>JAJGRW010000712.1:65798-175351 GCA_025461045.1 Carex parvula
TCACGAGTGGTACATGTCAAAATTAAATTTTCAAATTCATTTAGTACAAAGTCAAGTAGTAAAAAATAAACTTTTATAAGTTATTTTAATGAATTCATTTTTCATAATTTTTTTTGCCGCTAACTTTGTACTAAATGAATTGAAAATTTTCAAAATTTTGCATGTAGACACATTACTCATGAAGTAGATCGGTTTCAACGGTTGGGATTTATCATTTGAAGCCCCAATTTGATAGATTTTAAGAGTTGTGTTTTTCAAATTCTATAGGTGAGCATAGCACACGCTAGCTAATTTACTCTATAAAAAAGACGACTGTGATGAAATTTTTCCTTTAGATTCACAAACATGAGACCTAGATCTATGGATTGGTAGTGTTTTCTTCTCTCAGCCGATCGAGTACATTGAACTGATTTATGAAAATGATTAATCTGCTATAGCGGCACAGATATTACTCTTTTTTATGCAACATGAATTTATTATGGTGTTGTACGTATTTAATCATGTGTTTGTTACATACTAGATTCTTGCATCCTTTCTTATTGTTCTTATTGTTAAATGTGATAATTACAAGGTAAATATTATAAAACAACAAATATTATATTTATTCTTTCAAAAGAAGTTACAGACCGAATTACACATTGGAAAGCCTCAATCTAGTATATTTAAGTACGCTTAATTTAGAATCTCTTTGGGGTTATTCGGCAATAAGTTTTCTCAAGGCTTAATCTACTTCCTTTAGTTTTCTTAGCTACTTAATCTTGTCAAACACTAGTTCTTTAGTGCGGATTAAGATCAACCTCCTTCAGCCTCCTTTTGTCCGGATCTTTATTAATCATCTGCCCGAACCTTAAGGCACCTCTACTCCTTTATTTAGCTTCCTTAGCTTTTATCCATGAATTAAGATAATCCGAACATCAGTTCCTTAGCACTCCTTAAGCTCTTAATCCTCCCTCTTAATTCATTGTTGTCGAATGGCCCTTTAATTTATTTCATTCAGAAAATATGGCTTATGAGCCTAGCTAACTTGATCTTTGTTGCAGGATTCTAGGAACTGTAAATTGAGGGCTTACAGTGGAAAAAACATAACCAGGAGGAACTAGGTAGCTGCCTAAAAAAAATAGGTTTCTATTTTTATCCTAAGAAATCTATAAAGGGATTAAACTTCTTTTAGCAAGCCCTAAAAATATGTCGTTGAGCTTCCATTAATTTTTCTTTCTATAAATTTTATTGCAAAACCGGCATCCTCTCCAATTTAATTATATTGAGAAATTAATTAATGGCGTCTGTGGATTGGGAGGGACTCCCTGAGGAGCTCGTCTTTCTCATCTACAAGAAGCTTCCGGGCCGTGGTGATTTCATCTGCTTTCGCGCCGTCTGCAAGAGCTGGTGCTCGGCAATCTCTCCTTCCGATCGTCTGCAAGGGCATAAAATAAGCAAGCTTCTGCAAGAACGTGAGGTATTGAACTTAGATAAAAACAAAAGTTTGATGGAATATTATTATAACACAGCTGGTTTAGAATAGGATCTATATGTGGTAATATTCTATGTGATAAAATTTTGTAACCTTTAATTGAAAGTGGTCTAATGGAACAAACTGGTCTTTGTAGCTTGATTGAATTTAAAGTGTCATCTTGAGTTTGTAAATTATTACTTTGATCTCCATTTTCTTCATTTTAAGATTCTTCTGTATCTATCTTATTATTTAATAGTGTATCTAATTTAATTAATCTCCTACTCGTGACTTACTACCTTAATTTAGAGCCATTAAGTTTTATGGCAAACCAAATATTCTCCGAAGTAATTGAGACTACTTTCGTGGCGGTTGGCGCTTTTGAAAAAAAATATATAACGATAGCATTTCTGAAAAAATTAATTAATTGAGGATATTAATAAAAAAAAATCGGCTGAAAACCTAAGATATGTGGTTCTATTGGTCTTGTATTATTGTTGACCTTTCAGTCCATCGCGTAATTGCCTCTTAAGTTTTCTATGAATAAGAATACTAACAAATTCATAATAAAAAAGAAACATGCATAGAACAATTCAATGATACAAAACCTGCAAGTAAGAAGAAAAAGTGAAATTAATTAACTAATTCATGTACCGGGCAGGCTACACTGGCACTAATGAATGGTCCACTGATTCGCAACCACAGAAAAGCCGTATGGCGAATGAAAGCACCTCCCAGAATGCGAGTATTCGGTTGGTTAATGATCGCGAATAGGCTGCTAACGATAGACAACCTAATGAGACGGGGCTGGCATTTGGTGAATAGATGTGTCCTGTGCAAGAATAGTGAAGAAACAGTGTCACATATATTCAACAAGTGCACATTCTCCATGCAGGTGTATGAGGTGGTAGCCTGCCGAATGGGGATTGCATGGCATGAGGTTCGAGACAGAGAGTTGGTGACCGAAGCAATTATGGATAAAACAAATCTAGGGGAACCAGATCAATACTGTTAATATCGCAATTTGTAATTTCGAGGGAGCGGTGCTCAAGGATATTCAGGGATGTGGCAAAACCGGTTAGCATACTGGTAGAAGAAATCATGCAACAATGGGACTACCTTTGAAAACAAAGCTACATCAGTCTGAGTATGAAAAAGGATCTTTGTATTTATTTCCTCTTGTTTAGCTTTCTTTCTTTATTTCCTTAACTTTCTTTTTCCTTACCTTCATTTTTCTCTTATGGTTCAACTGTTTTGAGCCACTTGTTTTTCTTTTTCTTTTGTTTTTTTTTTTTTGAAAAACTTGGCAGCGGCTGCCAAAGGATGAATTTTATTGAATCTGTAAACATTCTTACATCGGCACACACAGTATCCATACTGTGTTATATACCGTAGCTGGACTTCGTTACATTTTGACAACTAGTAAAAACATCTAAAGAAAAACAGCAAAAACAACATGATAAACCTCTATAAACTAAAACCGAAAAGGAAAGAGGAAAGTTTTTACCTCTGGACTTCCTTTGGTCCCTTAGCAGTTTTGTATCCATAGGTCTACCTCAGTACAAATCTGTTCTACCAACACACTTGGGGGAACCCGATTCCCTCCAAATATCCTGGCATTCCGTTGCTTCCAGATTGCCCATAGAGCACATAAGAACAGTGAGGCTCCCTTTCTTTTCCACTGCACCCTCTTTCTTTGACTTTTTGGATTGAGCGGGCCCATGTGGCCCTTAAATCTGAGGCAAGCAGGTTGAAGGTGAAACCAGCTCTCCTGCCAAGTAGAAACCACACATGCACAGCGAAAGGACACAGAAAGAAAATATGAAAAGCCGACTCCACCGGACAATTCCCACACATAGCACAGGACATCTCGCATTGTTACAACACCTATGTAACACTACATGAATCGTACTACTATGTAACACTACATGATTTAAAATATAGGGTTTAGGGTTTAGGGTTTAGGGTTTAACACTACAAATATCGCAATTTGTAATTTGGAGGGAGCGGTGCTCGAGGATATTCAGGGATGTGGCAAAACCTATGTAACACTACAAAAGTAATCAAATATAGGGCTTCGACCCATATTTTTACTCAAAAAAAAAAAAACAATCATGATTTAAAATATTGAATTAATCACAATATACAAAGATCAAGAAAGTAGAAAAACGCCTTTAATTTCGAGTATAGAGGAGAGAAGAGGCAGAGAAATATCCTGATGTGTGTAGAGGAGAGAGAGAAGAGGCAGAGAGAGAGGAAAGAGCGATGAAAAAACAAAATCCACTCTTAATCTTATAATTAAAATAAACATCTCCTCCATGGCTCCATCATGGGTATAAGAACCTCGCCATTGGTTATGGGAGGGGTTCTGAGAATTTTGTCATGCCCATGGGTCCGGTTTGTTTCGCATTTCTCCTTGTTCATTGGTCATGAGCATTTCGGTCAAAGATCAGTGATTCTGTTTTGCATTTCCTTATATCTTCTTAATCTTTGAGTAAATTTAAAACTTGTCCTACACAAAATCAAAACGATGTATCGGCTTGTCAATCTAAAGACTGTCGGTGACTAGGCCGAGGTTTTTACCAGGACAGACACACCAGCCAGCACCAAAAGGTGCAAGTTTGAGGTCTCCGCCTTGGACCTCCATGTCAATAGCTCCTTCCGACACCATGAAACGGGTTGGTTTGAATTTGTAAGGGTTGGTCCAAATGGAGGATTCATGCGTGATAGCCCACATGTTGACCATGGCTGTTGTACAAGATGGCACATGCCGTTGCTAAGCCGGATATCATCAGTCAAGAGGCGAGCCAAGGAAAGGAGTGGGGACGGTGGATGCACTCGAAGAGTTTCCTTCACAACCTGTTGGAGGTACTGCATTTTGTCCACGTCATTATCGGAGACAGTACCAGTCGAATCCATAACAGAGTCTATCTCAGCTCGAAGCTTTGATTGGATAGTCGGGTGTAGGATCAACTCTGTCGTGGCCCACTCTGTTAGAAGTGCTCCTGTATCAGTCCCACGAAATATCATCTCCTATATATATATATATAGAAAAAGTAAAATAATTAAAAAAATGAAACATGAGTAGAAACAAATATATGTTCATCAAAATGAACTGCTAGGGATTTGTGTCTAAACTTAAGATTGAAAAATTGGATTGAAAGAGGGAGACTTGTGGCCTCCTTTGTTCTCCAGCTGCTTGGGCCTTTATATAGGCACCAATTAGGGCTTCTTTACGTCACTTGAGCTGGACACATCTTGAGCATTGACCTAGTTCAAATTCAACCGGGTATCAATTGGTGTTCCCGTCAATTGACACACCATGTACCCAAATTAATTAACCAATTAGCATTGTCTAGGTGCCACGACTCTCCCTGTATCTTCAATTTGAAATCTCGAGCTTTAAGTTGCTTAGTTGACCAAGTCAACTTCGAGGTTTTTTATCGGGTTTCTGCCCATTTCATACGATCGATCACCAATCTAATAGCACAGTTAAGATCACCTTGCTCCTCTCTTCTTCTAGCCTGAAGGAATCGTTCGGAAAAAGCACTTTTCTCCTTTCTAAATTTTTTTTTATTTTTTTAGTAAAGGTTGAGATCAAGTCACTTAACTATTTAATAATTATAAAAAAAAATTTATACGTATTTCGAAACGTACGACTTCTCACACACAATACATGAGCTATTTAGTTTCATAAATTAGTTTCATGTTTCGGTTAAGCTAAATTTCCTATATTAATGTTTAATTAATTTCCTATATTAATGTTTGGGATTAGAAATTTTTAATGACCTAAGTGTGGTTCAACATAGATAAAAAAATTTTGGATTAGGGACAAGACAGATATAAAGAATAAAGAATCTCTTCGACCGCTGAATATTGTAAATTTCCCATGCATGGTCTCTCCAAATTTTGCAAAATATATATGAAATCAAATAACAAGAGAAAATCTGAGTGAAGTTTTGAAAATAAGATGTTTTGTGTGTTTTATCTCGCGTCAGATTGGTTCGGATCAGGGGCGGAGCCAGACTTTCAGACTAGGGGGGTCAAACGTGAATGGAGATCAAGCATATAAATTTTTTTATTACGAATGAAGGTCAATTTCACAGTATCCATAATATTTTAGTTTAACAATATTAAAATAAGGTATAAATACAAAAAAAAAACTGAAAATGAATGGGGGTCAATTCATTAAATGTGGATTCGACCCTGGTTCGGATCATGATCAGATGGTCAAGATGAATTAACTTAAAAGTTGAGTTAATGCAGAAGATGTGTACTCAGTATTAGTTAGATGGCTTGATATCTAATTTTTATTAATAAATAAAAGAGCAAATTTTGAAAGGGCAAGGCACCCGTTTCACAATGGCGTTTTTATAAAGTTGTGAAGTAAATAGAATAACCATTTCATACAGTTGAAAATCCGTATTAAAGTTTTAATAGCGTTTCTATAAATAATAGGTTTAAATATCTTGTTGTTTTAATGTTTTAATTATCCTTTACATCTTTCTTTTCGTTTTAAAATTTAAACAATTGATCTAAACCGTTCAACATAATATCTGTATTAAAATGTCTTTAGCGACCAAAGTTTATATTTTTTACAAAATCATTATTTTTAGATGGTCCAGAATCTTTTGAAAAATGAAGAAGATAATTTTGTAACTATATAAAAAGATAGTAAAGTTGTTTAAAAAATATATATAATTAGTTTTGAAGTATATTACATTATGAAAATCATGTTAAATAAAATATTTACTAATTTTACTCCAAAAAAAAAGAAATATTTATTAATTTTCTAAAACTAAAATCTTCTGCCTATATTTTCCTACTCTTCTATAAATATTAATTTTCTAAAACTAAAACCCTCGGCGCCTCCGTTCTCTCTCACTCGATGTTAGAGAAGGATTGGATGGCGCTCCCACCGGAGCTGATCCAACTCATCGCCAAGAAACTTCCCGACCTCCTCGATTTCATTCGCTTCCGAGCGACATGCAAGACCTGGCGCTCCTCTGCCCCTCTCTCAGATCCTCCTCCGCAACTCCCTTGGTTTATCGAGTTATTGGAGAAAAGATACTACCGCACTTCTAACACTGGTTCCACTAGAAATTTGGGCCTTGGCCCTGCCATTACAGTATGTTATGGTACTCTAAGTGAAAAACAACAATTTTACTCTGTTTCCTCCTGTCAAAACATTACGATCCGTTTAAACCAATCCGAGATACTCCAGAATTGGATCGATGGGGAAGCCTTCAGCCATTACCTTCCTTTTGATGACCTCCGTGAAGAAACCTTATCTTTCTTCAATCCCCTCAATAAAGATCTGTTTTCGCTTCCTAGGCCTTGTTTAGCCCCTTATACCCCATGGATGGTCTGGACCGGCACATATCCCATTCGTAATCGAACCATTATCCTTGTTGATTATTATGGATGGGCCTGTTATGATCCACACAGCAAAAAGTGGGCTGGACAAAATGGATTCTGTTACAAGGGATGTTCATGTTGTTATTGGGGAGGGATGTTCTTTTCTACATATGTGGCATGGGAAACAACGGTTTTTGATGTATCATCGATAAAGTTGTTGCACAAGATACCGCCACCGGAGGATGAGTTGATTAAAAATTATTCGTTTGACAAGGGTCATCTCGGTTGGCTTCTAAGAAAATCATATCTTGTCGAGTCGTTAGGAATAATTTTGAGGGTTTCTTGGTTTTATGACAATGACAAAAATATTGTGGAGGATTCTATGTTTCAAATCAACAGGCTTGAGTTTGATGGATTAGATGGGAAGCCTTGTTGGGTCAGAGTCGACAACATAGGGAACCAAATTCTATTTTTACATGACATGAATGGTTTCTCCTTGAGTGCTAAACCTTCTACCGGATTTAGAGAGGGTTGTATTTATTTCATCAATCCCGATGATGATAAACCTTATGTACATGACATTTTGGCTGGTACAGTCGAAAGGGTACCTTGCCCTTTCAAAAGATGCACTTGGTTTCTTCCTGGTCTAAGCTAGAACATCGTTTCATCAATCCTTGTGAAGGTAAACTTTTTATTTTCTTAAAGTCTCTTTGTCCCGGTCAGATAGGTCTCAATTTATATTAGTTTTGATTTGTTATTTGTTGTGCTCCTCGTTGCTAATTGCCTTGGTAAGCATTAGTTGGGGTATCTAAATACTCTACACCGTTTCAACATCTCGTAGAGTAGAGTTGTCTACATTGTAGTAATTTGGCAGATTACTTTGGTAACTTGCAATAATTCGTATCAGTACACAATCATCCATTTGCATCTTCGGGTGCCGGTTTAGATTAAATAGACTGATAATTTACACTTTGGATCCTCAAGATGTTTGCGCATCAACAACTTTTGGTGATTATACTGAGCTCGTAATTAATTGTTCTTTGTAGCATAAAGTGAGCTATCTACATCGTCTTTGGATTTTAGGGAAATGGTTTCATTGTGTGTACTAGTAGAATTCTCAGAGATACTTGTAATTTTTTTTAATGAACAGACTATTAGAGTGGTGGATATTAGTTATCTGTCTAATGTTTTTCTCATCAATAGTTGTATTTCTTTTTCGATTGCTTTTTTATCTTGACCAATAGAATGCTGCAGGAACAGTGAAGTATGCTTGGTTATTTGATATGAAGTTAATTGTGGTGTTCCAAATGCTTTCAATATATCAGGTTTTGAAAATAATCTATGATATACCTGAAGCGTTTTTATTCAATTGTGTTGGCTTTATAGCCTGTAGGTTATTTGAGCAAATTAGTTTGCCTTTTGAATTGACACTATGTGCTTACATATATCATTGCTCACTTGTGCTCTTCTAGGAATGTTTATACGAAATAACTGTCTTCATGGGAATGAATTGTAACATACAAGGAAGTTGCATGAGCAATATTTGCTACCTTATGATCATTTTTTGTCTCTTAAGATACCGCAGGTTTTAATTCAGACAATCTTATATAGTCTTGTAATTTCTTGTCTATCTTTCAAATTTTTCATGAATCTTTGTTTGTCCTCGACAATTTTTGGAGTGAGCTATTCCATCTGAAAAAATAACATATTAGAAAAATAAATAATGATAAGAAAGTTTCGCTCATGTTGATGTACCTTGTTATTGTGGTGTATGTAATCTTTTTTATTGCGCTACTGACAGAGAATAGCAAAGGTGTAATAAGTGCCAAAGAGGTTAAAACAATTCTAAGAGCTAATTGCAAATCCTGACGAGTACACAACCAAACTTGTACAGTTGGTCATTGGTGGGGGGGACAAGTATCCTCTCTATTACTGTAAAAGATACCCTTCACTTTACGGTTTGAGATCAACTCTCAGCCGCTTTGAGATTCGGACTAGCTCAGGGGGCAGTATTATTGGCTTTGAGATTCATGCCAAGTTGAAAAGAACGGTCCAGATCCAGTAATTGTAAAAGATTCCTTATTACGGTACCGGGGAGGATGTGAATTGGGGGGGGGGGGGGGGGGGGGGGGGGCAGTTACAGTAAACCTGAAATATAAATTTCTGTGATATTCTTGACTGACATGAACTCTGCCTGTGTAGAAATTAACTCTTTATGGAAATAGGAGTGTTGTGATAGGCGTGTCGAGCCAATGTAAAATAGTCTCTTTATGGAAATGAAACCCTCAATTGGGTTTCATTTCTAGCCTACACCAACTTGTTTGGGACTAAAGACTTTGTTGTTGTTGTTGTATAAGATTCTCTTCACTTTACGGTTTGAGATTAACTCTCCATTACTGTAAAAGATTCTCGGACAAGTATCCTCTCCATTACTGTAATTTCACGGACAAGTATCATCTCCATTACTATAAAAGATTCTCTTCACTTTACGGTTTGAGATTAACTCTCAGTCGCTTTGAGATTCAGGCTAGCTCAGGGGCAGTATTATTGGGCTTTTAGATTCGTGCCAAGTTAAAAAGAACGGTCCAGATCCAATAATTGTAAAAGATTCTCTATTATGGTACTGGGGAGGATGTGAATTCTAATTTCACATTGTATACTATTTGAAGGATTCTCTGTTCTCATATATTAATCTTCTTTCTCTTATTAGGTAATTATTTTAGGTACTCCAAGTGGCAGGCCTGTCAAGGATTCTTAGTCTGGTCAAACTTTTAAAGGAATTGACATGTTATTAGAAATTGATATGGCTTGGTACCAGTCCCGAAACTGAGGAAGGGGTATACATGTGAAATCGAGGCTTAATGCTAATAAATAATGGTGTTATGAGATGTTTGGGCAACTGGTACCAGTTAGGTATCTGGCCCAGAAAGTTTCGTCATACTGTACCTGTCAAAGGGACTAGAATGTAGAAGTGTGAGCTTATCTTGGCTATCAGCTGACAAAAAGGGCTGATTCTCCATCTGCATGCCTAAACTATAACACTATTTTTACATCTTTTTATATGAAGATCATGTTCAATAATTCAGATTGATTGTTTAGACTTTGAAAACCAATATATTATTCCATAGTACAGACCAATTCGCGCTATGCAAAGTACCATAAATTCAATCTTAACTAATAATTATTATAATATAAATTATTTAAGTTGTAACTTGTTGATAAACGGCTCAAATTTAAATACATTCTCGGTATTTAGATTTCTCCTACTTCTTATAAAGTATATACTATATAATTTTAAGTTTTAAATTTCATATATACGATGCTTTTAAAACTTCACTATTTACATTTCTATCATCTTTCATCTTGTGGAAACTTTACAATTTGGATCGAGATATACCGTCAAAACATGATTACCTACACAAGGCATCACTAAAAATAAAAAGGGCTTACTAAGAAAAATATCACTCTGCCTTTTCATGCCCATATCATCGTTTTGAAGTCAAACAGTCAATCTGAGCCATTCTATATGATCTTCATATTAAAATGGAATTGGAGATCAAATTTTCTATTTTTTATATTTACTTACAATTTTTTCAATAGATAGAAAATCATTATTTTAGTTCAGAATCTTCTATATCAATGAATTTTCTATCTATTTATAAAATCTAGTTAAAAAAAATCTGAAAATTATAAAATTTGGTATGCAAGCAAATTTAATATGGAGATCATGTTGAGTACGTAGTTCGAATCGATCGAATATCTAAACTCAAATAGAAAAATATTGACATAAAGTAAAACCTGACCCTTATTTCATGAAGTAGAATATCGACCCCTGATCATTGTAATCAAACCGTGTATTAAAAAGGTCTGCATAGCTAGATTGGTGACTCGCCCTTCAATTAATAATTCATAAGAGATCTATCCAAATTTCGGATCTACAATTTTTACAGATACATACATCTTGTTTTACAGATACATACATCTTTTTTATGAAATAATTTATCTCCGTCATAATATCTTTCTTTGGAATATATTCCTTATTAATGTATTATTTCTTCCAAAAACAATTAAGTGCAATATTATTGTTGCAATATTCAGTCATTTTGGTTATGCTAATTTTTTTTTTTTTTTTGAGAAAAATATCTAACTATAGTCTTCCAAAAAAAATTAAGTCAATCTAACTATAGTCTTGTTTTTTTTGAGAAAAATATCTAACTATAGTCAAATTTCAATTTCAAATGATTTTGGTTATGCTAAAATTTGGTTGGATTTTATTCAAGGTAATTGCAAAATTGGCAGGTTAATTTGGATTATGTAGTAATAATAAGGCTTGATTGTTTAATTGAAAGGTTAATTGTAAATTTGGGTTAACGTTGAAAAGAGGCCGACTGGTCTTACAACTTGACGGTAACCAGGGGTGAATAGGGTATGCATTTCAGTAAATTGCACAGGCATTTCTTTTTTTCAGTTAACACAATGGATGTAATTGTACCTGTCAAATATCTTGGTACCAAAAGCATCAATCTCATCGATGAAGATATTACACTGGGCCTTCTCTTTAGCTAGTTGGAATGCATCGCGTACTAGTTTAGCTCCATCCCCAATAAACATATACATAAATCAAAACATCTTTGTAAGAAACCCTCTTCGCCTTCTCACAGCGGCGACTTCCCATATCTCTCTCTCTCTCTCTCTCTGGGCGATCAAATGTTAGAAGAAGAGAAGGATTGGACGGTGCTCCCACCGGAGCTGATCCAAATCATCGCCAAGAAACTTCCCGACCTCCTCGATTTCATCCGCTTCCGGGCCACGTGCAAGACCTGGCGCTCCTCCGCTCTTCTCTCCGACCCTCCGTCGCAATTCCCTTGGTTTCTCGAGTTTTCGGAGGACATATACAACCTCACTTTTTTATGTGAAAAACCGCGATTTTACTCTGTTTCCTCCGGTCAAACCCTTATGATCCGTTTAAACCGACCCAAGATACTCCGGAATTGGATCAAAAAAGGAGTCTTCAGTCATTACCTTGCTTTCACTGACCTCAATGAAAGAACCTTGTCTTTCTTCAATCCCCTCACGAAAGATCAGTTTACCCCTCCTTCGCCTTGTTTTTATCTTTTTAATTTATGGATGATTTGGACTGGCACAGATCCCATTCGTGATCGGAGCATTGTCATTGTGGATCGGTACCATCCTCTTCTGAATGAAATAGGCAGATGGGCCTTCTACGATCCACACAACAATAAGTGGATTGAACAAATAGGATACTATGACAGCAGTTGTTATTGCCAAGGAAAAATGTTCTTTTCTATAGATATGGGGAAATTAATGAAATGAACGATTATTCTGAAAATAAATTAGTACCACAAATTCTTACATAAAAAAACCATATCCAAGATCCACAACAAAAAAACATGTATCTCAGTGGATTTATGCCTCAACAAAAAACACAGATATGCATAGAAAATCTGCTATATATCTCAGCATTGTGCCAGTTCTAAAGCATGCAACCAGGCACCACCTGTTGTTCATAGTACTTATTTAGGTACCAAATTGACCAGTTTTCTAAAGCTCCTGTCTTGTTTTTTTTTTTTGTTTTTTTCTTAAAATCCTTATTCAACTGGTAGGAGCATAGTGTCAATTTCCAGAGTTTATAGAGATTCCAGCAAAGCCTTGAATAGACCAAACTGTACCACTCCAGAAAGCAAAATGTGGTACCCTCATGCCAAACTTGTAATTGATAGCAGTATGAACCAACTTAAGTTACAATTCTTACTTCTATCATGGAAGTCAGGAATTTCACAGAAATATATACTTCAGGCTCACTGTAACTGGGTCCCCTCCAATGACCAACCATAGAAGTTTTCAAAACCTGCTATATTCAAATGATTTGGAACAACACAAGTAACTTCATATCATATAACCAAGCATACTTCACTGTTTTTGCTGCAATCTTATTGGTCCAGATTCAAAAGCAATAGAAAAAGAAATACAAATATTGATAACAAAAACATTAGACAGGTAACTAATATCCACCACTCCTATAAACTGTTCAATAAAAAAAAAATACATGTAACTCAATAATTGTACTAGTACACATAATGAAACCATTTCCCTCATATTCCAAAGATGATGTAGGTGGCACAATTTATCCTACAAAGAACAGTTAATTACGAATTAATATCAGCATAATCAGCAAAGGTTGTCAATGTCTAAACACCTTGAGGATCCAAAGTGCAAATTACCAATCTATTTTATACAAAAAAGGCACCCTAAAATGCAAATGGATGAATGAGTAGTGATACAGATTATTGCAAGTTACCAAAGAAATATGCCAAATTACTACAATGTACCCAACCTCTACTCTACGAGTAGTTGAAAGTAGTGCTCATCAAGGAAATTAGCAATGAGAAGCAACAAAAGATAACCAACAAAACTAATATAAATTGATGTGAGACATATCTGGGGAAAAGAGACTTCAGAAAATAAAAGTTAACCTTCACATGGATTGCTGACAAGATGTGCTAGCATAGACTAGGAAGAAACCACGTGCACCTCTTGAAAGGGCAAGGTACCCTTTCAACTGTACCAGCCAAAATGTCATGCACATAAGGTTTATGGTCATGGTGATCGATGATATAAATACAACCCTCTCTGAATCCGGTAGAAGGTTTAGCTGTCATGGAAAAACCATTCATCTCCTCTAAAAACAGAATTTGGTTCCCTATGGTGCCGATTCTCACCCAACAAGGCTGCCCATCCAACCCATCAAATTCAAGCTTGTAGATGTGAAAGATAGAACCCTCAATTTTTTTGTCTCTGTTATGAAACCAAGATACTCTCAAAATTATTCCTAATGACTCCACAAGGTATGATCTTCTTAGAAACCGACAGATATCACCCTTGACTATAAACGAATAATTTTTAATCTGCTCATCCTTCGGTGGCGGTATCTTGTGCAACAACTTTTTTGAGGATACATCAGAAACCTCTGTTGCCCATGCCATATCTGTAGATGCCCATGCCATATCTATAGAAAAGAACATTTTTCCTTGGCAATAACAACTGCTGTCATAGTATCCTTCTTGTTCAATCCACTTATTGTTGTGTGGGTCATAACAGGCCCATCTGCCTATTGCATTCGGAAGAGGATGGTACCGATCCACAATGACAATGCTCCGATCACGAATGGGATCTGTGCCAGTCCAAATCATCCATAAATTAAAAAGATAAAACAAGGCGAAGGAGGGGTAAACTGATCTTTTGTGAGGGGATTGAAGAAAGACAAGGTTCTTTCATTGAGGTCAGTGAAAGCAAGGTAATGACTGAAGACTCCTTTTTTGATCCAATTCCGGAGTATCTTGGGTCGGTTTAAACGGATCATAAGGGTTTGACCGGAGGAAACAGAGTAAAATCGCGGTTTTTCACATAAAAAAGTGAGGTTGTATATGTCCTCCGAAAACTCGAGAAACCAAGGGAATTGCGACGGAGGGTCGGAGAGAAGAGCGGAGGAGCGCCAGGTCTTGCACGTGGCCCGGAAGCGGATGAAATCGAGGAGGTCGGGAAGTTTCTTGGCGATGATTTGGATCAGCTCCGGTGGGAGCACCGTCCAATCCTTCTCTTATTCTAACATTTGATCGCCCAGAGAGAGAGAGAGAGAGATATGGGAAGTCGCCGCTGTGAGAAGGCGAAGAGGGTTTCTTACAAAGATGTTTTGATTTATGTATATGTTTATTGGGGATGGAGCTAAACTAGTACGCGATGCATTCCAACTAGCTAAAGAGAAGGCCCAGTGTAATATCTTCATCGATGAGATTGATGCTTTTGGTACCAAGATATTTGACAGGTACAATTACATCCATTGTGTTAACTGAAAAAAAGAAATGCCTGTGCAATTTACTGAAATGCATACCCTATTCACCCCTGGTTACCGTCAAGTTGTAAGACCAGTCGGCCTCTTTTCAACGTTAACCCAAATTTACAATTAACCTTTCAATTAAACAATCAAGCCTTATTATTACTACATAATCCAAATTAACCTGCCAATTTTGCAATTACCTTGAATAAAATCCAATCAAATTTTTGAACCATAAAAGTAGCATAACCAAAATCATTTGAAATTGAAATTTGACTATAGTTAGATATTTTTCTCAAAAAAAAAAAAAAAAAGAAGATTATAGTTAGATTGACTTAATTTTTTTTGGAAGACTATAGTTAGATATTTTTCTCTAAAAAAAAAAATTAGCATAACCAAAATGACTGAATATTGCAACAATAATATTGCATTTAATTTTTGTGGGAAGAAATAATACATTAATAAGGAGTATATTCCAAAGAAAGATATTATGACGGAGATACATTATTTCATATAAAAAGATGTATGTATCTGTAAAAATTGTAGATCCCAAATTTGAATAGATCTCTTATGAATTATTAATAGAAGGGCGAGTCACCAATCTAAGGAGACCTTTTTAATACACTGATTGATTACAAAGATACCATGATCATAGGCTATTCTACTTTATGTCAATATTTTTCTATTTGAGTTTAGATATTCGATCGATTTGAACTGCTCAACTTGATCTCCATATTAAAATTTTCTTGCATACCAAATTTTATAATTTTCATATTTTTTTTTAACTAGTTTTTTATAAATAGGTAGAAAATTCATTGATACAGAGGATTCTCAACTATACAAAAATAATGATTTTCTATCTATTGAAAAAATTGTAAATAAATTTAAAAGTTACAAAATTTGATCTCCAATTCCATTTTAATATGAAGATCATATATAATGGTTCATATTGACTGTTTGACTTCAAAAACGATGATATGGGCATGAAAAGGCAGAGTGATATTTTTCTTAGTAAGCAGAGTCCTGTAAGCCCTTTTTATTCTTAGTGATGCCTTGTGTTGGTAATCATGTTTTGACGGTATGTCTCGATCCAAATTGTAAAGTTTCCACCAGATGAATTAAAGATGATAGAAATGTAAATAGTGAAGTTTTAAAAGCATCGTAAATATGAAATTTAAAACATAAAATTATATAGTGTATAATTTATAAAAAGTAGGAGAAATCCAAATACCGAGAATGTATTTAATTTGAGCCGTTTATCAACAAGTTACAACTTAAATAATTTATAATATAATAATTATTAGTTAAGATTGAATTTATGGTACTTTGCATAGCGCAAATTGGTCTGTACTATGGATTAATATATTGGTTTTCAAAGTCTAAACAATCAATCTGAATTATTGAACATTATCTTCGTATAAAAATGTACTTGTATATGAAATCTTTACATTTTTTTAATTTTTTTACTTTTGTTAGATAAGTAGAATATCACTTGATCCAAAAATTCTAGACCATTCAAAACTAATGATTTTTTACCTATTTAAAAAATAGTTAAAAAAATATAAAAAAAATGTAAAATATAGTGTGCAAGTACATTTTCACATGGAGATCATGTAAAAAAGATGTAAAAATAGTGTTATAGTTTAGGCATGCAGATGGAGAATCAGCCCTTTTTGTCAGCTGATAGCCAAGATAAGCTCACACTTTTACATTCTAGTCCCTTTGACAGGTACAGTATGACGAAACTTTCTGGGCCAGATACCTAACTGGTACCAGTTGCCCAAACATCTCATAACACCATTATTTATTAGCATTAAGCCTCGATTTCACATGTATACCCCTTTCTCAGTTCGGGACTGGTACCAAGCCATATCAATTTCTAATAGCATGTCAATTCCTTTAAAAGTTTGACCAGACTAAGAATCCTTGACAGGCCTGCCACTTGGAGTATCTAAAATAATTACCTAATAAGAGAAAGAAGATTAATATATGAGAACAGAGAATCCTTCAAATAGTATACAATGTGAAATTAGAATTCACATCCTCCCCGGTACCATAATAGAGAATCTTTTACAATTATTGGATCTGGACCGTTCTTTTTAACTTGGCACGAATCTAAAAGCCCAATAATACTGCCCCTGAGCTAGCCCGAATCTCAAAGCAACTGAGAGTTAATCTCAAACCGTTAAGTGAAGAGAATCTTTTATAGTAATGGAGAGGATACTTGTCCGTGAAATTATAGGATCTATTGAGCTTTTATTTCAGTGCATTATGCCTCAACAAAAAAACATGTAATTGCCTTGAAAATCTGCTATAGATCTCAGCATTGCGCCAGTGCTAAAGCATGCAACCATGCTGCACCTGGGGTTCATAGTACTTGTTACGGTACCAAATTGACCAGATTTCTAAAGCTCCTTTCTTGTTTTTTTTTTTTTTGTGTATTTCTTATAATCCTTATTCAAATGCTAGGTGCATATTGCCAATTGCAGAGATTACAGAGATTGAATAGACTAAACTGTACCACTCCAGAAAACAAAATGTGGTATCCTCATGCCAAACTTGTAATTGATGGTAGCAGTGTGAAACAACCAAAGTGACAATTATTTTTATCATGTCAGTCAGGAATACAACAACAACAAAGTCTTTAGTCCCAAACAAGTTACGGTAGGCAATGTGCACCTAGCATTTGACTAAGGATTGTAAGAAATACACAAAAAAAACAAGAAAGGAGCTTTCGAAAACTGGTCAATTTGGTATCGTAACAAGTACTTTGAACACGCCCCCCCCCTGAATTCACATCAGCCCCGGTACCGTAATAAGGAATCTTTTACAATTACTGGATCTGGACCGTTCTTTTTAATGTGGCACGAATCTCAAAAGCTCAATAATACTGCCCCCTGAGCTAGCCCTAATCTCAAAGCGGCTGAGAGTTGATCTCAAACAGTAAAGTGAAGGGTATCTTTTACAGTAATGGAGAGGATACTTGTCCCGCCCTCCAATGACCAACTGTACAAGTTTGGTTGTGTACTCGTCAAGATTTGCAATTAGCTGTTAGAATTGTTTTAACCTCTTTGGCACTTATTACACCTTAGCTATTCTCTGTCAGTAGCGCAATAAAAAAGATTACATACACCACAATAACAAGGTACATCAACACGGACAAAACTTTCTTATCACTATTTATTTTTCTAATATGTTAGTTTTTCAGATGGAATCGCTCACTCCAAAAATCATCCAGGACAAACAAAGATTCATGAAAAATTTGAAAGATAGACAAGAAATTACAAGACTATATAAGATTGTCGGAATTAAAACTTACCGTATCTTAAGAGACAAAAAATGATCATAAGGTAGCAAATATTGCTCATGCAACTTCCTTGTATGTTACAATTCAATCCCACAAAGACAGTTAACTAATTTGCTCAAATAACCTACAGGCTATAAAGCCAACACGATTGAATAAAAACGCTTCAGGTATATCATAGATATTTTTAAAACCTGATATATTGAAAGCATTTGGAACACCACAATTAACTTCATATCAAATAACCAAGCATACTTCACTGTTCCTGCAGCATTCTATTGGTCAAGATAAAAAAGCAATCGAAAAAGAAATACAACTATTGATGAGAAAAACATTAGACAGATAACTAATATCCACCACTCTAATAGTCTGTTCATTAAAAAAAAATTACAAGTATCTCTGAGAAATCTACTAGTACACACAAAGAAACCATTTCCCTCAAAATCCAAAGACGATGTAGATAGCTCACTTTATGCTACAAAGAACAATTAATTACAAGCTCAGTATAATCACCAAAAGTTGTTGATGCGCAAACATCTTTGAGGATCCAAAGTGTAAATTATCAGTCTATTTCATCTAAACCGGCACCCAAAGATGCAAATGGATGATTGTGTACTGATACGGATCATTGCAAGTTACCAAAGTAATCTGCCAAATTACTACAATGTAGCCAACTCTACTCTACGAGATGTTGAAACGGTGTAGAGTATTTAGATACCCCAACTAATGCTTACCAAGGCAATTAGCAACGAGGAGCAACAACAAATAACAAATCAAAACTAATATAAATTGAGACCTATCTGACCGGGACAAAGAGACTTTAAGAAAATAAAAAGTTTACCTTCACAAGGATTGATGAAACGATGTTCTAGCTTAGACTAGGAAGAAACCAAGTGCATCTCTTGAAAGGGCAAGGTACCCTTTCAACTGTACCAGCCAAAATGTCATGTACATAAGGTTTATCGTCATCGGGATTGATGAAATAAATACAACCCTCTCTAAATCCGGTAGAAGGTTTAGCACTCGTGGAGAAACCATTCATGTCAAGTAAAAATAGAATTTGGTTCCCTATATTGTCGACTCTGACCCAACCAGGCTTCCCATCTAATCCATCAAACTCAAGCTTGTTGATGTGAAACATAGAATCCTCCACAATTTTTTTGTCATTGTCATAAAACCAAGAAACCCTCAAAATTATTCCTGACGACTCGACAAGGTATGATTTTCTTAGAAGCCAACCGAGATTATCCTTGTCAAACGAATAATAGTTAATCAACTCATCCTCCGGTGGCGGTATCTTGTGCAACAACTTTATCGATGATACATCAAAAACCCTTGTTTCCCATGCCACATATGTAGAAAAGAACATCCCTCGCCAATAACAACATGAAGATCCCTTGTAACAGAATCCATTTTGTCCAGCCCACTTATTGCTGTGTGGATCATAACAGGCCCATCCATTATAATCAACAAGGATAATGGTTCGATTACGAATGGGATATGTGCCGGTCCAGACCATCCATGGGGTATAAGGAGCTAAACAAGGCCTAGGAAGCGAAAACTGATCTTTATTGAGGGGTTTGAAGAAAGATAAGGTTTCTTCACGGAGGTCATCAAAAGGAAGGTAATGGCTGAAGGCTCCCCCATCGATCCAATTCTGGAGTATCTCGGATTGGTTTAAACGGATCGTAAGGTTTTGACAGGAGGAAACAGAGTAAAATTGTTGTTTTTCACTTAGAGTACCATAAGGGCGGTAGTATCTTTTCTCCAATAACTCGATAAACCAAGGGAGTTGCGGAGGAGGATCTGAGAGAGGGGCAGAGGAGCGCCAGGTCTTGCATGTCGCTCGGAAGCGAATGAAATCGAGGAGGTCGGGAAGTTTCTTGGCGATGAGTTGGATCAGCTCCGGTGGGAGCGCCGTCCAATCCTTCTCTAACATCGAGTGAGAGGAGAGAACAGATCAGGCGCCGAGGGTTTTAGTTTCAGAAAATTAATATTTATAGAAGAGTAGGAAAATATAGGCAGAAGATTTTAGTTTAGAAAATCAATAAATATTTCTTTTTTTTTGAGTAAAATTAGTAAATATTTTATATACATAATTTTCATAATAAAATATACATCAAAACTAATTATATATATTTTTAAACAACTTTACTATCTTTTATATAGTTACAAAATTATCTTCTTCTTTTTTCAAAAGATTCTGGACCATCTAAAAATAATGATTTTGTAAAAAATATAACCTTTGGTCGCTAAAGACATTTTAATAAAGAGATTATATTGAACGGTTTAGATCAATTGTTTAAATTTTAAAATGAAAAGAAAGATGTAAAGGATAATTAAAACATTAAAACAAGAAGATATAGAAACGCTATTAAAACTTTAATACGGATTTTCAACTGTATGAAATGGTTATCCTATTTACTTCACAACTTTATAAAAAACGCCAATGTGAAACGGGTGCCTTGCCCTTTCAAAATTTGCTCTTTTATTTATTAATAAAAATTAGATATCAAGCCATCTAACTAATACTGAGTCCACATCTTCTGCATTAATTCAACTTTTAAGTTAATTCATCTTGACCATCTGATCACGATCCGAACCAAGGGCGAATCCACATTCAATGAATGGGGGTCAATTGACCCCCATTCATTTTCAATTTTTTTGTATTTATACCTTATTTTAATATTGTTAAACTAAAATATTATGGATAGTGTGAAATTGACCCTCATTCGTAGTAAATTTTTTTTTATATGCTTGACCCCCATTCACGTTTGACCCCCCTAGTCTGAAAGTCTGGTTCCGCCCATGATCCGAACCAATCTGACGCGAGATAAAACACACAAAACATCTTATTTTCAAAACTTCACTCAGATTTTCTCTTGTTATTTGATTTCATATATATTTTGCAAAATTTGGAGAGACCATGCATTGGAAATTTACAATTAATATTGAGCGGTCGAAGAGATTCTTTATTCTTTATATCTGTCTTGTCCCTAATCCGAATTTTTTATATCTATGTTGAACCACACTTAGGTCATTAAAAATTTCTAATCCCAAACATTAATATAGGAAATTAATTAAACATTAATATAGGAAATTTAGCTCAACCGAAACATGAAACTAATTTATGAAACTAAATAGCTCATGTATTGTGTGTGAGAAGTCGTACGTTTTGAAATACGTATAATTTTTTTTTATAATTATTAAATAGTTAAGTGACTTGATCTCAACCTTTACTAAAAAAAATAAAAATAGCTCATGAATTATTTTCTAAAAATCAATATCCAGTTGGACGAGAACGGAAAAGAAGAGAGGGAGAGGCTGCTGGGCCCAAACCGAAATGAGAAAATAAAAGATTGAAACCGGTCTGGGCCGAAGAAGAGAGAGGAAACGGACTCGAATTGAGCCTGCTGAAGAAAAAGAAAGGAGGAAATGGAGAAGAAAAAGAGACGACCGGACCCGCTCATTCCTTCATTTAAACCCGATAAGTCCCTCGTACAATCCCTCGTACGTACAATTACCTTCTCCATCCAAAATCCAAAGATACAGAAGAAAAAAATGGAATTCTGGTGAAGGAAGGAGAGCGGCAAGGAAAAAGAGAAAGGAGAAAAGTGCTTTTTCCGAACGATTCCTTCAGGCTAGAAGAAGAGAGGAGCAAGGTGATATTAACTGTGCTATTAGATTGGTGATCGATCGTATGAAATGGACAGAAACCCGATAAAAAACCTAGAAGTTGACTTGGTCAACTAAGCAACTTAAAGCTCGAGATTTCAAATTGAAGATACAGGGAGGTCGTGGCACCTAGACAATGCTAATTGGTTAATTAATTTGGGTACATGGTGTGTCAATTGACGGGAACACGAATTGATACCCGGTTGAATTTGAACTAGGTCAATGCTCAAGATGTGTCCAGCTCAAGTGACGTAAAGAAGCCCTAATTGGTGCCTATATAAGGGCCCAAGCAGCTGAAGAACAAAGGAGGCCACAAGTCTCCCTCTTTCAATCCAATTTTTCAATCTTAAGTTTAGACACAAATCCCTAGCATAGACTAGGAAGAAACCACATGCATCTCTTGAAAGGGCAATTAATGTACGCTTTCAAAACTTGCTATATTTAAAGCAGTTGAAACAGCACAATTAACTTCATATCATATAACCAAGCATATTTCATGTTCCGCATTCTTATTGGTCCAGATACAAAAGAAATAGAAAAAGAAATACATATATTGATCAGAAAAACATTAGATAGATAACTAATATCCACCGCTCTAATAGTCTATTCATTCAAAAGAAATTACAAGTATCTCTGAGAATTCTACAAGTACACACAATTAATGAAACCATTTCCCTCAATTCCAAAGTTGATGTTGATATAGATCACTTTATTCTACAAAGAACAATTAATTACGAACTAATATCAGCATAATCAGCAAGGCTGTCAATGTCCAAACATCTTAAGGAACCAAAGTGCAAATTACCATTTTATTTTATACTAAACCGGCACCTTAAGCTGCAAATGGATGCATGAATGAGTCGTAATATGGATTTTAATTTGCAAGTTGCCAAAGAAATATGACAAATTACTACAACATACCCAAGTCTACTCTACGAGTAGTTGAAACAGTGTAGAGTATTAAGATCATCTAATTAAAAGCAGTATTATATACATACTAGTGCTCATCAAGGCAATTAGTGATGAGGAGCAACAATTGGTAACCAATCATAACTAACATAAATTGATGTGAGACCTATCTGGGGCAAAGAGACTTCAGAAGAAAAAAAAAGTTTACCTTCACAAGGATTGATGAAGAGATGTTCTTGGCTTCTAGCATAGACTAGGAAGAAACCAATTGATGAAGATAAACCTTATGTGCATGACATTTTGGATGCTAGAGCTTCTACTGGATTCAGAGCTTCTACCGGATGAAATCGAGGAGGTCGGGGAGTTTCTTTGCGATGAGCCAAAATGTAATGCACATAAGGTTTCATCAAGTTTTGAAAGCGTACATTGCCCATCACTGAATCCAGTAGAAGCTCTAGCAGCCAAAATGTCATGCACATAAGGTTTATCGTCATCAATTTGTTTCTTCCTAGTCTATGCTAGAAGCCAAGAACATCTCTTCATCATCCTTGTGAAGGTAAACTTTATTTTTCTTCTAAAGTCTCTTTGCCCCAGATAGGTCTCACATCAATTTATGTTAGTTTTGATTGGTTATTGATTGTTGCTCCTCATCGCTAATTGCCTTGATGAGCACTAGTATGTATATAATACTGCTTTTAATTAGATGATCTAAATACTCTACACTGTTTCAACTACTCGTAGAGTAGACTAGGGTATGTTGTAGTAATTTGTCAGATTTCTTTGGTAACTTGCAAATTAAAATCCATATTACTACTCATTCATGCATCCATTTGCATCTTAAGGTGCCGGATTAGTACAAAATAAATTGGTAATTTGCACTTTGGTTCCTCAAGATGTTTGGACATTGACAACCTTGCTGATTATGCTGATATTAGTTCGTAATTAATGGTTCTTTGTAGGATAAAGTGATCCTATATCAACATCATCTTTGGAATTGAGGGAAATGGTTTCATTAATTGTGTGTACTAGTAGAATTCTCAGAGATACTTGTAATTTCTTTTGAATGAATAGACTATTGGAACGGTGGATATTAGTTATCTATCTAATGTTTTTTCTGATCAATATATGTATTTCTTTTGTATCTGGACCAATAAGAATGCGGAACATGAAATATGCTTGGTTATATGATATGAAGTTAATTGTGCTGTTTCAAATGCTGTAAATATAGCAAGTTTTGAAAACGATCTATGATAATACCTGATTCGTTTTTATCCAATCTTGTCGGCTATATAGCCTATAGGTTATATGAGCAAATAGCTTCCTTCGTGCAGTGGCCCTATGTGCTAAGCATATATCATTGCTCAATTCTATTCTTCTAGGAATATTTCTTTGAAATAACTGTCTTGATGGACCGAATTGTAACATAGAAAGAAGTTGCATGAGCAATATTTGCTACCTTATATATGATCATTTTTTGTCTCTACTAGATACGTCAAGTTTTAATCCCAACAATCTGATATAGTCTTGTAATTCATTTGTTTTATCTTTTTAATTTTTCATGAATCTCTGTTTGTCCTCGACAATTGTTGCTAACTATGGAGATCAATTAATGCTAATTATCATTCCTGTTTTGCATGATTATGCGCTTCTGTTCTGGAGATCAATTAATGCTAATTATCATTCCTGTTTTGCATGAATTTTTTGTCCGATTTCTTCCGATATTTCATCTTTCGTAACAACAGCTTCACATAGCATGATATATGAAAGCAGCAAACAAACCCTAGCTAGGTAATTAATATGTCAATAACAGAATTTAGCATGCTTGGTCCCTCCAAATTTTGCAAAATATGAAATAAAAAAAGTGCACCTAAATCTGCGAAGTTCTGCACACAAGAATTTTCAGGGTTATTAAAGTTTGTGGCATTTAAATTTATTTTATATACATGTGAACTATCATTTAATCAATTTCAATAATTTTATTGTAAGAATGATCTCAAATATTACATGGATAAAATATTTTCCATTGTTGAAAGCTGTTTAAGGCCAAGGCATGAATTTCCCCATTAGTTCAAAACGGAGTGAACAGGAAGAAGAACGTGATCGAGTACCAGTACTCCGTGCGTTGGTTTCAGATCATCTCCAATATTTCAAGGGTGGTACTTCCGAATCATACGGCTAATCTGTTAATGCTACACTGGAAGTAACTCACATTTTGCTGCGCATCGTATAGTTGCTTGTGAAGAGAAACTTGTTGCTCACAGGAGTATGATATTTTTCTTTTGCTCTTCCTTTTTTAAGAAGAAGGGTAGGTAAAATTGACATTTCAACTTTAGAACAAAATCAAATTTTGAAGTTTAACTTAATTTTTTAGATTTTAATCAACACGGAAATAGAAAAGAATCTTAATTTAGAATTGTAAAAAAATATTTTAATGAGAAAATAGAAAATTCAGAATGTTTTCATAGGCACAACGGCAATTATCGCAACATTTTAACCCTGCTCTTGTATAATATTTATTAATTTTCTAAAATCATAAAATTTTGCCTATGAAAATTATTTAAACTAATTTTTTCTTAAAAAATTATTAATTTTCTTGATTTTATTTTTATTTTTAGAAATATTTAAAAATAAAATCTTCTGCCTATCTTTTCCTACTCTTTTATAAATATTTACTTGTTTTATAAGAGTTAAAAATGCTGCCTATCTTTTCCTGAATGTTGCCTCTACAAATGAAAATCTAAACCAAACCCTCGGCGCCTGTAAAGCGGCGGCTTCCCTTCGTTGTTCGTTCTCTCCCACACTCGATGATAGAAAAAGAAAATGATTGGGTGGCGCTCCCACCGGAGCTTATCCAAATCATTGCCAAGAAACTCCCCGACCTCCTCGATTTCATCCACTTCCGTGCCACGTGCAAGATCTGGCGCTCCTCCACCCCTCTCTTTGACCCTCCGTCGGAACTCCCTTGGTTTCTCGAGTTATTGGAGGAAAACACGACCACACTTTTGGTACTTTAGTGAAAATCTGCGATTTTACTCTGTTTCCACCTGTCAAACTGTTACGATCTGTTTAAACCTATCCAATATAATCCAGTATTGGATCAAGAAGCTTGTCTTCAGTCATTACCTTGCTTTTTGTGACCTCTATCAAACAACCTTGTCGTTCTTCAATCCCCTCACCAAAGATGAGTTTACACCTCTGATATCTTGCTTTCTTATCTATATTCCGACCAAACTTTGTACCAAAACCTGTGCCTAAAACTGTCAAATCGTGTTTATTTCATTGAATATCTATAGAATGTGGTACTGCTGTGTATTTGTTCTTACCTTGCAGGAAACGGAAGAAACAGAGGAAGAATCTAGATTTTGAAGGTTTATATACGGTCCGTGTACCTTCTTATGCGGACCGTACAACCCTCTGCCCGACCACAGACACGACCAGGACACAATCCACACGACCTGTATATGATGCTGAAATTTCAGCACCTGAACTTAAAACAGTCATAGATTTTGACTCGTAACTCCGTTTTGAGTGTATGACTACTTTTCGGAAAGCTTGCGAGAAGATCTACAATCTGAGCCAGAGGACACAGGCACACGGTCCGTGCACCCTTGCATACGGACCGTGCATGGCATTTCTGAAAACAGAATCCAAAGTTGGAAATTGGTGCCAGCTGGGGAAGGTCGCGAATTGAGGGCATTAAAGCGCCTCTCTGGCCAACAGAGAGGTCATTCTGGATCTGATAATCGGGACCTAGGTTTGTGCTTGACGGCTTGGCTTGGAGAAGAAGAAGAGAGGCGAAAATCGAGAGATTTGCGATGGATCTTCTCACTACTTTGAGTTTTACCATGAGCTTTATCTTTATCATCTCTTTTATCTGTTTTAGAACTATGTTTGAGTAGACTTTTTAGTTTCTAGGGTTGTGATGTAATCGAATGTTTTGTTTTGCATGTTAGTTATTGGATTCTTGTGTTGAAATTTGTGTTTGATTGATTGAGTAGTATTTTAACTGCTTAGATTAAATTGTTTGATTCTTATTGGTTTACCACTAGATGAATGGCCACATCTAGAAGGTACTTTGGCCCTTATAATCTCTCAACCAAACTAAGTACATGAGGTAGGATTAGTGATCCGAAAGGTGAAACCAAGTAGTAGCCGACAGGTGAACATTTCCTCTATCGACGGATAGAGGTTACCTTTAGTATACCAAACAAGCAACTAGGTAATTCGGACCAATATACGACAGTTGAGGTCTAGAACCCGACGAGGGCAGATATTGCAATTCCATACCAAGTTAATGAACCAACAAACGACAGTTGAGGTTTAGGAACATTAGGTCTGGTCAGTAGAACCCTACACAAAGGAACAACACAAAGAAACAGTAACTGCTGCATTCACTCGGGGACCACACGGACCGTGTACGACAGTACCCGGCCCGTGTACACTGGACACGGCCCGTGTAGGACACTACACGGACCGGGTACCTCGAGGCAAAACTGAGATAAAGTCATAACCCTGGAAACGCATTTTATTCATTTTAAAACACCTTTACTGCTTTCAATCTTGCTACTGATTTGTTTAGGATATTAAACAACAAACAACCAACCTTTGCAGAACTTCTAGTATTTATAAATCTAAGTAGAGTCTAGTAATTGTCAAACTATCATGTGGATCGATATCTGAATATACTGCTCGATAGGATGTACACTTGCAATCCGAATCGAAAGGTGTACCAAGGTTAAAAGATATAGCTTGCTATATTGAAACTTTGTGCATACGCTTCTGTGTGAACAACCTCCTTCGCCATGTTTTGATCTTTGGACTTCATGGATCTCTTGGACAGGCACAGATCCCATTCGTGATCGGAGCATTGTCGTTGTGGATCGGTACACTTTTGTTCCTAGTCCGCTTGAAATAGCCAGATGGGCCTGCTATGATCCACACAACAATAAGTGGGTTCAACAAGAAGGATACTATTAGAACAGTTGTTATTGCCAAGCACAAATGTTCTTGTCTGCAGAGGTGACATGGGCAACAGTGGTTTTTGATGTATCCTCAAAAAAGTTGTTGCACGAGATACCGACACCGGAGGATGAGCTGATTATAAATTATTCTTATTATGGAAAGGGTGATCTCAATTGGGATTTAATATATGAATACCTTGTCGAGTCGTTTGGAATAATTTTGAGAGTGTCTTGGTTTTCGGATTGGGACAAAAATTTTGAGGATTCTAAATTTCACATATACAGGCTTGAGTTTGATGGATAGAGTCCACAACATAGGGAACCAAATTCTGTTTTCAGCAGAGAGGAATAGTTTCTCCATGACTGCTAGAGCTTCTACCGGATTCAGAGAGGGATGTATTTATTTCATTAATGACGATAAACCTTATTATGTGCATGACATTTTGGCTGGTACAATTGAAAGCGTACATTGCCCTTTCAAGAGATGCATGTGGTTTCTTCCTAGTCTATGCTAGCACATCTCTTCATCAATCCTTGTGAAGGTAAACTTTTTTTTTCTTCTGAAGTCTCTTTGCCCCAGATAGGTCTCACATCAATTTATGTTAGTTTTGATTGGTTATCGATTGTTGCTCCTCATCGCTAATTGCCTTGATGAGCACTAGTATGTATATAATACTGCTTTTAATTAGATGATCTAAATACTCTACACTGTTTCAACTACTCGTAGAGTAGACTAGGGTATGTTGTAGTAATTTGTCAGATTTCTTTGGTAACTTGCAAATTAAAATCCATATTACTACTCATTCATGCATCCATTTGCATCTTAAGGTGCCGGTTTAGTATAAAATAAATTGGTAACTTGCACTTTGGTTCCTCAAGATGTTTGGACATTGACAACCTTGCGGATTATGCTGATATTAGTTCGTAATTAATTGTTCGTTGTAGGATAAAGTGATCTATATCAACATCATCTTTGGAATTGAGGGAAATGGTTTCATTAATTGTGTGAACTAGTAGAATTCTCAGAGATACTTGTAATTTCTTTTGAATGAATAGACTATTAATTAGAGCGGTGGATATTAGTTATCTATCTAATGTTTTTCTGATCAATATATGTATTTCTTTTGTATCTGGGCCAAAAAGAATGCGGAACATGAAATATGCTTTGTTATATGATATGAAGTTAATTGTGCTGTTTCAAATGCTGTATATATAGCAAGTTTTGAAAACGATCTATGATAATACCTGATTCGTTTTTATCCAATCTTGTCGGCTACATAGCCTATAGGTTATATGAGCAAATAGCTTCCTTTGTGCATTGGCCCTATGTGGTAAGCATATATCATTGCTCAATTCTATTCTTCTAGGAATATTTCTTTGAAATAACTGTCTTGATGGACCGAATTGTAACATAGAAAGAAGTTGCATGAGCAATATTTGCTACCTTATGATCATTTTTTGTCTCTACAAGATACGTCAAGTTTTAATTCCAACAATCTGATATAGTCCTGTAATTTTTTTATTTTATCTTTTTAATTTTTCATGAATCTCTGTTTGTCCTCGACAATTCTTGGACTGAGCGATTTCCATCTGCAAAAAATCACATATTATAAAAATAAATAACATGCGCTTCTGTTCTGGAGATCAATTAATGCTAATTATCATTCCTGTTTTGCATGATTTTGTTGTCCGATTTCTTCCGATATTTCATCTTTCGTAACAACAGCTTCACATAGCATGATATATGAAAGTAATTAATATGTCAATAATAGAATTTAGCATGCTTGGTCCCTCCAAATTTTGCAAAATATGAAATAAAAAAAGTGCACCTAAATCTGCGAAGTTCTGCACACAAGAAATTTCAGGGTAATTAAAGTTTGAGGCATTTAAATTTATTTTATATACATGTGAACTATCATTTAATCAATTTCAATAATTTTATTGTAAGAATGATCTCAAAATATTACATGGATAAAATATTTTCGATTGTTGAAAGCTGTTTAAGGCCTAGGCATGAATTTCTCCGTTAGATCAAAACGGATTGAACAGGAAGAAGAACGTGATCGAGTACCAGTACTCCGTGCGTTGGTTTCAGATCATCTCCAATATTTCAAGGGTGGTACTTCCGAATCACACGGCTAATCTGTTAATGCTACACTGGAAGTAACTCACATTTTGCTGCGCATCGTATAGTTGCTTGTGAAGAGAAACTTGTTGCTCACAGCCACAGGAGTATGATATTTTTCTTTTGCTCTTCCTTTTTAAAGAACAAGGGTACGTAAAAATTGACATTTCAACTTTAGAACAAAGTCAAATTTTAAAGTTTAACTTAATATTTTAGATTTTAATCAACACGGAAATAGAAAAGAATGTTAATTTAGAATTGGAAAAAAAATATTTAAATGAGAAAATAGAAAATTCAGAATGCATGTTTTCATTGGGACAACGGCAATTATCGCAACATTTTAACCCTGCTCTTGTATATATATTTATTAATTTTATAAAACTGTAAATTTATGCCTATGAAAATTATTTAAACTAATTGTCTCTTATACAATTATTAATATTCCAGATTTTATTTTTATTTTTAGAAATATTTAAACTAATTTTCTAAAAATAAAATCTTTTGCCTATCTTTTCCTACTCTTTTATAAATATTTACTAATTTTATAAGAGTTAAAAATTCTGCCTATCTTTTCCTGAATGTTGCCTCTACAAAAGAAAATCTAATCCAAAACCTCGGCGCCTCTTTAAAGCGGCAGCTTCCCTTCATTGTTCGTTCTCTCTCACACTCGATGTGAGAAAAAGAAAATGATTGGGTGGCGCTCCCACCGGAGCTTATCCAAATCATCGCCAAGAAACTCCCCGAGCTCCTCGATTTCATCCGCTTCCGGGCCACGTGCAAGATCTGGCGCTCCTCCACCCCTCTCTTTGACCCTCCGTCGCAACTCCCTTGGTTTCTCGAGTTATTGGAGGAAAGACAAGACCACACTTTTGGTACTTTAAGTGAAAATCTGCGATTTTACTCTGCTTCCACCTGTCAAACTGTTACGATCTGTTTAAACCGATCCAATATAATCCGGTATTGGATCAAGAAACTTGTCTTCAGTCATTACCTTGCTTTTTGTGACCTCTATCAAACAACCTTGTCTTTCTTCAATCCCCTCACTAAAGATGAGTTTACACCTCCTTCGCCTTGCTTTGATCTTTGGACTTCATGGATCTCTTGGACCGGCACAGATCCCATTCGTGATCGGAGCATTGTCGTTGTGGATCGGTACATTTCTGTTACTGGTCTGCTTGGAATAGCCAGATGGGCCTGCTATGATCCACACAACAATAAGTGGGTTCAACAAGAAGGATACTATTACAACAGTTGTTATTGCCAAGGAAAAATGTTCTTTTCTGCAGAGGTGACATGGGCAACAGTGGTTTTTGATGTATCCTCGAAAAAGTTGTTGCACGAGATACCACCACCGGAGGATGAGCTCATTATAAATTATTCTTATTCTGGAAATGGTGATCTCAATTTGGATCTAATACATGCATACCTTGTCGAGTCGTTAGGAATAATTTTGAGAGTGTCTTGGTTTTTGGATTGGGACAAAAATTTTGAGGATTCTATATTTCACATCTACAGGCTTGAGTTTGATGGATTAGATGGGCAGGCTTGCTGGATCAGAGTCCACAACATAGGGAACCAAATTCTGTTTTTAGCAGAGAGGAATGGGTTCTCCATGACTGCTAGAGCTTCTACCGGATTCAGAGAGGGATGTATTTATTTCATTAATGACGATAAACCTTATGTGCATGACATTTTGGCTGGTACAATTGAAAGCGTACATTGCCCTTTCAAGAGATGCATGTGGTTTCTTCCTAGTCTATGCTAGAACATCTCTTCATCAATCCTTGTGAAGGTAAACTTTTTTTTTTCTTCTGAAGTCTCTTTGCCCCAGATAGGTCTCACATCAATTTATGTTAGTTTTGATTGGTTATCGATTGTTGCTCCTCATTGCTAATTGCCTTGATGAACACTAGTATGTATATAATACTGCTTTTAATTAGATGATCTAAATACTCTACAATGTTTCAACTACGTACTCGTAGAGTAGACTTGGCTATGTTGTAGTAATTTGTCAGATTTCTTTGGTAACTTGCAAATTAAAATCCAATTACTACTCATTCATGCATCCATTTGCATCTTAAGGTGCCGGATTAGTAGAAAATAAATTGGTAATTTGCACTTTGGTTCCTCAAGATGTTTGGACATTGACAACCTTGCTGATTAAGCTGATATTAGTTCGTAATTAATTGTTCTTTGTAGGATAAAGTGATCTATATCAACATCAACTTTGGAATTGAGGGAAATGGTTTCATTAATTGTGTGAACTAGTAGAATTCTCAGAGATACTTGTAATTTCTTTTGAATGAATAGACTATTGAAACGGTGGATATTAGTTATCTATCTAATGTTTTTTCTGATCAATATATGTATTTCTTTTGTATCTGGACCAATAAGAATGCGGAACATGAAATATGCTTGGTTATATGATATGAAGTTAATTGTGCTGTTTCAAATGCTTTAAATATAGCAAGTTTTGAAAACGATCTATGATAATACCTGACTCGTTTTTATCCAATCTTGTCGGCTATATAACCTATAGGTTATATGAGCAAATAGCTTCCTTTGTGCATTGGTCCTATGTGCTAAGCATATATCATTGCTCAATTCTATTCTTCTAGGAATATTTCTTTGAAATAACTGTCTTGATGGACCGAATTGTAACTGTTATAACCCGTAAACTCAAATGTAGTTAATTAGTCGATAATTAAAATTAGCAACCAATTAAAATTTTTAATTGATTAATCAAGGAAAATAAAGGTTAATAAATTTAAATGAATAAATTAACTTATCTAAATTATTTATTTAACTAATTAGTGAATTTTTATAAATTGTAGAATTTATTTGTACAAATATAAATTTTTAAGGAAGAAATACAAAATATTAATAACCATTATAATTTTAATAGTTAATGAAATGACGAATAAATCTGTAAGATTAGTCAAAGAACAATCTAAAAATTTCGTATCAAATTTTAAACGCAAGTTTTATCGAATCCTTCGATTCATTTTATTGATTCATAGGATATCATTAAAAATGAACTCTTTTTCTTTATTGGGGAATAATCTGAACCGTTCAATTCTGTCCTGCACGGATCTCAAAGCGGAGCCCTCAAACAAATTTGATTTTCTTCGGATCCGTCCTCTTCTTCCAGAGACACATCACCTCCTCTTTTGTTTTTCTCTCTGGCTGGCGACAGGGCGCCTGACCTCCTTGTTCCCGCGGAGGGGTTTTACCCCCTTTCTACCGCTCTCTCTTCTTCTCTCTCTTATTTCCCTTTTACTTCTCTCTCTCTCTCTCTCTCTTGAATTTTCGCTGGTCACCCCTCTCTGCTCTCCTCCTTCTCTTCTCCGATCCCCTTGCTCTTTCCTCTCTCCTCCGCCAAAATCCCTCCTTCTCTGGCTTGATTGTTCGGTGCTGGTTCGGTGTTTGATTTGTTCTGATCGGTGCTCTGTTGTGTCGCGATTGTTGCCGAATCCGAAAGTTGGTGTTGTTGCTTGTGCTCTTTGGTGCCGACTCTCCTACCGGGTAACCCTTGAATTTCTGATTTTTGTTTTGGCGATTTGCCTTGTGGCTTGCGGCTGGTACGCTTGATCTGTGGCCTTCGTGCCATTTCCCTTGACCTGTGACCTTCGGGTCTGTTTTGCTATGACTGGCTGTGAGCCTTATTGACCTGCGGCTTTGTGCCTTTTTCTGTGATTGCGGCCTTCGTGCCTATGCGGTTCGGTTGCCTTTTTGGCTGGTGGCTGATACTGGTACTACCCCTTATTTTTGTTTGCTGTGCCTTGTTTGTGGCTGGTGACCGATACTGGTACTACCCCTTTTTATTGTTGTGCCTTATTGGTGGCTGGTGACTGATAATGGTACTATCCCCTTTTTGCTGTGCCTTGCTTTGTGCTCTGAGTGCTTGTTTCCGATTTTTGTGTGACTTGCTGCCTTTGTTCTTGTGTTCTGACCTGCCTTGGTAATTATCTCTTGTCAGTAGAGCCTATATGTAAAAGTCTAAATAAATTCGAAGTTCCGGACTTAACAGATTTTAGTAAAAAAAAAAAAAAATATATATTACGGGCCTTAAGGCCTTAGGCCGAGGCTTTCACTGCATTAAAAGATAAACATAATTGGGACCCGTGTATTCAACTGATTTAGAGATTAAGAAAAATGATGAAACAACTGATAAAATGATACCATTAGTTAAGCATGCTATAGATAAAATAAGACGTTATTAACAAATGTAATGTTAAACATATAATTATTATCAATCGATATAATTAGTATATCTTGTTTTTTTTATAGTTATAGTACAATTTATCTTATATGCTTCTCTAATATATGTTATATGCTTATTTGAATATGTTAATGTATATTATAAGCCATATAAGCACAAATAGTAGGTAGTGTAACGCATGTATATAATATATTTCTTCAACAAATTAAATATATAACACTTCATAAGTTATTACCAATAAAAATATTTCAACACATGTAGATTAATTAGGATTTTTAATTAATTAAAAAGTTGAGTAGTTAGGATTTTAAATGTTAAGTAAATGTTAGATTAAATCAAATGTAGTTTTAAATAAAGTAAATAATTTATAAATAAAATATGTTGTTAATTAATAAAGGACAAGTAATTAACGACATATTAACGCTTTCGAATCCTTACGAATACAAATTTTTATTAAATAGAATAATTAGATAATCATGTATGAATTCATATTTAAAGTAATTGACTCGCACAAATTAGTAAAAATAATAAGTACGATTTTAGAAACGATATATTAATTAAGTACTTAATATTTATAAACTACGTACTTAAGATTTAACATTTATTTGTAGCCTAATTAGTTAGGAAAACACGTTATTTTACAAGTGATTAAATAGAAAATTAATAATAGCAAATTAAATTACGTAGGTTATATCTTACTTATTTTATTGTAAAAATATGTAATATCCTTAAGTTAAAAGTTGTGAATATTTAAATTTCATTAGATTAAATTAAACCAACCTTGACCTAATTTTACACTCAATCGGAATCGAATAAAATCGATCTAATCGGTTGAGCAGATTCGAACACTTAGTGAAAATAATCAAACGGGGTAATAAGGGTTACGAATACCTAGTGTAGACTCTAATTAAATTACGACTAAAATTACAGGTCAGCCGACCTACACCGAGTTTGATCCGTGGTCCGATCCCGCTGACGATTACACCGGAGCAGGTGAGGATCGTGCAGATTGCGGTGACTTCTAGTACCAGCTCTTTCTACCCCTACAGCTATCAGGTGTGGGATATCTGTATTTTTCTTTCGTGGCGTACTCTCACCAGTCGACCACTTGACCTGACATCTGTACTTTAAATTTTGTAGTTGCATTAGAGCATGTTTAATCCTTTCTGAACTGTAAATTAGGATTTGCATAACCCCTTTTAAATTGAAAATTTAATGCTTTCTTAGGAGTAGTGTAATTTAATTAATAATATATTAGGATACTAGTTGTCCCCTTCTCGTAGAGGACAACATATTATCGTAGTTAAGCATGTGCATTGGTGAGCGTGAGATAGAAGACCGAATGACTGCTTTCCGTCACGTAGGCATGGGATGCGTGACGGTTTGTGGGTCATTGGGCTGAGGGGTCACTTGATCCCTTAGAGGTCTTACTAGGATTATTATTATTATATGCATGAGCTTGGTAGTATATCATTTTCGATCATTTTACATTTTGTGCGGACCGATCACGAGTCCGGAGATGATTCGGGAGCTATCCCCTCCTACATTAGGAGCTACTTGCCTAGTACGGCTGCCGAGGTTGCGGTGGCAGATTTTATTTTTGTTGTTATGGGCCGCTCACGAGCCCTTGTCCCATTGATCTGGCCGGATGGTGGAGTTTCGTCTCTGCACATGAGGAGACGAATTGACTTATTCTTACGCATTGCTTGTAGTTTTCTCCTATTTTATATGTTTGGTGATGAATCGTCTTAGAGAAGGAAAACACATGGAATTAAGTGTAACCATCGGCTAGCGTGCACCAGCCTACGGGTTGAAGTAATTGGGGCAAAGCTCGATGTCCTTAGGCATCGGGTACCTTTGCTCCTCTGATCGCAGTCCTTGGATGTTACACGAATTTCGATATAACCATCGGCTAGCGTGCACCAGCCTACGGGTTGAAGTAATTGGGGCAAAGCTCGATGTCATTAGGCATTGGGTATCTTTGCCCCTCTGATCGCAGTCCTTGCGTTATGTCAACTTTGAGATATAAATTCAGTTTGATTGAACTTGGCACGGCACGGGGTGACAAAATTATCCGTACTATTACTATATCAATTTGTACACACGGTACCTATTGTACTGGACTTCGGTTGAGTATAATATTGATCCTCATATTTTGTTTTGGGAAACTTTGGCATTTTGGCATAATAGGATAATCACATCATGTCATCTATTATATGTATATTTTTCTTTTGTAGTACTATGATAGGTTCTACTTTTCGCAGCATATGCATTAAAAGTGAAGTATCGACTTTACGTAGATTCAAATTAAAATGTGCTTTGACTTAAGAGGATCCCTGAAGGGATAATACTGGGTCACATACTGGGCGATCATTCGCTCATCCCCTCCTTTTTATGGATGTGGGCAGGTACAGAGTCTGACGGTCCGCAGCAGGAGGCGTCAGGAGCTGTCCCCGACGGTCACATCACTTGATATAGATTAGGGGCTTTTGTTTAGGATTTTGCGAGTCCAATGTTTTTGTTATATACATTGGACTCGATAGATCATGTATCCCTTTGACTAGTTATGTTTATTTTATTCCGAGGTGGATTGTATGGATGATGTGTATATGTATGTTTATTTGATATTTATGACTATTGCTTGTTTATATTATATCGCTTCCGCTGTTGTTTGATTATTATGTTGTTTAGCCTTGCGTGTTTATTGAATTTAGACACGAGGCGGGGATTGATCACATCCTAATCCGGAAAATTCTGGTTTGGGGTGTGACAGTAACATAGGAAGAAGTTGCATGAGCAATATTTGCTACCTAATGATCATTTTTTGTCTTTACAAGATACGTCAAGTTTTAATTCCAACAATCTGCAAATGAAGGCTTAATACACAAGCAAAAGATCTGGAGCATTGAAATAAAAAATGAAGGAAATTAAGGGTGAAGATCATATCAAGCTAAACCCTAAACCCTATACCTTGGATATTATATAAAGGGATGAATTGAAGAAAGAGGAGACCTACACACACAACCAACAGATATACAAGAGAGAAATAGCTTAGTTCTACTAACAAAAAAAGAATTCATTACTTAGCCGAAATACAAGAGCTTTAGGTAGAATTTCATCTCTTACAATGTAAAAGCTCATTGGAGCTTGATTTTTCATGTATTATATGATCATGAATCAATGATACAAGCTCCCTTTTTATATTTGATCTTTTCTTTCCCTTTTTGAGTATTTCGGATTTTTTTTATTTTTCATTTTCCTTTTCTTTTGCTTTCTGTGATAAGAGATGAAAGCATAAACTCACATTAATGAGTTAAAAGCATGAAGCTCTTTGAGAAAAGATGAATTTCCTTTGCATAATATCATATTAGAAAAGTTTTAAGTAAAAAAAAATATGTGTACATATGCATAAAAAAAATATATAATAATAAAGATCAGTTTTCGCTTCCTGAGTCTTATTTTTATCTTTATAACACATGGATGATTGGACCGGCACAGATCCTATTTGTGATCGTAGCATTGTCATTGTTGATAAGCATGAATTAGGCAGATGGGGCTGTTATGATCCACATAGCAATGAGTGGGTTGAACAAGAAGGATACTTTAACAACAGTTGTTATTGGCAAGGTATGATCTTTTCAACAGATGCAGCAAGCACAACAGAGGTCTATGATGCTTCCACAAAAAAGTTGTTGCACAAGATACCGCCACCCAAGGACGATCTCACTTGTCTACTAGAAAAATCTTACCTTGTCGTGTCGTTAGGAATAATTTTGAGAGTGTCTTGGATTTATGATTCGCCCAAAGGAATTGTGGAGGAATCTACATTTTACATCTACAGGCTAGAGTTTGATGGAATAGATGGACAGCCTTGCTGGGTCAAAGTCCACAACATAGGAAACCAAATTTTGTTTTTAGAGGACATGACTGGTTTCTCCATGACTGCTAGACCTTCTATCGGATTCAGAGAGGGTTGTATATATTTCATTGAGCTGATGACAATAAACCTTATGTGCATGACATTTTAGCCGGTACAGTTGAAAGGGTACCATGCCCTTTCAAGAGATGCACTTGGTTTCTTCCTGGTCTATGCTAGTACATCACTTCATCAACCCTTTTGAAGGTGAACTTTTTTTTATTTAACCTCTTTGCCACATATAGGTCTAACATCAATTTATATTAGTTTTGATTGATTACTGTTTGATGCTCCTCATTGCGGTTAACTATCAGGACAATTTTGCATGCGAAAGAGGTGGCGGTGCCAAACCCAAAGCACATTTATTATTCATAATAGAAGCATTATTAATGCAATTGAATGGTTTTTGCTTGGTACTTAATTCTCATTGCTAAATGTCTTAGTATACTTTATGAATTGTTGGTGCTTTAATAATCTCATGTACTGTATTGTAATCCACAAGTTGAGTCCTTTCGCTTCTTCTTCTTATGAGTTGAATGGATTTTTTTTTTTCCTTGTTATTGATAGTTTGAATACCATTGCCTACCAACCAACCTCGTACATATATACCATAAGGAAGTCCATTCTATGCTTTTACTTTTTTTCTATTGAAATGTACAATACACGAATCCTCCAAATCACCTGCCTATTCTGCCAAAAGAAGTCCAACCTTTCAAAAATGAGAACGAAAAAAAATGTACAAAATGTCATACAAAAAGTAAATCACAGTTTGCCCATCGTGCAAGCCTAAGGCTGGTCCAAAGAACAACCACCATGCTCTTTTCTCTTCCTTGTTTAATCTTCTGTATCGAAGAATCCTGTTTTAGCTCTCTTAGTCACGACTGACTTGTCCTCAGCAACTTCTTCACCCTTCATCTTTTTGGAGTTCTCAGACTGACTGACTTGTCTATCTTTTGGAACAAAGTTGGCCGTCTCAAGGCTGCTTCTCTCTTCCTTGGTTGAACTGCTTTGGTTCGCCTCTTGTATTATGGAAGGGATTCCATCTTCTGGTCCTTCACTGAGAGGATCGGGCCTTGGTTCAGGGGCTGCTGCAAGACACCCAACCTGTACAATTTTTTTAATAACAAAAAAATTTGAATCTATAGTTGTTATTAAACACAAAGAACTCAAATTTTTTCATTCTTAAGATATTTCAATGAAAAGCAATCTATAGATTTTTGGATTCTAATGCAAGGACGGACCAAATTGTAATTCAATCCTGTGCTTTTGAAACAAATTAAACATTATATAGGACTAGGCAACTAGCTCCTACACAGCCAGAATTACAATTCAAGACATGAATGTTATCCCTGTTATTGTAAAAAACATACAGATTTATATTTACATACAATTGAAGGTTGATCACAACTTTTATCAGTCATTCCGTCGGCCATTTGGCTTATCTCCTCCGCTGACATTTTCTCCACTTCTATGACTACTAGGCAAAGAGCAAAGCGATCCTATGTGTAGGATGAAAAAAACAAAACATCTAAATGTTATGATACTCAATTTCAGCAGATGGTACGAGCACTTGATTTCTTGCAATTCATTTGACTGCTCTAGCACTTCATTAAGTTCTTGTGGAGCCAATGTATCAACACTCAAAGAGCAAAGCGATCCTAAGTGTAGGATGAAAAAAGTTAAAAAAAATCATTCCAAAAAAAAAATAATAAATAGACAGCAAAAGGTTTTGGATTCATAATTACCTTAACTTTGCCTTGATCTTTATCCAGATACTTATGCATTACCCATGTTGTTTTTTCTCTATTGCCAGACTTGCCTTCATAAAAAGATAGCCTTTGCTTTGTGCCTACAGATTGACAGTCTTGCATGACAGGGTATTTCCTACTTTTTTTCCAATAACCCCGTGCTTTAGCTTTGTTACGATGAGAGCCAGACGTGAAGAAATACAACTTTGGTTCATCTGTAAGCACATTATATCTTCCTACACCCATATAAATGCCGGTTTAAAGATAAAATCAGAATAGGTACCTTAATTGGCATCCAAATGAGCAAAAGACACACCAAAGAAATAGTAACCTGAAACCTAGACTTTGACATCCACATAATTAAGCACAAATTATAAGCAAAATTAGCAGAAAAATAACTCCCCTTCCTTCCCTATCCAGCACAACTATACTACACCTAGGGTTTTGTCTAAGCCTCGGTGGAAAATAAAGCAATGAAGTACAAGATTCTATCAATAACAGATCAATCCTACATAGAGTTGTAAACCCATCTACTAGGGTTACCCCTTACCTTGACAATAAATCATAGTAAAGATCTGATATGTGGAAAAAGAAATAATCACCTAGCAATTCCAATGGCTTGAGATTGAAAACGTCAACTTCTGGGATTATATCAACCATATCTTTTGCCATTAATCTTTCTTCTGAGGTAATAACATACCAGTTGTTGATCTGACGGCTTGAACCCGAAACCCGGCGGAATTGGGGACAGATCTTTCATTGCAGCCAAAAAGATATCCATCTAAATGTTTCATGAAATTAGAATTAGAAAGCATGAGAATACATCCGTAAAAGACAACTGGAGCAAAGGCTCCATGAAATTAAGCATAAAATCGAGTAAAAAGAGGGCAAATAGACCATGGCATAGGCACCAAACTCATACATACAAAATGGAAGTCCATTCTTTGCTCAAAACAACTTGTATAAACACTAACCAAGCTAGAGATTGATAACACAACAAATTTTATTTTTAATTAAAATTTACAAAGCAGGAATCCTTTAATCACCTGCTGCTGCTGGGGAGCTGGCATGTCAAAAATAAAGTCCTCCTCTTCCTTAGTGATTCGGCAAAGAACAAAGCGATCCTAAGTGCACAATGGAAAAAAGTTGTATAAGGCATGTTATTCTTAAATAGAAACTGAAACAAAAACAAGACAGAAAAAGGTTATGGATACACCATTTTCAACAGATGTGTACTAACACTTGATGCTTTGCAAAATCCAATCCAGTTTTCTTTCGCCAAGAGTACAAATTGGCACAGTGAAAAAACATATTCATCTTCAAGCATCCATCCACTGACAATTAATTAATGAGAAATTTAGATATATACCCATCATAAAAAAGAATTTAGATATTTTCCCATCCAAATGTAAAAATTAGTTATTTCCCCATTCAAACTTAACTAATTTATTAATACCATTTCTCAACTGTACCACTTAAATATTTAATTTAATGAACAAAAACTAAATGGACAATTTTGCCCCTGCTTCTGCCTTATTTCATCTCTCTGCTGCTTCTGCTCATTACCAGCAGCCACACTAAGCAGTAAGCATGATGACTGTATTAACTCATGGGTCTATTAGTCGCCAATTGCAAAGTTAATTCCATCACTAAGCAATAATCACACTAAGCAGTAAGCTATGCTGAGTGTATGGGGAAGCAAGAAGTTCAAGCGGTGCACTCAAAAAGTGGAAAAATCAGGAAAATTGGGTTTCCAAAACAGTGCCCTTATGAAGTGGCAATGCCCATTACGATACAAGGAATTAATATGCACACTATGAAGAGGCGATGCCCAATACTATACTATTTTATTAATTGATTGTACTTTTATTTTGAATGCCATTCTTTAAAACAGTGAAGAATGTACATATGCAACTTGACATTATCACTGGAATTTGGTAATTGCATCAATAATTGTCATACCACTTCGTACCAATACAATATCAATTGCGCTACTATAGTACTTGTACAGAACATAAAACCGTATTGCAATGCTCCTAGGCGCATTTCAGAGTAGGAACCAAACTTCGTGCTATCAAACAATGTACAATAATGCTGGTAAAGCTATAGAACATTGAAATTAGATTCTGACTTTTATGTTAGTTGACTGCAATCATAGGTCTAATTTCAAATTTTCAACTATATATGCAATTCTTTGACATTTAATCACACAAATCAGTCGGCTTACTAGAAATTTATTCAGCTATCGTTTATGTTTACTAGAAATTTATTCAGCGCTTGGGAGGAGATAAATACACATGCCGAGATGAGAATAAAGTGAGTGTCTAAAGAACAGATAAAGAGAAAAGGAAAAGCTGGGCAGAACAGACTTCGAAAACAAATGATCTCTGGACTCAGTCAGACTGATACGATTACATAAAGAGCAATTAGAAATCTCAACCCAGCAATAGAATACAAGATGAAATTGGAAGGGAGAAGGTCGCAGGAAAGGAGAGGAAGGCGGGTTGCCTGAAGAGAGAAATTTTAGTGATCTAAGATTTTAAATAAGGGTAAAATTGTACATTTAGTTTTTTATTTTTACTAAATTATATTTTTAAGTGGTACAATTGAGAAATGGGTATATTAATAAATTAGTCAAATTTGAATAGGGAAATAACAAATTTTTACATTTTAATGGGGGAGTATATAAATTCCATTTTTATGATGGGTATATTTCTAAATTTCTCTTAATAAAACTTGAGGCATAGTTACCTTTACCTGAGAGCTATCGCTGTCTTTATCTTCAAGCTGTTCCATAGCCCATCCTGTTTGTTGTCCGAGAGCCACGCTGGCCTTTAAGAAAGGCTAAAAATAGCTTCCTGCCTATAACTTGACTATTGTGCTTGATATCATATTTATTTCTTCTAGGTTGCCAATAACCAAAGTTTGTTTCTTGATTAATATGAGAGCCAGAGGTGAAGAAATACCCCTTTGATTCATTTGTAAGAACCTTATGTCTTCCTACACCCATATAAATGTAGGTTTAAAGATAAAATCAGAATAGGTGCCTTAATTGGCATCCAAATGAGCAAAAGACACACCAAAGGAGAGGTACCTGAAACCTACGCTTTGACCTCCACATAATTAAGCACAAATTATAAGCAAAATAAACAGAAAAAGAAGTCCCCTTCCTTCCCTCTCCAGCACAACTAAACCACACCTAGGGTTTTGTCTAAGTCTCAGTATAAAATAAAGCAATGAAGTACAAGATCCTATCAGTAACAGATCAATCCTACAGAGAGTAGTAAACCCATCTACTAGGGTTTCCCCTTACCTTAATAATAAATCATAGTAAACATCTGATATGTGGAAAAAAAAATAATCACCTAGCAATTCCGATGGGTTGAGATTGTAAACGTCAACTTCTGGGATTATATCATCCATATCTTCGCCATCAATCTTTCTTCTGAGGTAATAACTTACCAGTTGTTGATCCGTCGGGTTGAACTCGAAACCCGGCGGAATGTATGACAGAGCTCCCATTTGTTCCAGAAAGGTATCCATCTAAAATTTTCATGAAATTAGAATTAGAAAGCATGAAAATACATCTGTGCAAGACAACTGGAGCAAAGGCTCCATGAAATTAAGCATAAAATCGAGTAAAAAGAGGGCAAATAGACTCTTACCTTTTCAGTACTCGCGCGGAGGGAGAGAGTACTGAGAGTGAGAAAGAGAGAATCTTGGTCACGAGGAGAGAGAAGCGAGAGAAAGAATCTTGGACTCTTTCTTGAATCTAGTCGTTTTCTTATTCTGTTCCTGTGCCTTTCTCAAATTGGATACAAAGCTTTAAAAAGAAACGGTTTGGTGTCTTGGTGGATAATGGGAATTCACCTCCTCTGCGGTACCTCATATTTTGCGTTACTTCTGGTAATATCTCAACTGTTCAAATAGGTTCTGCACGAATCTCCAAGCTGAAATAATACTGGCCTCCCGCGCTATCCTGAATAGGCACTGGACATGTCGGTCGCGCAAAACTATGAGGTATCTCAGTGGGTCCGAACTCGAATAATGTTGGTATATGCTCGGATCCGTATCCGTATCCGTTAACTTTAATCTCTACCGTTAATTTAAAGCGAGTAAGCGACCCAAACCCAACCAAATCGATTGATTTAAATTTCAGAGGTTTCTTATTATATAAATCTTGTCCGTTCATTTCTACAGTGAGATCAGTTCTACAGTTCTACTTCTCCTTTTAAAAATCCAGTCCGTTGATTAATTCATGAACATTATAAATAATTAGAGATTACAAAGCTATAATTTTATCCTAAAATATTGTCGAATTATTTTTCGATTGCATATAAAAAAATTAATAGCTAACACCTTGTTTGATTAATTGAGGCCTAAACCACGGAATAAGATATTTAGATTTCAATTATTCTACCAAACTAGCATTAAATAAGGCCTAACTAAGTATAAGTTTAAAGTTAGATTAGCCTACATCTTAATTAACTAGACCACTTTCCCAGGCTCCTTAATTTGACTGGCCTAAACTAAGGACCTCATTGCAAGACTTTTTGCAATGGAGGTCTATTATGTAATGATCACATTATTCCTTGTCAAAGGGCTTTAGGTTTTTCTTTGTGTACTTAATTGGTACAACTACGGCCCTAATCTTGCTTAGAAATTAATTGTTAGTGTGGGTATTTGTTGCTTTCATATGTCTATATTATAAATAATTTTAATTTGAAGATATTCAGTGCAATAAAACCTATTTGGTACATTAAGCAATTTTAATTATAATATAAATACAAATGCATATGTGTATTAAGCTGTGGCATAACTTTAGACCTTAACCAAATATGAATAATTTAGACCGGCTTAAGTCGTAATAACCAACTTACACCTCCTTAGCTTTAGTTCTCAACTAAACATCACCTAAGTGCTACAAGTCAAATTTGATTTACTCTATACCGGAGTTTGTATTAAATGGTAATTTGGATAATCTCCAAAATTTAATGATAGTATTTGATATAATTTGATAGTATTTATCTGATAGTATTTAATGATAGTATTTAAATGGTAAGTTGGTTATAACGACTACAAGTCAAATTTAATGATAGTATTTGATATAGACAATCTCCAAAATTAGTGCCATAAATTTATTTTATGTTATGTTAAGACTTAAGAGTGTGTGGGAGTCTGGGAGAAGATAACTAGTGGAGAGAATTCGGTATTTGGTCTTGCCTACTTCTCTACACTATAATGACAACATATACCAATGCAACCAAATTCCAATCCAACTTGGATATTTTTAAAACTCAAAACTGATTCGAATCCGACCTAACTTGACTCAAGATGACTCGAGATCCAAAAATGATCTAAAGGTGGACCATTTGAAATTGGATCCGAATAGAGAACATTACCCGGACACCTAGTAACAAATCTCGAGAACTCATTTTTACAGCGTGAAATTTTGTGCGTACAGCGTTTGAGTTTTTTCTGGACCAAAATGGCCCTACAGCGAAGGCAATCTGTGCACACCAAGGGGGAAACAAGGCAGGGGATCAAGCTGGGCAGGAGCCTTTGGTCCATCAAAAATTCAAACGCTGTACGCACCAAAATTAACTCTGTACAAATGGGTTCCCCAAATCTCGCTGAATCCAAAAACCTCATCTGATCCAACCCAACCCGACCCGAACTTTTTTTAAAAGGCAAAGAGACATGAAATCCCACCAAATACGGCTAGAGACCCAGCAGTTCTAGGAAGTAGAACTAATCTGATCTGGCACCATCCAAACCCGACCCGCACAAACATTGAAAATGACAGCACACTCATGTCCTCGTCCACAACTACAAAATACGTAGTTTAGTCACTAAATGGAACTGTCGTACAATAAATATCCTTCATGGATAATTTAATACATGTGTCTGATAGAAAAATAATCATCTAACACTTTATCAGAACTTAGAGAGAGAGATTTTCTTAAAGCATTACAGAAGTGTTACAGAAGATGCTTTTTGTAAGTGATACACTAAATACCCAAACAAACTTTCAAGGAAATTCCACACTGTCTCCATTAACTAATATGCAAGAAAACACAAAAACAACTAAGCATAATAATTTAAGCTGGACTTCTTCTTAGCCTGCACTTGTATTATCCCTTCATTGAAATCTTCATGGGTGACCTGCATAGAAACCAATACATGGCATTAGTTTCAAACTTTCAATACTACAGTTCTTCATTTAACCACTGAAATGGTACTAGCACCCTACACTTACTAACATAACCAGTATAGGACCTGACTGGTAAATGTATAACTTCACATGTAGACATCTAATGCCAAATGGATCAGATTCTTTCACATAACCTATGTGTGTGTGGGTTCTTTTTGCGTGTGTGTTGTTTGTGTAGAGAATGAGACACAGACCTCAGTGGCATCACGGCGCAGAGCAAGCATACCAGCCTCAACACATACAGCTTTAAGCTGGGCCCCATTGAAGTCGTCAGTGGAGCGGGCCAGCTCCTCAAAGTTCACATCAGGATTAACATTCATCTTTCTTGAGTGTATCTGTTTCATTTATTATTATTTTTAATTAGTCAGTAAAATGATATTTAGATAATTCTAGAAATAGTATTATGAACCAAATTAATAGGACAGATTAAAAGCGTGCTCTTCCAATACATCAAACAACAACAAACAATGACAAGAAGTATCCTATGTGTCCTTCTCAGGACATTCGAGTAATCTGATATAATCACTACATTATTCCCCCCCACCCTCGCTACATTTAGGAATCAAGAAGTGCAGTTATTTGGACATCTCGGGGCAAATTTGGCAGAGGGAAAAGGTATTGGTGATAATTTTCAAGAGGAAAACTGAGTTTTCTGTGTGTGTGTGTGTGTGTGTGTGTGTGTGAGAGAGAGAGAGAGAGAGAGAGAGAGAGAGAGATAGTAACCTGAAGAATGCGAGCCCGGGCATCCTCAGTGGGGTGAGGAAACTCTATCTTGCGGTCAAGACGGCCGGACCGCATCAATGCAGGATCTAGGATGTCAGCCCGATTTGTGGCTGCTATCACCTTTTATATTTACAACAAGTAAAAACATTCTTTATTATTAGAAACAATAGTCATTTAAATAAAGGAAAGGAAAAGTGAGGAAGAAGAAGAGAAAGGAAAAACAGTAACCTTGATCCGCTCATCACTGCTGAATCCATCAAGCTGATTAAGCAACTCCAACATAGTTCTTTGCACTTCACGGTCACCACTCACCTCACTGTCGTAACATTTCAATTTCAAATGATTAGGTTATTTCTTGAATTTTATTTGTGGTATTTGCAAAATTGGCAGGTTCATTTGGATTAAGAGCAACAACAAGGCTTATTTGTTTAATTGAAAGGTTCAATGTAAATTTGGGATAACTTTGAAAAGAGGTCAACTGGTCTTACAACTTCATGGTAATCAGGGTGGATAGGGTGGTCTGTATTTCAGTTAATTGCAAAGGCATCTTTTTTTCAGTTAACGTGATTAATATAATTGTACCTGTCAAATCTCTTGGTACCAATAGCATCAATCTCATCGATGAAGATAATACATGGGGCCTTTTCTTTAGCTAGCTGGAATGCATCGCGTACTAGTTTAGCACCATCTCCAATAAACATCTACATAAATCAAAAGAAAAAAGATATCAGCAATAGTTTACAAAGGAACTGGTACTAGCTTAACATGACCAAGATCAGCATGTAATAAATCAATCAAAAGGAGCAATGCCACAGGTATTTTCAATTATTAGCTATATTTTATTTCAAAATTTCATGACACTGAACAAACAATAGTAGTAAACGTTATATGAGCATCTAAGGGTTTGCCAATTATTCGGTAACAATTGCAAACATCACAACAAAAAATACATAAATAAAATAATATACCTGAACAAGCTGTGGTCCTGCGAGCTTCAAAAAAGTTGCATTGGTTTGAGCAGCACAAGCACGTGCCATTAAGGTTTTTCCTGTACCAGGGGGACCATACAAAAGAACTCCTTTAGGTGGTCTGATGCCAAGTTTCTGAAACCGATCCTTGTGTGTCATAGGCAATACAATTGCTTCCACCAGCTCTTGTATCTGCACACATGTAATATTTTATTTTCAACTCAAGTAAGAAAAAAGGAAACATTGGATTAAAAGGACACTGAAAACAAAGTTTAACTGAGACTAAATAAGGTCTATATCTTAAATGTCAATGACACCACCTATAGTAAGAGAGTAGATTGGTAGGATGCTATACCTGTTTCTCTAGGCCACCAATGTCATTGTAATCTTCTGTTGGTTTCTCATCAACTTCCATGGCCTTAACACGCGAGTCATACTCTGAGGGTAGTGTGTCGAGTATTAAGTAGCTATCTTTGTTCACACCCACTAAATCCCCGGGTTTCAATTTGTCAGGATCAACTAAACCAACAACCGGTAAGAATATTGTCTGTCACATAATAAACAAAAAAGATTAGCAACCCAAGTAATATTTTAACACTAATTCTAAATACTCCACAAAAAACATAGCACATTCATAGAAAAGTACAATTTAGCCCCAAATGAAATAATCTGTACCCAATATATGTTCTTTACAAATAATGATACAGTACTCAACCAACTTTGTGGCAGCTTCTAACAAATCTCAGCTTGGAGTAAATAGTATATTTATGCTGTGTCATAATACGGACATGAGTTCTCAAAAACGTATTATAAATATACAAGATAAGCATGAATTGTATAACCTGACGAGTAGAAGTTTTCAAAACAACACACTTGCCCTTCCTCTGAGAGTCCAAATCAATGTTTGCACCATCCTCCTCTGCCTCATCTTCAGGATTCATCTCCAGTATCTATGTCATATCATATCTCAATCAATCAATTAAGTATGTAAACATGCAAATTGTTGACAATTGAGATGCAATTTTTCAAAAATAACTTTAGAATTAGTAGTACCTCAACAATATTGCCAACAAGATACGGGAGCTGCTTGTTCAATTTTATTTTCTCCTGGTTTTCCTTTATCTTCTCCTTGTACGAATCTAATTCTAGATTGTTCCTTTGCAACTCATCCTAGATAACAATTATCCATCCAGAGAAGTTAGAAATTTGCCCAAAAAAAATTAAAAGCCAGAATGCATCATTAGGTACTCCTTTTAGTGGTGGATCTGTCCAGAATAAAAGTGGAATTGGCCTTATTCACCCTGCCAAAGACCTTCACCAGAGCTAATTCCCTGATAAGTTCTGTATAAAATCACTTATTCCAAGCTTCGCAACGGATTAACTTTATATTGGAGGGCAATAATACTCAATCACAAGTAAGTTTCTTAAGTAATTACTTTGATTTTTCCAACATCAGCAAACATTAATGAAATGAATAAGTTCCTCTACAATAAAAACATATTAAAATGTTGCACATTACGTTCTAATGCCTTGACAAAAGCCTAATTTAACCAGTATAAACCTCCCAAATAACAGTTCCCTCTCGGGCACAACTATACCACAACTAGGGTTTTGTCTAAGCCTCGGTGGTAAAAAAAGCATTCAAGTACGAGATCCTACCAGTAACAGATCAAACCTACAGAGAGTAGTAAAAGCCATCTACTAGGGTTTGGCCTTACCTTAAGAACACGGATCTCGTTTTCCAGGAGGCGAGTGGCCCTGACGATGTCATCTGTCGACATGGACGCCAGCTGGTCATCCTCCGTCGATGTGTCCATTGGAGTTGGTGCGGTTGCTGTCGCCATGGATTTGCTTGTGAGAAAGAGAGACCGAGAGGAGATAAAAGTTACTCGAGCAGAGAAGCTTATGAAGAGGATGAAGAACATGCTTTGGGCGCAAGCACAAGAGAGAAAGCAAATCGGGTCGGGTTTATCTAGGTTCTGAACTAACCGAATTCAGATCCTCCCCGGTACCGTAATAGGGAATCTTATAGAATTACTGGATCTGGACCGTTATTTTTAACCTGGCACGCATCTCATAGCCCAATAATACTGCCCCGCGATAGCTCGAATCTCAAAGCGCCTGGGAGTTAATCTCAAACCGTAAAGTGAAGAGAATCTTTTACAATATTGGAGAGGATACTTGTCCGAACTAACCTCACCCGAAATTTCTGTAACAAAGGAGGCTCAATTTAGGCCCAATATGTGAATCGAACCGGGTTTGATTGGTTACAGCGCAGCTTATAAAGGCTGTTGGACTTGAACCCTAAGCGGCCCAATAAAGTCTTAAGTAAATACAATTGATACACAACCTATTTTTTTTTACTTAATTAAAAAGTATTGTCAAAATTTAACGGTCACCGGAAGCTGGGAATGGGTGAGATTGTTTCTGGGCCGAAGTCTCCATGTTAGGCTTTTGGGCTTTTCTAATTAGTTTAGGGATGGAGAACTCAACGAAGAATTCTTATAGAAAACAGAGAGGCGCACGCAATAATGGAAATATTAGGGACCAATCTGTCTTATCAGTTTTGGAATGATTTGGTAAAGTTGGAACCCAAGAAGGATGGAGAATTGCAGAATTGAGATGGTGATAACTGATGGAGCAAAATCGGGATGATTTTTCGGGTTTAGACGTTTAGTATTTCTGTTAGAGACAAAGTAGTTTTTCTTCATACAGCGCATGGACAATAGAATTAAAATAGTGTGGAATACTACTAGTGCGCTGTCTGAAGCAAAAGATATTCTGTCAATATGCCTACCATGTTAAGATTCACATGTGACATGTATGTTTAGATTCATAAGAAGGATTTCAAACATATCTCAGCTTAATTGTGCTGACTCGATTTATTTCTCAGCTTGTTTTAAGAATAATTTTTTTTTTTGTTTGTATGCTTTTATAATCTTCTTCGTATCTACCGTGATAGGATACGTTGCTTATTTTTATATAAATATCAAAATTTCCTACTTATTGGCTTTTTAAAAGATGAGCTTATTTCATATGCAAAAAAATCTATGTATATTTATTCTTTAAAAGTCATCTTTTAAAAATAAAAGTTGTAAAAATAAAAAAAAATGACATTTTACAGATTTTAATATGTAGATTAAATTAAGTTGTTTGTATGGACCATTCGAATATAAAAAAAAATTTAAAATTGCTGATATATAAATATTAGTTGATATACTTATAATATTAAATAATTTTGAAATAAGAAATTCAACAGACAAAAAAACCGTTTCCGACAAACGATTAGGTGATTTTTAAATGGAAGTTAAGTTTGATGGTCCTTATTTAATTTGTAAACCAACAGAGAAACCAATCATTTGCAAATTTACACTGATAATTGTAGATTGAGTACTATACAGCCGTATAAGATTTCTGTTTTCTTTCTGGGTCTCTTATTTTTCAAATTGAGATGGTTGCAAATAGAGTGGAAAAAACTGTGCCGTGCGGTGCCGTGACGTGAACACACTGTGACTTTGATCTCGTACCGTGACTAAGCTAATTTTTCACGTGCCGTGTCGTGTAGTGACCAAAATGTCAAGGGCTGGTCACGGCACGCGAATGGTCACGCCACGTGAATCACGCCGTGTCTAAACATGCCGTGATCACACGTGACTCGCGTGACCATTTAATCATAATTTAAGTTAATTTATTCAAGATTCATCATTAAATCAATATTTAATGGTCCTAATTATACGTGATTCTCGTGACTATGTGTTGTGCCGTGCCGTGACTAAATCTTTTACGTGTCGTGCCATACCGTACCAAAGTTTTAAAAAATGAGCACGACACACAAATAGTTACGACACGGAAAATGCGAGTCACAACACATAACTGACACGCGTGCCATGCCGTTCTGTGATAAAGCCAGCTCCGCCGTGTCATTTTTGCATCTTGAGCGGATGCAAATGTGCAATCCAACATGCGGATGAATCCACATGCATAGTACAGGTGACACGTGCACCCAAGAACATGTGTACACGTAGTCCTGTTCTTCCTCAGTTGTGGAGAAGACTTTCTCACAATTTCCGATAAAATGGAGGTGTCCTTTGTTCTCCATGACATCCATATTAATGCAGTTTCAATTTTCATTTCTAATTAAAGTTAAGAAAAGGTGGTATGTCATATTACGTCCTTGTTAATACGAAGTGTTGGTATATGTGTGTACTAGGACTTGAGAGTAGGTCCGATGGGCATCGGACCTACCTCGGTTCGACGGGTTTAATCACCATCGATTTTCTTTTAGATTCGTGCGAATGCTTTAAACCCCGTGTGTGTATGTTTCAATTTTCGTGCGCACAAATCTTGTACGTTCTCCTACGGTAGATCTGCCCATCGGAACCAAACTAGGTCCGATGGGTATCGGACCTACACCTAACTCGTGTACCAGTATGGCATGATTGCTACGTACGTTATGTGTTGTGTCAAAATATATAAATTTTTAGGTTTTATTATTTTAAGTCAAATTCTATGACATTTTTTATATTTGTTTATTAGAGAAAATATGGATCTTGTCCATATTAATTAATTATTGCAGTTATAAAGTTTGTTTCTACATATTACAAAAAAACAAAATTTGTTCAAACAATTGAGCTAAAATAAAATAGAAAATAAAAAAGTATTAGGAGACATTAAAATCAATTTTTTATGTATATTGTTTTCACTTGATAATTTAATCAAATTTAAACAAGTTTATATGTTTAGAATAATGGGTATAACATATACTTTAAAAAGAGAAAAAGATGGAGACATTTATTTCAAAATAATGTTCCTCTTAGTTATTGATGGAAAGTAAGACACTATGATATGTATAATTAATCTAGCTAGTCAATCTTACCTGATATTTAATTTTTAATTTTGCAATGTTCTCTCAATTTTTAATTTTGCAATGGAGAAGGAAAAATCATTTCTTTTTCAATTTTTTTGGGAAAACCCAACTCCATCAATTAAGGTGCAGTTAAAGCATGCATGGATATGCGAACCCTCCCATTCTTTGGCAATATCAACAAGTTGCACAGTGGACAGACATTTAATAACACAAAAGAGGCAAACAGGTGAAGATAATTATACACAAAAAAGAGAGAATAGAAACATATGCACATTGCACAATTAACTAATTTATAGACCAAAGTTGATCTTAAACTGACAATCGGTCCCACCATCTCTCTTTATATATGATGAGTGAGGCTACGGTGCTATGCATAGCACGGATTGGGTCCGTGCTACGGTTCAAAATTTGACTTTTCAAAATCCTAACGGTCGATCCGAACCGTTCAACATGATTATAAAATGAATATGTACTTGCAAATCAAATTTTACATTTTTTCGAATTTGTTTACTATTTTTTTAGATAGGCTGTTTTTGGATGGTCCAGAATGTTCAGATCAAGTGATTTTCAAAAAAATAGTAAAAAAATTCGAAAAAATGTAAAATTTGGTTTGCAAGTACATATTCATTTTATAATCATGTGAACGGTTCGGATCGATCGTTATGATTTTGAAAAGTCAAATTTTGAGCTGTAGTACTGACCCAATTGGTGCTATGCATAGCACCGTAGCCTCACTCATATATGATAGCCATTCTGCAATTTTGGTCCACCAAGTCTGGATAAACCATGTGCAAGGAAAATATTTTGTATTCAAAGGCATTCAACTACCTCAACTGTGCTCTTAATTAATGCTCACAACCCTATTAATTTACCTCAATCCATTTATGATCATGCAAGTTTCTGAAAAAAAAAAAAGCATATGTTTTATGCAAGAAGAAATAAAAGGGACCTCAATTAATTTAATCTGTTAGTGTGTCACATTAGCATGTCAACCTCGCATCACTGTTCAAATTAAGCAGCCCATTTCATCTCTCTAAAGAAAATTAAACTTAAAATGATGATAAATCGAGATGACAAGCATTTAATTTTTCATATTAAATTGCATAAACATTAATTTTCTGTTAGCAAGTCTTTTCTAGATGTGACTGGTATTTCTTTCAATAAAAGCAAGCAGAAGATAATAATTTGTACCTTCTTTTGTATAAAAAAAAAATAATGATTAAAAGTTGTTTTATTAGCATATATGCATCAATTCCATGTTCCATTTAATTTGGTCCTGATCCAAATATTATAAAGCAAGTTGCATTAGTCACAATCTTGTTGCATGCATTCAGATATATATTACTATCAGTTCTCTGAATATTAATTATCTTCGCTTGTTAGCTACAAAAGTGATATAAACTACACATAATGTCATATTTGATTGGTGAGTACTACAAGTTATATATTTCTGTAGTTAGGAAATATCATATAACTAGATATGAACTATTATTTATAAAGTATATATGAATGAGGAGATCATTTGATAATATTGGCAATCTTTAAAATAAACTTTATGAACATGATTACTATTAATTATCTACATATCGTTTTTATAAAGTGTGATGAGATTTTATGTACATCAAATAACTTCAATTTCAACAATTCGAGAATTAAAAGCCTTTAATTGATGCATCATCAAACAAATACTTCTGTATGAAATTAATTTGATTAGTTGGCTCCCTATATATTCAATAACATATCTATACGTTTACTTTTGAATTTTGAATTTTATATGTTTGTTTAAAATCTGTTGTCAAGATTATGAACATAAGTACTATCAAGTGATCCCTCCTCTCCATATATATATAAAAAGTGAGTCTATGGTACTATGCATAGCACGGATTGGTCCGTACTACGGATTAATATTTTCGTTTTCAAAATTCTAACGGTCGATCCAAACCGTTCAACATGATTTCCATATGAGAATATACTTGTGGACTAAATTTTTTATTTTTTAGAATTTTTTTACTATATTTTTAGATAGGTAGAAAATTATTGTTTTTGGATGGTTTAGAATTTCCAGATCAAGTGATTTTCTATCTATCTTAAAATATAGTAAAAAAATTCAAAAAAATATAAAATTTAGTCTGCAAGTACATATTCATGTGGAGATCACGTTGAACGGTTCGGATCGCCCATTAGAATTTTCAAAATGAAAATATAACTCCGTAGTACGGACTAATCCGTGCTATGCGTAGTACCATAGACTCACTCATATATAAATATACCAAGGAGGAATCCACATATAATGAATTTAGTTGGGTGTTTGAAATAAATGGGACATTAAGTTGTTGTTTTTTTATGCAAGATAAATCTGAAGTATAAATGAATGGATAGATATCCAATTAATACAAAAGTTCTGACAAGGAAATATTCAATTATAGTATGGGAACATATCAACTTCACCTTGGTTGTACTCTTCAGCTTTCTCTTGCTTCTTAACCTATAAATGCCTCAATAATGTTAGATCTAATAAATCAATTAGTCCTCACTCAAATTATTCAATCCTTTATATTTAACCTCCATAAATATTTTTCTTACTTGACCAAACAGTCCAAACCTAACAAGTTATTATCTCATCATCTTTTGTCTTTCATGATACCTCCCCCCCTACAAATATTAGCACCTCTCAGTTCCAATCCAAAGAAAAGAAAGAGAGACTACTACATACATCATCTATCTCTTTCTCAGCTGAAGCTGTCATTAACATCTCTATCTCTCTCTCAACAAAGATAAAGAAATGGCAGATGAGCTAGGCAGCATGACCCAAAAGAGGAGTGCAAGTGAGAAAGAGCAAGGACAGGATATGATTCACAGCTCCAGCAGCATACGTACCGTAGAGACGCTTCTACGCGTGGCCCCGATGGGTCTCTGCACGGCGGCTCTGGTTGTGATGCTCAAGAACTCTCAGACCAACGACTTCGGTGACCTCTCCTACTCCGATTTAGGCGCATTTAAGTATGTTCTTTTTTTTAGTAAAGGTTGGAGGTCGATCCACCCAACTATATAATACCTTTATTATTACAATAAAGGATTTCCTCCATCCGAGTTCATTTAAGTTCGTTCTTAGTTCTATATATCTCAGTTTACCTCTCCCCCACACGCAGGATAAGGTCAATAGAAAAAGTAATTATATTTAAATGATATCATTAAACTTTGTAAACCTTCTATATAAAATTTAGTACACCTGATTTTACAAAATTTGTTATTACAATTAATTAATTTTTTTTGCACCAATTTTATATTGTTTAATAGGGGCAATTGTGTATATATTTGTATTAACCAGGAAGCGTTGTGATATTTAAGTTCAAAGTTGTAACAATTTATTGTACAACAGATTAGAATCATTGTGTTCATCATTTTTTTTCATGGAAGTACTTCAGAAATTAAATATGCAAGCGACCCAAGACATTAAATTCTAGAGGTTGAGTATGCATGCACCATGCATATAATAGATCATAAATAGAAGTGGTTGGTTGTTATGTGTTTAGGTATCTGGGGGCCTTTCTTAAATTTTCCCTCTGAAATCTACCACGACTGTCAAGAAAAATACAAGTAGGAGGATAAGCTAGGTATTGAAATTAATCTAAATATTTTCTCATGCACTGAATAAATCAAAGTTCAAAGATTGCGTATATATTTTTATTTTTACGACACCACTCATTCCTATTTATAAGAAACAACAATCTTGAAAATTTTCATTTTCATTGTTACTGTTTTGCATCGTACAGGTGCAAATTCCATGTAAAATAATAGAGAATTACAAATTAATTATTGCAAATTAAGCTCAGAGAAAAAAAATGTTTTTAACAGCAACATATTATGGAAGCTCCTTAATTATTATTTCAAATTTGATCTGTTCTCCATAATTATTAATTTTTTTAAATGCATGATTCTTGAAACAAAGGTACTTGGTGTATGCAAATGCCATCTGCGCTGCTTACTCCCTCTTATCTGCCTTCGATACCGCCGTGCCGAGGCCATTGACACTATCCCGTTCTTGGACGATGTTTTTCTTCGACCAGGTCTCTGTCTCTCTCTCTCTCTCTCTCTCTCTCTCTCTCTGTTTGTACAGTACATGACTATGGATTTGTTGCAAATTTAGCAAGAAAATCACAAAAAGTTACATCCATTCTACAAAACAAACTTATGAAGTCTATCAAGGAATACACAGTGAGACGTGGAACATCTCAGACATCATTCTTATGTTGTACAATATTAAATAGAGGAACTAATATTTTCGATGCATCTTTAATTTCACTTTCGGAAGGCAATTAACATTAAATCTTACTGACACATACAATTTTGTGTAATTTAGGTGTTTACCTACTTGACGTTGGCTGCCGGCACCGTGTCATCAGAGATACTCTACCTAGCGTACAATGGGGATGAAAATGTGACATGGAGCAAGCAATGCACTGTCTTCGACAAATTCTGCAGTAAAGCCACCACCTCCGTTGGTATTACCTTCGGAGCAGTGGCATGCTACGTGTTGCTCTCTCTCATCTCCTCGTACCGCCTCTTTAGCTCCTATGCAGCACCGATTCCTTTTCTGGCCAATAAGGCGACTGAGATTGCCGTCTTCCCACGCTAATCTAACAAAAATTCTGCGTGTGTAGAAACTAATGCGGTGTTTGAGGAACCGAAGGACATGTCAGAAATTCAAGCTCTAACTAGCTTGGAGGTTGACACCAGTGGGTAAATATGGTCCCAAAAAAAAAAATTATGCAGTGTTAAATGAAGTTTGTGTTTGTATAATAAATTAAGTTATGCATATGTGTAGTATATTATCTCCCTGTTAAGTTATATGTCCAAGCTTTTCTTTGTGCTAGTATAGTAGTATTTTCATGTGGCATGTCTGAAAACAGTAGAAAGAAAATAAAATAAAAAAAGGCTACTTTGTTTTTACTCCTAACTTAACCATTTTCAGTTCACTAAGCATACAGCAAAAGAATACAAATACAAAAAATAACTTGTTGACAAAAAAGGAAAATATAGGAAGTTGCAAATTCAATTTCATTATAATTCTACAATGATTAGTAATATACTAATATATCAGATCATACTATATTTACAGTTACTTCTATAGATCACTCTTATTTACATGACAACAGCAAATGAATGTTGTAACTTTGTTGTAACTCAAATTTGTTGTAAGTGGATCCCTCCTCATATATATATATATATATATGAGGAGGGATCCACTTACAACAAATTTGAGTTACAACAAAGTTACAACATTCATTTTTTTCATTTTCAAAGTCCAAATCGTCGATCCAACCGTTCAACATGATCATCTAAATAAAATGTACTTGCAGATCAAATTTTATATTTTTTTGAATTTTTTTACTATTTATTAAGTATTTTACAAAAAATAGCCATACTTAGACCATTGAATTTTGTACCCATCTTAATAAATAGTAAAAAAATTCAAAAAAATATAAAATTTGATCTGCAAGTACATTTTATTTAGATGATCATGTTGAACGGTTGGATCGACGATTTGGACTTTGAAAATGAAAAAAATGAATGTTGTAACTTTGTTGTAACTCAAATTTGTTGTAACTTGATCCCTCCTCATATATATATATATATATATATATATATATATATATATATATATATATATATATATATATAACTACACGTTTCAATACCTGACCTTTACTGTAAGTTCTGTATCTTCTAATTTTTGTATTTTTATTTTTGGAGATTATTTAATTAAGTTCAATCATGACAATTCATCAAGTTAACATTTTTTTTTTTTTTCAATTTTTCGTGAACTGCATGTACTCATAATACTTACACCGTGCAGTCTCTTAAAAAAGAAGATATAATTCTGATTATTTACTTTTAAAGTAGAAAAGAAGAAAAAAAAAATGGCTACGACTAGCTGGTAAATGTAAATTCCAGATTTAGTATATTACTGTAGATGGGACATGAAAAAAAAAAAAGAGGTTACATGATCTGACATTCACTGAAAGGAGCTTACTGCCATACAATTCTCAAACCTAGTCCGATTTGAAGGTACCAATTTAGATGATAATTCATATTAAAATGATGGAAAAGTGTTGTGCAATAACTTAAAGAATATATAGTTTAGTTTCAAATGCAGGGCATAGTTCATTATAGTCAGGGAATATAACATTGCTATGTAGAAGCTCTTGCTATGTAGATATACATGTACCAATGTGCTCAACAAGAAAACTATGTTGGTTCAGTACATATGAACTTTTGCAGTATATAATAATATTAATCCTTATCCAACTCCCCTATTGCCCAAATAGTTGGGCCTTTACATAGGCTTGAGAAGTCTAATTGGGCTTAATTGTATTTTGTAGCCCAATATATAAATCTGTTTGTACTTGAAACTATGTATATCCATTGTACAATGGGCGTTGCCTATTTTGTGAGTGCTTGGAGAAACTTAAATTTTGGGCTGAATAAATTTTGTGTGTGTTTTGTTGCTGTTTTATTTGTTTCTCTTTACAGTAATATCTTTAGTTTCATGATGTAATGAAAGATAGTCCAATGAATTAAATAGAGGAAATAAAAATGTTATACAGAGAGGCGTCATCATAACCTTTCCTCAAGGAACTATTAATTTCTTCTATTTTTAACCTTCCTTTTTTTTTTTTTTTTTTTGACATTTCTGAGATTCATCCGATCTACAACTTCTGAATCATATTATTAAAAAGTCTTTCCTAAAAATCAATATTAGTTGTAACTTGTAAGATCCCATCTGATTCGGTTTGTATATTTTAGATTGGGCATTTGGGCATGTTGGACTTAAAAAGAAAGGCTCTTATTTTTTTCAGAACAATGTTTTAATTAACTTAGTTTACTAGCTAGATGATTATTCGTTACTATGAAAAGATATAGTTTCTAATACTCAGCGCATGCAATTAATAGTTTTTAGTACTGTATTCATCGTCTAGTATTAAAAAAGAAAGGAAAAAAAGAAAGAAATTATTTTTGCACAATAACACCGTAGGCTTTCATTTCATCAAAAGCAAGAATTACATAGTGCATGCTTCCTTACATTATTTCTCAAATAGCATACTGGTAAAAAAAAATTTAAAACTGGTCTGCCATAAACATTGGGTATGTGAAACCCATTTAATTACCAAGCTGGATCCCATTTAAACCCATTTTATTTTAAAGAAGCTGAAAGATAATGACAATTTTTTATGACATGAAAGGAACACCAACAAATAAAAAAAAAGGTTAAAGTTTGTGCTAGAGACACATACATAACCCAAGAATATAACGGCCGGTCATCACAGTGTAGTCAATAGTCACTATCAACTCAAGCTCTTTCGATATTACATCTGTATCAAGTAACAATTGAAGATAAGACAATCTAAAAGGCTAACAACTTTGGTTTACTATATGTTGGCCGTTGCATACTCCATCATCTTAGTTGGTATAATCTTTCTTTCATTTTCTCGATTTTACATTGAAAGCGAAAAAATAATACTTAGTTAGCAGCTGTTAGGCCAGTTTTTTTTTTGCTTTTTAGAAATGATTTTTTAAACAAATAGACAGATAGTGATGCTTTTTTAAACCATGGAAGAAACCACAACAACTATGTGACTCGTTACAGATTTTTCTTGTTTCGGAACTCGGTTTTATGTTCAAAGTGAAAAAAAATACTTAATTAGTTAGTAGATGTTAGTCTATTTTTTCTTTTTAGAAAATAAATATATATTTTTTTAAAGAAGTAGAAAGATGATAACGATTTTCTTATAACATGAAAGGAACAACAACAAATAAATAAAAAGTTAAAGTCTCATGCTAGAGACACATACATAACCCAAGAACATGGAGAGCAGGTTGGGTCCGATGGGTTTCGATGGACATCGGACCCAAATTCACCTCAAGAACATGACAGTCATCGTTGTGCAGTCAATAGTCACTATCAACCCAAGCTCCAATGTTACATATGTATCAAGTACCGAAATTTTTATTTTTACCATCTTAAAAAAAAGTTAAACCAAATAACCACGATTTAGTCAGAATTTCATTTCTGACACGGCTGCAACGTGAAATTGCAAACATAAATTGGCTGTCCGCAACTTCACGTTGAGGACACATTTCATAGTCCAATCCAATGATTTTCTTGGTCAATCAGCATTGAAAACCAAAGTTTTGAGGAAAAAAAATGAAATGGTCATCCACATGAAGTTGCGCACACTCAATTTCTAAAAAAGGTTTTCTCTCCTTATTAGGTCATCCTACCCAATAGGATCTTCTTTGGTTCAAGGCTTTAATTTGCTTTTGTCCACAATTTCACGTTGTAGCCGTGTCAAAAATTAAATTCTGATCAAATCGTGGTTATTTAGTTTATAATTTTTAATGGTATATTTAAAAGTTTTGATATCAAGTAATAATAGAAAAGTTCTCGGTTCCAGCCTCTCTAAAACCAGAGAAAAAATTCCCGGTTTTAGAAATCCGGAGATAAAATCCGCAGTGTCATCAATAAAAACTGGGAAGAAAATTTGCGGTCCCCAAAACCGGAAACTTTTTTTCTGGTCTCGGAGTTATGCCTATTTAACCAAAGGCGCACCCCCTCTCTCCCTCACATCTCTCTTTCTCTAGTCTCCCTTTGTCCCTTTGTCGCTTCTCATCTTCTCTCCGACTGTTCGACCGATCGGAACTTCAATTCAGGTATTTTTAATTTTTTATTTACTATTTAATTTAGAAAATAGTAAAGTAGTTTAGGATACTTCAAAATGGTTTAGAATATTATCCGAATAATTTAGAAATTTCAAAATAGTTTAGAATATTGTCCGAATAATTTTGAAATTACAAAATGGTTTAGAATATTGTCCCAATAATTTAGAAATTCCAAAATTGTTTAGATAATGTCCAAATAATTTCGAAAATTCCAAAATGGTTTAGAATATTGTCCAAATAATTTAGAAAATTCCATAATAGTTTAGAATATTTTAGAAAATTCCAAAATAGTTCCGAATAATTTAGAACATTCCAAAATGATTTAGAATATTTTAGAAAATTCCAAATTAGTTTAGAATAATTTAGAAAATTTCAAAATAGTTTAGAATATTGCTAACACTAATTTAGGAAATTCCAAAATGACTTAGATATTTTAGAAAATTCCAAAATGGTTTAGAATATTGTTCGAATAATTTAGAAAATTCCAAAAATGAGTTAAGAATATATTAGAAAATTCCAAAATAGTTTATAATAATTTAGAAAATTCCAAAATAGTTTAGAATATTGTTCGAATAATATAGAAAATTTTACAATAATAGAAATTTTGCAAATTTTCCCTATATAACTTTTGCAATAAAAAAACACAATAAAAGTTTCCATACAATAATAATAAATAACTACTTCATACAATTTCAATCTTATATTTTTTACAGTCTCACAACTATTATTATTTACCATTAATTCAGACAAAATAAAATTTTCAATCGTATTTAGCAATTCCTTTAGTCAAAATTCTAGATCTAAAAGCTTTTAAGGTCTCCTCTAACACCTTGTTTGGATGGAGAGTAGAGAAAGGGAGGGAATGAAAAGAAAAGAAAAATTCTCGAATCGTGTTAAGTTGACAAAATTTTGTTGAGGTGAAGGATACAAGAGGGGAAATGTTTAATCTTGCATGATTGTAATCAATAAAATTGATTCTCCTCCCGATTTGAGGTATAACAGATGGAAATAAATTTTGTTTCAAATATTTTCAGAAAAAATGACACAAATATCCAACCATATATCTTACATATGTAATTCTCATTCAAGTTTCTTTAGCAGCCACCAAATTTCTCATTAACATTCTAAATTTTAATTAATCAAACAAAAAAAAAAGACTAGAAGGGAAGTTTTTGCTGTTGCTGCCGTTTTTGCTGTTGTTGTCACTTTTGCCGTTGTTGTCGTTGTTGCCTCTTTTGCCATTGCTGCCATTTTTGCTGTTGTTGTTGCCGTTTTTGCCGTTGTTGCCGTTGTTGCCACTTTTGCCGTGTTGTCGTTGTTGCCTCTTTTGCCGTTGCTGTCATTTTTGCTGTCGTTGTTAGTTTTTGACGTTGTTGCCTCTTTTCCATTGCTGTTGTTGCTGTCGTTTTTGTAGCCGTATTGCCGTCGTTGCTGCCGTTTTTGTCGTTTTTGATGTCATTGCTGCCGTTATTGCCGTTTTTGCTGCTGTTTTTGCCGTTGTGCCGTTGTGCTGTTTTTGCTGCCGTTTTTGCCGTTGCTACCGTTTTTGCTGTCGTTGCTGTCGTGTTTGCTGTCGTTGCTGTCGTGTTTGCTGTTGTTGCCTTTTTGTAGTTCTTGTTGTTTTTGCAGTTATTGTCGTTGTTGTCGTTGTTGTCGTTGTTGCCGTTTTTGCTGTTTTTGCAATTCTTGCCGTTTTTGCTGTCGTTGCTGCCGTTTTTGCAGTTGTTGTCGTTGTTGCCGTTTTTGCTGCCGTTATTGCTGTTATTACCGTTGTTGCTGTTTTCGTCGTTGCTGTTGTTGTTGTTGCTGTCGTTGTTGTCTTTGTTGCCATTTTCATATATATATATATATATATATATATATATATAGAGAGAGAGAGAGAGAGAGAGAGAGAATGGCTAATATACAAACGTTTGTTCCTGGACTCAGGAACAAACGATTCGGTTCTCTGATTTTTAAAGTCCAAACAGTCGATCCAAACTGTTAGATATTCAATCTATATTAAAATGTGCTTGGAGACCAAATTTTATATTTTTTGGAATTTTTTTACTATTTATTAAGCTGGTTTGAAAACCGCTGTTTTTCAATGCTGCAGAAATTTAATAAAAACAACAGTTTTCAAACCATCTTAATAAATAGTAAAAAAATTCCAAAAAATGTAAAATTTGGTCTCCAAGCACATTTTAATATAGATTGAATATCTAACGGTTTGGATCGGCTGTTTGGTCTTTGAAAATCGGATAACCAAATCGTTTGTTCCTGAGTCCAGGAACAAACGTTTGTATATTAGCCATTATATATATATATATATATATATATATATATATATATAGAGGTTGGCTAATGTCATAACGTTATAACTTCGGCCGAAGTTATAACGAGTCGTTTTTGCAATTTCAAAATCCAAACAACCGATCCGAACCGTTCAACCTTTTTTAAATATTGAAATATGCTTGGGGACTAAATTTTACATTTTTTGGAATTTTTTTACTATTTATTAAGCCACTTTGAAAATCGCAGATCTACTGTGAACAGTAAAAAACAGTAAAATTTTCTGGGCCACCGGATCAGTATTTTCAAAGTGGCTTAATAAATAGTAAAAAAATTCCAAAAAATATAAAATTTAGTCTCCAAGCACATTTCAATATTTAGAACATGTTGAACGGTTCGGATCGGTTGTTTGAATTTTGAAATTGCAAAAACGACTCGTTATAACTTCGGCCGAAGTTATAACGTTATGATATTAGCCAACCTCTATATATATATATATATATATATATATATATATTGTGGCTAAGATCAAAGTGGAATGACCAAGGCCTTTGGTGCTACCAAGTCGTTTTTGGATTTTCAAAGTCCAAACGGTCGATCTAAACCGTTAGATGTGATCTCTATATTAAAATCTGCTTGGAGACCAAATTTTACATTTTTTGAAATTTTTTTACTATTTTTTAAGCCACTTTGAAAATTGCTGATCACATGGTCCAGAATTTGGTTGCACTGTTTTTACTGTTCACCCGGATCTGTCATTTTCAAAGTGGCTTAAAAAATAGTAAAAAAATTCCAAAAAATGTAAAATTTGGTCTCCAAGCATATTTTAATATAGATTGAACATCTAACAGTTTGAATCGACTATTTGAACTTTAAAATTACAAAAACTAATTGGAAGCACCAAGACCTTGGTCATACCACTTTGACCTTAGCCACTCTCTCTCTCTCTATATATATATATATATTCTTTTGGAAATTCTCTTTCTAATTCCCTCTTAATTATTTTTTTTTTTGGTGATTTTTCTCTCCTCGTATTGTGGTGCATTGTTGGTTGGTAGAGAGCATGATACGGCCCACATAAAATATATACCCATGTGTCCCCAGCTTATCCCATTTCAAGATATAGTAAATCTATGTTGGACCCATTTATTTATTGCACTTTTGCGATTATACCACAACTTGTCGGTTCTTTAATTTATCGATTCATTGTTCGACCAATGTTTAAAATGTGGTATATGATATCCGGTTATATTTTATTAAATAAATATTAGAAATTATTTTATTTTGTAATATATTGGAAAGCCAAGTTTTTAATTTAGTCTCCAATCTATTTTATCTATAGAAGCAACATAAAAACGTTAGATACGAGAGATTATGTTGCATCCCGAAAATAAACTTGTTTAGAAAATTCCAACTTAAAACACTACAGCAAAATAAGGTATCTGCGACCGATAACAGCGACCGGTGCTGTCGCCGGTCGCTGAAAGTATTTTTTTCCAAAAAAATAAAATAAAATCATTTACTTCGGCGACCAATATTATCAGCGACCGGGTTTGCGAATTTTCAGCGACCGCAAGAGCACCGGTCGCTGAAAATATTGGTAAAATCCCAATTTGGGCGCCGGATTGAAAATATTGGTAAAATCGCAATTTGGGAAAACCGGTCGCTGATGCTCCTTTTTGCGTTATTTAAATAACAATTAGTTAAGAAAGAATATTAATCTAATTTTACATGTATTAAATGATCGAGAAAGATCTTCTTTTTATTTAGATGAAAATTTGGAAAAATATGAATTTTTTGTTTGATATGCGACGTCTACTCAATGCGATGTGTTTCTTTTGGTCGCATAGATAGTATGTGACTTTTTTGGAAAATTTCATGTATATTCCTCAAAAGTTTTAAAATTACGCATTTTCTCCTCTAAAATTCATAATATCATATTTATCCTTTTAGACTTCAAAAACGGACAAATTTGTCCATTTTATTGTTTTTTCTATCAAAACTCATTTTAAATATTTGAAGTATCTATTTTACTCTCATTATAAAACAAATAATTAACATGTTTTATAAAAATGTCAGTCTTTTAATTGGTCGGTTATCGAGGGAAAATTGGTCATTTATCTATTTCTGACGCTTCCACAAGCATATACCTAAATGTCACTGTGTAAGCAATATATCAGAAGTAAAAAAAATGATCTGTTTGCCCTCGGAAACCATCCAATGGGCACTTCGTATAAATTTAAAATATGTTTTAATAGAAAAGACATTAAAATGGATAAATTTGTGAGTTTTTAAAGTTTAGAATGGTAAATATGATACTATGAATTTTAAAGGGGGAAATATGTAATTTCAATATTTATGAATGGTATTCACGAAATTCCCCTTTTTTATTTAGCGGACTTAAATTTTTCAAAAGATAAGCAAGTTCATGACTGTATACTGCAAGGCGAAGCTAGAAAATATGACAGGGTGGGGCAAAACTTTTAAGATTGGGCATAATTTTATAATTCTTTAAACACAAGCATATTTTTTGTGACTTTTTTAAAAAATGACAAAGAAGCAAATTAAAGTAAAATCGGGTCAAAGGTAGGCAAATGTCTCCACCACTGTATATACAAATTAGTAGTATTAATTATAAACTACAAGAATTTGTGATTATCAGCGAGGGTATGCTTTACAGTGTCGGTATTCTCGCGGATACATCCGTCGGTAATAGCGATATATCAAAAATAAAAAAATTTGTTGTCTTACCCTCAATAATAATTATTTTTTACCCTCACACGCGGATACTCACATATTCTTGTAATTAGTACAATAAGTCCATTGCGAACCATCAAAATTACATTTTCAACATTCCAACAATTGATTAAATGTCATTTGAACCATAGAAAAGTGCAATAGGAAACAAATTATTGTTTTGAAATTTGGATCTCCATATACTAGTAGTAAATTAATTAAAATCTCGTTATTGGGTGATATATGGAACTTTTAACCTATTTATTACACTTCAAATTTAATTCGGTGGAACTTTTGGAACTTGAGTATATATAAATATTGTAATCATGATCAGTAATTAATTTTTTTAGATTGGGTTGTCTTCATATGATTAGTAATCAAATTAAGTGTAGCGTTAATTGTTGTTACTAGTTATATATATATAGCCTGGTTTAAGTCAAATGGTTATTTACCTAGCTTCTTTTTTATGTATGTTTTGATCACGAGAGTAGGTCCGATGCCCATCGGACCTATTTTTAGGTTCAACGAGCATGATGACCGTCCGATCTAATTTAAGATTTGTGGGCACGAAAATTGAAACAAACGTGCATGAAGTTTAAAGCGTTTTGCATGAATCTTAAAGCAAATCGACGGTGATTAAACCATCAAACCATAGTAGGTCCGATGGGCATCGCCCATCGGACCTACTCTCAGGTGTTTGATCACATGTGCAATCCAACGGGTGCATGCATGATTGAGTTCGGATTTTCTGTTACAAAATCGTAACTCATTCTCTGTATAAGTTAATTATTAGGGTCAAGGCTCATGAACATGATGACATGTAATTCAGGAATCCGTTTTATGTGCCGAAGGAATCCGCACACTAATTTGAATATCAAAACATTTGTTACATAGAATTTAGATTGATAATGATTAATTTCGATCCATACAAATAATGTTATTTTGAAAAAAATAACAATAGCTAGGTGAAAAATTAGAGTGATGATCCCAATCCATCACTACAATTAATAGCTAGTTTTCTTAATTTAAAAATATGTTGTTTAATTTTGTCAACACTTATATCTGTATGGAATAGTTTTATATAACATATATTCATGATTAGTAAGAAGAGATAAGATTCTTACTAAGGTTAACTTAGCAATTAAGGGGTGGCCAGGTGATACCACCTGTATGTTCTGTGATCAAGCTGAAAGTACAGATTACCTATTTATACACTGTTCTTATATTAGATTAATTTGGAATTGGATTGCTACTTACAATAACTTTTCATTTGATTGTGTTACTTTAGAGGATTTATGGTTGCTAGATGCAGCTATTCCTTTAAAGGATAGATTATTGGTTGAATTATTAAGAGCAGCAGTCCTTTGGACCATTTGGCTGGAAAGAAATAGGGTTTGCTTTAAAGATACTAATCCTCTTTCTATTAAGGCAATTGGTGGTAAGATAATTTCTTTAGCTACTTTTTGGTGTAAGTCTAAATCAGAAAATTCTGTACTTAAGTTAAACCTAATGCTTCCTTTTGATGTTAAGGACCTCCCAGATCTAATTCTGGAGGAAGCAACAAGCAGCCCAGACTCCTCGCAGGTAGTGGATCTCTTACTCTCACTAAACATGGTGAATTCAGAGGAAACCTGTATTCTGGATTCTGGAGCTGGCAGCCTCCAAAATCCAATGTCTGGAGAAGACTTGAATGATGAAGGGGATGACATTAACTGGGAGGAATTAGTTTAGTTTAATATTTTAGTGTAGTTATGTTCTGTCTTTTTGGATGTTTAGAATCTTAGCTATTGTACTCCATCAGGCTCTTTCATTTTGGTGCTGTTTAGTTTGTTTTGATACAGTTTTTAGCTAGATCTTTATAACTGACGTAATTTTGTAAATGACTCTTATATCTTGATTTTGGTATCTAATTTAGATACCAATCAGGTTCATATGATTTCTAATGAAATCGGTGGAAATATCCACTATTCTTCAAAAAAAAATATAACATATATTCATAAAAAATACGAATAAAACTGTATGTTTTTATTAAATTAAATAATTATAACATAAATATTATATTTTTAAACATGTAATATGTTTTTTTTATATTTAGTACCTTTAACACATACTTGATAATATGAGTAAAGCTATTAGCTGCACTATGCTCAGCGAGAAGGCTTGGTGAGTATAACTCCAAAATCTATCGGATTGGCTTCGTACGACAAATTCAAACTCTTGAAACCGATCTACTTCAGGAGTGATGCGTGTACATGCAAAGATTTTATAATTTCAAATTTATTTAGTGCAAAGTCAAGCAGTAAAAAAAATAGAGGTTTATGAGTTATTTTAATGTATTTACTTTTCATTATTTATTAACTGCTTGACTTTGTACTAAATAAATTTTAAAATTTTAAAATTTTGCATGTACACACATCACTCATGGAGTAGATTGATTTCAGCCGTTTGAATTTTTTGTTTAATGCACGCTAGTTATATATATAGATATATATGCATGATAATGATGATACAAATGTCACATTGCACTTTTGTACGATCGTCAAGCACATTTTGAGAACTGTACATGTACAAGTGTTCAAGAGCAATATCTTTTGCCAAACATGCATGTCACTTTTAGGAAATGTATGCTTGAGGTTAGAAAAGATGTTGGTTTCCGTGCATTCAACAAGGTGAACAATGTCGATGTCACATGGGTCTTATATAATTATATTAGGGTTTCAAGTGCAATCACGGGTGTATATATGATTGAAGAGTGACAATGTATATATGATTTGGTTGCAGTTACGTGCATCATATATATTTGACAGAATGGGGGGGTCTGGTTTCTAGCTAAAGCAAAATTAAATTGGATCCAAGGTGCCAGCAAGGATGTGACCTAAAGCTAGAATCCACGCCGAAATTAATTAAGTAGCTTCAAAAATACAGCAAGAGGCACAATCTAATCTAAGACAAAACTCTCTTCCTGCGAATCTAACAATCCTAAATACAAAATACATGTACAAAAATACATTAATATTATCTATTTATCTAGTTGTCATCCAGAGCATTTGAAAGATACATGTTTGTCCGAGCCAACCACACTAATATTGTGTAAATTCAGTGTCCATGTTGAAACAAATTAAAACGGAGCATAATAATGAATTTGAAGGTCAAGATTCAGGTAATAAAAAAGAAAATTAGTATATTTAAGATGTGATATATGATAGTCACAAGTTCAAAATTAATTAAGATAGAGGATCTTTCTTTACTTTATGGATATTTATCGTTATGCCTCATATTTATTTAAAGGTGGAGAGAGCTTGTTTCATGTTCTTATATATATATATATATATTTAGTAAAGGCTGGAAGTCAAGCTACTCAACTATTTCATATCCATAAAAGATTGTCTCTTTTGGATTTCGAACCTGCGACCTCCCACACAGAGATGATTGTTTTTACCACTAGATCAAAGGCTGATTCTCAAAATTAAAGTGACTATAGACGTGGTAATCAACATCAGCTTTTCCTATCCTTATATCTTTAAAGAATAGTTAGATGATTATGTACAAATCTATCTCTATCTCAGAGATAAAAGCTTGACCTCAATCTCCCTTAAAAAAAGATGTGATACATATATGAATTCTTAATTTTTATATGTATATATAATACAAAAAAAGCAAGGAACAGGAACAAAATTAGTAGTTCAAATAGTCAAATAAGCTAACATCTGGAATTCATATTAGAAAAAGTTTTAGGAATAAAGATTTATGAATCTTTTCCATCACTCATAAGTCATAACAAAATCCAAATATTAGCTAGAAGTTACAATTACTATTTTAATTACATAATGTGGAGCAATTATTAATTTAATAAAATTACTAAATTAAAATTTTATCTATGAATGTTTTATCAAAAAGATATTATCTATGAATCATATTAACATTCAATTAACCATTGCTGAAAAGTAAAAAAAATGAAAATGACTAATCAATGCAACTAAACTTTAATTTGCTTGAAGATAATATGAAAATTATTGAGATATAAAATTATAATTGCTGGTAAAGTTAATATTTTTTTTATACAATTTCATTGATAAGATATTCTAGTTTTCTGATATTGTATAATTATTTGATATTTATGGTTTCACTCAGAGACGAAATTAATTTGGGGAGGCCAGGTGGGCCCGAGCCTCTTTATGGAACAAAAAAAAATCTGTAATATATATTTCTTGAGCGAGTGAGGCTACGGAATTATGCAGCGCACCTGTCTATAATATGATATCATATTTCTGTTTTCAAAGTCCAAAGAGTTAATCTGAACCACTCAATATAATCTTCATATGAAAATATACTTAGTGACTAAATTTTTATATTTTTAGAATTTGTTTGCTATTTTTTTAAATAAGTAGAATATCACTACTTTCGAATGGTCCAAAATCTTAAGATAAATTGATTTTCTACTTATCTAAACAAATAGTAAATTATTTTTTAAAATATAAAATTTGGTCTCAAAGTACATTTTTATATAGAGATCATGCTAAATAGTTTGGATCGATTTTTGGACTTTACAAATGAAAATATAAAGTGATAGTACGGACCGATATGCACTATGCATATATAGTACCGTAGCCTCACTCATATTTCTTAGAGCATCTACATCCCTGGTATTATTAGAGTTTCTAATCTGATGTGACAGTTTCTAATCCAGTTTCAGAGATGTGAAAGAGTTTCTTATTTAGAAACTATGCAGTAAAGTTTCTTATTAAGAAACTATTAATAAACTCCATGTTAGCTAAATATATGATTGGCTCAAATTATTTCTCATTTTTAATTTGTTGCTGACGTGGCTTAATAGAAACTCTAAAATTAATTTCAGGAATGTGAGAGTTAGAAACTTTAGAGACCTTAATTTCTAAAAAGTGGTTAACAGTTATTGAGAAACTCATTTGAGTTGCTGGGATGTAGATGCTCTTAGTTCAATTGTATTTTTTTTTTTAAAAGCTTAACGGTGACTATCAACATGTATTAATGTAAATGTGTTTACAACCCAATGAAACTACAAAATTCTTAGTTGCATTGTAATAATGATAAATGATGATTCCTTGCCGTTTATCAAGTGTACAAGTTTTGCGTATATTCTTGTAAATTTTGTATTATCTTTTTTTATGTCAGACAATTACACATGGGGAAAAAAAAATTGGATTTGATGTCAAGCATACACGAATCAGCTGGCTCAATTATTATTTAGGTTGTGCCCATGAAATTCAAGATAAAATTAACCTAAATGTTTGTGCGACATAGATAAAAAAAGGAGAATTAATGCATATATACCCCAAAAAAACATCAAAATTACGTATTTTCTCTCTAAATTTCATAATATCATATTATCCCTCTAAATTTCAAATACTTACAAATTTAACCAATTTATTTTCTATTAAAATTCATTTTAAATTATAAAGTATCCATTTTACCCTTTATTAAAAAAAATTGAAAATATGTAGTTTCTACAAGAAAATATTGAAGTTTTCTAATTGATCGGTTTCTGAAGGCAAATGATTCATTTATCTACTTGTATGCATACGCTTATATGCATGTCACAAGTAAGAAAATTAACCATTTGCCTTCATAACTAGTCAATTAGAAGACACATTTCTCTTACCCATGCTACATATTTTTTATTTTTTAATAAAGAGATAAATAAGTACTTTATAAGTAAATGAGTTTTAATAGATAAGACAATAAATTGGGTAAACTTATGAGTTTTTGATATTTAGAGGGGCAAATATGATATTATGAATTTAAGAGGGACAAATATGTAATTTTGAGGTTTATGAGGGGAATAAATCAACAATTTTTAATCACTTTCCATTTAAATTAGATGTCATTCCTCTTATCCTCTATCAATATTTCTTATGACGTCATAGATTAGAAAAACTTTCAAATTGGAAATTTTTTATCAAGTTGACTGACTTGTCTAGTTTTAACTTTACGACTTTGACGACAATTATTCATTGATATAGATTGTTAAAACAAGACTATGTAATAAAATACATGACGACTTCTTAAATAATATCTGATTATTTTTTACTGATAATGGACTTGAAGAAAATGTCACATCCACGATGTAACATACGATTTTACTAAAATAAAAATTGGGCCACACTTTCTTAATTAATGACAAGTTCTTTAAAATTATATATTTAGCTAAATATTTATTTCTATTTTTTTATTATTAGCACTATTTTTTTATTTATGTAATATAATGTACTTATTAATAATATAGCAATCTCTCAACTAAACTTTAACTTTAAGTGAGTTTGTTTTTTTTTTTTAAGATAAACTCAATTTTATTAGATTGTCAAAGATATTTATAATTAAATAAAATTTTGTTGGCCTCTTCAACAATAACCATCTGACTCCCCCTTTTCAAACAATAATATTTATGTGCGTTTTCTTGTGCTAAGGAGGCATTTTGATTGCAATTAGTATTGATTCTCTTGACAAAATCACATTAGCTAATTAATATGATCAAATGTGAGAAAGGAGGCGATTCGATGAATAGCGGACCAAATTTAGTCCGATACCACGTCAAAATTTGCATGCCCATTTATATATAAAGGACAATTTTGTAAATTTATCATCTACACGAATCTTACAACGGATCGAATTCGATGTCTTCATAATTGAATACCTCTAAATATGATCAAATTTGATTGCATGTTCATCAAATTAACACCTCTGTTCCGATCAAATTCGATTGAAACACCTCCGGCTCCGATCAAATATTATAACCTACGTTAGCACCACGTCAACACTGTATCATCTGACACAGACGGCGATCATATATTGCATAGAATTAATTATGGATGACAACTTATCTCCAGTTCATCATTTATTTTGGGACCACATTTGATTGGTATAGGAAAAACTGTAGTCAATTTAGAGGGGTGGTCACAAGGGCCTACGTAATAGGCAAGTAATATTTGTCTCATGCTAATATGAAAGATACTTCTACTTCAGAAAATATATTCAAAGATACTTGAAAGTAGACATTAATTGGTGATCGATTTGATAATTTAAAGAGACGGATGCCGTGAAGGTTATATATGTCCCAAACCCGAATTTATTATTAATATCCAAAATTAATAATTAATTTCAAAAACTGCACCTTATCGTGTTGGAATTCCAAAAGTGATCAAACTGGAGAATTTTTCCCGGTTTCAAGCTCTCTTTCCACAAAATAAGATCCCGGTTTCAGGCTCTCCAAAACCGGAGAATAAATTTCCAGTTCTCCAAAACCGGAGATTAAACTTCCGGTTCTCCAAAACCGGAGATTAAATTTCCGGTTCTTGAAACCGGAGATTAAATTTCCGGTTCTTGAAACCGGAGATTAAATTTCCGATTTCTTGATTCATAACCGGGAAAAAAATTTGCGGTTCTAGGACCGGTAATTTATTTTGCGGTTTGAGATCCGGAATTTTTTTTCCGGTTTTGAATCATTTTACCTATAAATCGTGCATTTCACTCATTCTCTCAGTAGAACACTCGTACACTCAACATTTCACTAAAGAGAGTAAAGAAAAAAAAATAGAGGAAAAAATAATAGGAGGAGAAGAAAAAAATAGAGAAAATCGGATTCGAGAAGTAATTTTTGTAAGTTTTTTATTTATTTTAATTTTAAATTATTTAATTTTTCAATTTATGTTGTACTTATATGGCTATTATTTTTTTTAAATTGTAGTTTGTTATCCAGACCAACTAAAACAAAAAATAATCTGTGTGAAAATTTTTGTTGGAGGGAAAAATATATTCAAAGATACTTGAAAGTAGATATTGGTGATCGACTTGATAATTTAAAGAGACAGATGCCGTGAAGGTTATATATGTCCCAAGCCCGAATCTTTTATTAATATCCAAAATTAATAATTAATTTCAAAAACTGCACCTTATCGTGTTGGAATTTCAAAAGTGGCCAAACCAGAGATTTTTCTCGGTTTCAAGCTCTCTTCACAAAATAAGATCCCAATTCCAGGCTCTCCAAAACCGGATAATAAATTTCCGGTTCTTGAAACCAGAGATTAAATTCCTGGTTTCTTGATTCATAACCGGGAAAAAAATTCACGGTTGATCTAGGACCGGTAATTTATTTTGCGGTTTGAGTTACGGAATTTTCTTTTCCGGTTTCGGATCATTTTGCCTATAAATCGCGCATTTCACTCACTCTCTCAGTAGAACACTCATACACTCTCAACATTTCACTGAAGAGAGTAAAGAAAAAAAAAAGAGGAAAAAAGAATAGGAGAAGAAGAAACAAATAGAGAAAATCTGATTCGAGAAGTGAATTTTTGTAAGTTTTTTATTTATTTTAATTTTAAATTATTTAATTTTTCAATTATGTTGTACTTATATGGTTATTATTTCTTAAATTGTAGTTTGTTTTCCAGACCAACTAAAACAAAAAATGATCTGTGTGAAAATTTTTGTTGGAGGGGAAATCCAATACAATGATGATGGGGTCTTTTATAGTATCCGGTCTAATTACTCATTACCGATAATTGTGAACCAATAGCTTTGATTATCTCCAGAATGAAATATATAAAGTGGTTGGATATACTGTTAGTGAAGCAAATTTGGAAATTCAAGCCATGTTTAATATGTCTACCGATGGCCAACGTGATTACCAATTAGTACCGGTAACAAATCAGGCATCGTTCGAAATGATTTTAGGAATTGTGGCGTCTTTTCCACAAAGGGTACCGGTTTTGGAGTTGTATGTAGAGTTCGAATTGAACCATGCCAGTTTTAATTCCCAATTGAATCTGAACAGTCAGGCCCTTGTACCCAGTCAGATCCTTGAATCTTGATTCCGACCCAGTACCAATCAGAACTCTGAACCTATAACCCGACCCAAAACTTGTTCGGGTCCGTAGACCGGTACCGGTCCCTGATTATTCACATGTATCTGTGGATGCAATTGATGATGACAGTTTGGAGAGCGGAGATGAAATGCTCTCAGATGAGTCATCGGATTCCGACGATGATGTTGGACCGACCAGTCAGTCACAATCACAGTGTTGTTCACAGTCCCGCCAAACACTGCACCCGATAACTGGCCGGGAAAATTGTAAGCTACCAATCATACCTCTATATTAAGTGATGTCTACGGGAGTTCCGCTTAGATCCGCATCAAGATTAGTAGAGGTGGCCATAGGTGTTGGATTAGGCTTACAATCCGACATGCCAAACTTCTTGATCAATTCTTTTACATACTTGGTTTGGCTTATGAAAATTTCTTCGTTTGATTGCTTGATTTGCAATCCCAAGAAGAACTTGAGTTGACCCATCATACTCATCTCAAATTCACTATGCATTAAATTTGAAAACTCTTTGGCAAGTGCCCTATTAGTTGAACGAAAAATAATATCATCGACATAGATTTATTCAATTAAAATGTCTTTTTCTTTCTTTTTTGTGAAGAAGATAGTGTCATTCTTACCTCGAGTGAAATTATTTTCAATTAGAAATGCACTAAGTCTACCATACCATACTCTAAGAGCTTGTTTAAGACCATATAGGGTTTTGGTTAATTTATTAACATGGTTAGGACAATTTGGATCAACAAAACTGGGTAGTTGTTGTACATAGACTTCATCTTCTAGAAATCCATTCAAGAATGCACTTTTCACATCCATTTGAAACAAGGTGAAACCTTTATGAGCGGCATATGCCAAAAACATTCTAAATGACTCTAAGTGAGCTACGGTGCAAAGGTCTTATCAAAGTCTATGCCCTCTTGTTGTGTATACCCTTGAGCTACTAATCTAGCATTATTCCTAACAACATTACCATTTTCATCCCTTTTATTTTTGAAAATTCATTTTGTACCAATTATCATTCGGTCCTTTGGTTTTGGTACCAATTCCCAAACCTTATTACGTTCAAATTGATTAAGCTCTTCTTGCATGGCAGAAATCCAATTTTCTTCATTATTTGCTTCTTTAAAGTTTTTGGGTTCTACTTGAGATACAAACGCACAATTGGCAATCATTTGATTTATACCCGATCTAGTTCTAACACGTTTCCTAGGGTCTCCTATAACATTAGTAAGAGGGTGAGCGGGAACTTCCCTTAAGTGTTCAGGTATGTGATATGCATCTTCTTGTGTCTCTAGTTGATCTTGAGGAGGTATGTCCTCCTCGTTTGGTAGTGATTCCTATGATCTTGCCTCTTCGTTTATAGCTACCAAAGGTAACCAATAATCATCATATGGTTCTAAAGTTTTAAAGTTAGATTTATCACCGGTCATATGGTGAGAATATCCATTATCAATGATCCAAGTATTTTCTTTATGAGAAAAAATCAAACACACCTACAAGAGTACATATTAGTTAATAGAAAGAGTTAGTAACTAATACATACCTTGATTTCATCTCCCCTTAAATTATTTTGAAGTTTTTAAGTTTTTGGAGGGGAGATATTCTCCTAACTTCTTATTCTTTTCTAGATTTAGGAATCCAAATAACATTCAACATGTTGCTTCTCTTTCTAAACCTACACTCCAAGGGTGTGTGTCTAACCTTACAACAATAATTGCAAATAAAAGAGAGATGGTTTACGAGATATTGGAAGGTCAATTGATTCCAAATTCGGTCGTTGCTTGAAATTGTAGTAGAAAGGCCTTTTGAATTCTTGGGTTTGAATATTTGTATTCCAATTTGACTTATTCACAACTTTATATTTCACAATTTCACTCTACTTCCTAGTTAAATCAAACCTTTTAGGATGTTGAGGAACACCTCTTGTTGACCCATTACTTTGAGTCTTATGATTACAACACTCTTCAACATTCTTATAGTACCATACTCCATTTTGATTTCTATAATAGTTTTTAGATAGTTCTTTTGGATTGAAAGTTGTGTTCTTATTTGATTGAAAAGTAATGTACTTTTTGTAGTCAAATTTAAGTTTTGTAAATTTTTTATCATCAAACATTTGATTTGTTTCCCTTTATTTTTATGGCTTTGCGAGTGATTGGATTGCAATGAGGATTGACCTTTCTCATATCCAAGACCGAGTTTTCCGAATTCTCGATCTTCTAATTAATCTCTCGCTTGAAAATATGGATCTAGCCTAATGACACTTCTTGATTCATTAGGTGACCTTAAAGCCTTAGACATTTGTAAGTCATTTATTTTAAGTTCAGAACTTTTAAGTTTATCTTCTAGAAGTGAATATGACACTTTTAAATTCTTATTTTCTTCTAATATATGATTAGCTTCTAGTCTAATAGGCTCCAAATCTTCTAGATGTGACTTACAAGTATGTGACTTTAATTCTTTTGTCTTGGGTTCAAGCTCAAGAATTTTAGACCTCAACTTTTGTATAGTTTCTTCTTTATCAAGCAAATTTGAATTTGTCTCATCTAGGAGTTTTCTCAACCTATTTTCATTTTCGGTTGTTAGATTCTTCTTACAGAAAATGCTTGTTCTATTTGTGAATGTATGATCATTTGACAAGTTGGTTTGAGTCTCTTTGGTTTCTATGAGTTACTAGTGGATTCACTTTCAGACTCATACTCATTTAATCCAAAATTTAAATGTACCTTATTCGGTGTGCTAGATGACTCGTCGCTTGAATCATTCCTTTTGTTCCTAGACTTGGCCACTTCTCTAAGAATTTCGATAGCAAACTTGTCGGTGATGTTGTTATTGGTGATGATTTCCTCCATGTCTACATCGGAATCTTCATCGTAATTAGCCATCAAGGCTAAGTTGACTTCTTGCTCTTCATTTGCCTCCATGTCGGATTCTTCATCACTACTCACATCGGAGTATTCATTCAACATGGCTTACAAAGCTTTTAACATTTTCTTACCTTGATATTTATCATTGGTCGGCCTTGATTGTCGATTTTGTCTTGCTCCTTCATCTTTACTCTGAGGGAAGAGTTTGTAGCAAGTTTGCATAGAGTGTCATTCCTTGTGGCAAATGATACACATAGCTCTCTTGTTCCTCTCTTCACGTTTCTTGATATATTTTTGTTCAAATTCTAACATATCTTGGAGTATTTTTGATAGAAGGAAAGAATCTTTTGAGGCTTCTTGGTTTATTTTATTTAGAAAATGATCATTTGAGGATGTGTAGGCTTGCTTTTTATAAGGTTTTTGTATGGTTTTGGATGTTTGTTCATTTCCTCCTGCTCGTCGAAGTTTCTCTTCACAACTTCTAAGATGTGCGAATAACTCATCCGGAGTAAATGGTTGAATTCCTGAGAGAACTTCAAGGGCGCTTATCATTAATTTCCATCTTGGTCTCCTAAGCATCACACGTAAAATCTTTCCTACAACTTTATTGTTAGAAAGTGATTGTTCAAGTTCTATAAATTCATTTTGAATTTGCAAAAGTCTATTATATGTGTCTTCTATGGACTCACCATTTTCTACACTAAAAGTTTCAAATTTGGTTTCTAGCCCTGTGAGTTTGGTTCTTTTGATTTGCTCATTTCCCTCATATTTGTTTACAAGGGCTTCCCATATTTCTTTAGCATTTGTAGCATTTGAGAAGACTAAAGCTACCGATTCATGTACCGATTCTAGTATTGCATTAATTGCAAGATCATTTACCTTTTTTGTAAGTTTTGATTCAATGGTTAACTTATTGGTAGTTGATTCGGTGTTTGAACTACCGGTAGTTTTCTCATACTCTGGAGTATACCCCTTTTCTATGGCCTCTCAGACATCAATAAAGTTTAGATAGTTGGTCATTAACTTTTTCCAATGACTAAAGTTTTTGCTAGTGTGAGTTAGCATTGGAGGTTCTCTAACATGTATTGATGCCATTACTCGATCTAATATAAAGATTCAAATTAAGTGTGTCTTAATTTGAAACGACCTGCTATGATACCACTTGTTGGTCCCTAAGACACCTAGAGGAGGGTGAATACGGGGCCTTTTAAAATTTAAAGCTAAGTACGTTTAATTATCATGTGTATAAGTTATTCTTGGTGGAAACTCGAATAGCATTTATACTAAGCAAGTGTGCATAAAGTAAATAGAAGAGTTAAGAGACACTTGACACGAGAGTTGTTTACGGAGTTCGGCACTAACACCTACATCTCTGGGGTTTCGCGACCTTCGAGATGGCACGCCTTTCTTTACCCAATGAGAAAGGAGTATAAGGTGGAACCGGTGAGTCCTTCAAAGCTTGGGAAGTCACACGGCCCGAGCACAGAAATGGCTCACGAGCACTAAAGGCTCAAATGTATGAATCAAACAAGAAGATCACCAAAGGATCACTCTACTTCTTACAAAAGATTGATTATGGTTGAGTATGCTTGAGATTGTTGTATGAATATTAAAGTTCTATGCACAAGCAACAATGACTTTTTCTAGATCTGAAAAGAATTCAGAATATTGCAATTGTGGGCATCTAGAGTGATTGTCTAAACCTAGATTTTGCTTCTATTTATAGAAAGCTGAGCAAAATAAGGTATCTGGCCTTAACCAATGCAACGGTTAACCCCAGACGACAGGTTTGGCTGCGCTGGGAAACCCTAACGGCTATTAAACGTTGCAACGGTTATTCTCTAGAAATTCTGGTCTACCGTTGCAACGGCTGTCGCAATGGAATAAATTGATTTGGCTGTGATTGATTTATTCAGTTATAACGGTTAATTAACCATTGCAACGGTTAAGGTAAATTACCTCAATCTCAGGCATGCTTTACCAATTTTACAGATTTCTAAACCTAATCTTGAGATGATGCTTCTAGCTCCAATGCTTGGTTCTTCATGACTCATCCTTGATTAATATTGCAATTCATCATGTATCCTTGATGTGTATTTTAGAAATTCATATCGTCATGAACCTGCACATATCTCAAGACACGAAACTGTAAAATTCAACAAATATATGTTTTGCAAATCTAGTCAAACAGACAAGTAAATTATGGCACAATCCAACAATCTCCCTTTTGACGATTTGTAAAACATATATTTTGAAAATTTCTAAACTATTTTGAAATTTTCTAAAATATTCTAAACTATTTTGGAATTTTCTAAATTATTCGAACAATATTCTAAACCATTTAGAATAATTTAGATTAATTGTAGAAATTTTTTGTACGATTAGATTAATTATTTATGATAAGGTTAATTAATACTAATTGTCATAAAATTACTTAAATTATGTCAGAAATTATTATATGAGGTAAATAGGTTAAATGTAGTTTTTTTACAATTAAGTCTATTTTTTAAATTTTATAATGTATGTTCATTTTGTTTTGACCAAAATATAATGTTAAATTTACTAAATTAGGTTAGTTTAGGTTAATTAAATGTAAGGTTTTTTACGATAATTTTGAAACTATAGTAATCAATGGCGCAAACAAAACAACAATAAAAGAAGCCCCTATATTGGAACTATATGTTCCGAAATTTTTGTAGAATGATTACCACCCGGCCCAAGTTATTTTCAATCTTACCACCCACGCGGATCCAGTTCGCGCACCAAATTGGATTGGTGCGCGGACTGGGTTGGCGCACCAATTGGTCTCTAACTAAGTTAGCGCAACAAAATTGGTGCAAAATTAGTCCTCAAACGGGATGAAACGCACCGAAGAGCAGTAAAAATTTCAGAACAATTGTTGCTCTAACTCAGTTAGAGCACCAGTTGGTGCGCCAACTCAGTCCTCGCACCAATCCATTTTGGTGCGCAAACTGGGTCCACGTGGGTAGTAGGATTGAAAAACTCCCAACAAGATTGGTATTAATTTAATTTTTATTTTGTGCTATGCTAACTAAAAAATTTCGGCTATATGTTGGTTATATATTGTTGGCAATTTGCTAACCATTCAAAAATAATAATTTAAGAAAATATAAGAAAGAGAGAGATGTAGGTCATAGGAGGAGAGTAACAGAGAGCAATGATAGGTGACCCATGGGGTCACATGTGTCACGTGAAATAAGAGAGGGTTTGTGTGACATGGCAGTTGTCCAGCGTACCTCGTGATCTTGGCACGTGATTGGGCCGCACGTGCATTTGGATGATTTGATTTCTCATTTTGCATATGTGACCATTAGAAAGATATTATACTGATTTATTCCGATGTTGACAAAAGCAATGACGAATGAACTATATATGAGAAAATTATAAATTAACAATTATTGGTTTATATATAAGAATTGTGACAGTATAATAATTGGTGAAAGGTTCCAGAGTTCATCAATCATTAATTATAATAATGTCAAATGTTAATCATTTCCACTACCAAACAAAAGTCAATCAATTCATTATCAATTAAATAATTATATTATTATTTAACATTATTCAGAAAACAAAATCCAAATTCTCATCGTATAATTGTAAGTATTTAGACAATATAAATGTTATTGTACATATACATACACATACACATATACATATACATATACATATATCAATAGTAAGAAATGAATATTGTACTCACAAACAAATCTATTGAAAAATTAAATATTTCTCTTACACAAGCTACATATTTTTAATTTTCTTAATAAAGGATAAAGTATAAACTTTATAAATTTAAAATTAGTTTAAATAGAAAAGACAATAAATGAGATAAATTTGTGAGTTTTAAAATTTTAGAATTTTAAGTATGATATTATGAATTTTAAAAGAAAAAATATGTAATTTGGAAAAATTGGAAGGTATAAGTGAAATCCCCCCTTTAATCTATTTGTGTTGTCAATTTTCTTGGCTTGTATTTTAAAACAAAAGAATAGATAAATAAATCATTATCTATAGAAGTTTGTTATTATTCAATTTTTATAACTCATATAGATATTGCCGTTTTTTTATTAATACCCAAAAAAAACAAAATATCAAATATGACCTCAATCCCAATTTTTTATTAAAAATACCCTGACCACTCCACTGGGGCGGTCTCATACCAGACCGCCCCCCAGTGGGGCGATCCGCTTATATTCTTTTTTTTTTAAAACGACCCGACCCGACCCGCCCCGCCCGACCCTCTCTCTCTCTGTCTTGCTCTCTGTCTCTCTTGCGCCGCCCGCCGACCCGACCCTCCCTGCCCTGCCGACCCACCCCTCTCCTCTCCGCCGACCACATAGCCGACCCCCCCCCACCGGCCACCCTCTCTCTCTCCCTCTCTCTCCCTCCCTCCATCTCCCTCTCTCTCTCGCCCTCACCCCACAGAACCGACCCCACTTCTCGGCCACCCTCTCCCTCTATCCCTCTCGGCCACCCCCTCTCTCTTTCTCTCGGCCCCCCTCTTTTCCATCTCGGCCACAATCCAATTATTTCCGAATAAGTCTCTAAATAAATTATTTTATTTATATTTTGTGTCTTGTATTGACATTGGAACGATTGGTAGAAATTGAATTGTTAATTATCGTGTGCGGGTTGTTGATTTTCTCGACGCGATTGAATTGTTCAAAATTAGGGTTTATAAATTAGGATTTAGGGTCCAAAATTGTCCAAAATTAGGGTTGATAAAATTAGGAGTTTATAAATTAGGGTTTATATATTAGGGTTTATAAATTAGAATTTAGGGTTTATAAATTACGGTTTAGAGTTTATAAATTAGGATTTAGGGTCCAAAATTAAAGTTTAGGGTTTATGGTTTTCGAAACTATCCAAAATTATATTTAGGATTTAGGGTTTATAAATTAAGGTTTAGGGTTTATAAATTAGGTTTTAGGGTGCAAAATTAGGGTTTAGGGTTTATGGTTTTAGAAACTATCCAAAATTATATTTAGGATTTAAGGCTTATAAATTAGGGTTTAGGGTTTATAAATTAGGTTTTAGGGTCCAAAGTTAGGGTTTATGGTTTTAGAAACTATCCAAAATTATATTTAGGATTTAGGATTTAGGGTTTATAAATTATGTACATGATTGGACTCAAAAATTTCTAAATAATTTGAAACTATGAAATTGACTTTAAATGTAGTAACCTGTTATTTTCAAAGGTAGTATGGCCAGACCTAGACGGGGACGTTCACGGGATACTATGGAGACGAGGGAGAGTTCACATGATCCCAATGCAGAGGCTCCCGGTGCAGAGTATCCCGCTCATGGTCCTAACATATTTAGTCATCTTCTGTGGATCTCACATATCAAGCACCGTGTCGCATACGCATCTATGGAGGTACGTTGGTTTTTTATATGTAATTTAAATAACATTATTTAATATTACATATAGTCAGTCGCTTAAATTGAAATCATTGTAAAATGTAGGACGAGACGATGTTGACAGTGAGACATCGCACCCCTGAGATATCGTACGTCCCTCATCCATTGATGGAGCAGTGCATTAATCTCGGCTTGTATCAACTAGCCATCATGCCTCAGAGTAAGATCGACCTGGCTCTCATTTGCGGTCTAGTGGAGAGATGGCGACCGGAGACTTATTCATTTCACCTTTCGGTTGGGGATATGACAGTCACCCTAGCTGATGTGAGCGCTTTATGGGATTTACGGATAGATGGCGACCCCATAGGTGGTGTCTCGGACCATTCAGACCACACCAAGAAGATATGGGAGTTTTTGGGGGCCGATCCAAAGGCGGTGCAGAAGAAGAAGAAGAAGAAGAAGAAGAAGAAGAAGAAGAAGAAGAAGAAGAAGAAGAGAGGAGAGAAGGACGATTTCTGGTATTCTAGGTACTGTATTAGTTTTGCGTCGCTTCGCACTTACTTCTACCAATATAGGATCACCCCCGATACCACTGACGAGGAGGCCGTTTTGAGGTAATCACAAACAGTTGCAAATTAAAATATGTTCTGGACTCAACAATAATAACCATTATTTATGTTTACTATTTTATATTGCAGGTATGTGAGGGCGTTTGTGATGGATTTATGTGGCAGCGTCATATTCGTGGATTTCAGCAGTGACGCAGTTCTGATTATGTTCCTCTCTCTGCTGAAGGACATTGAGAGGCCATTGAGATGAAACTGGGGTGGAGCTGTGATTGCCCACTTATACCGGAGCTTGTGTCATGCTTGTCTGGTAAGTTTGTACAAATATTTTAATTCTTTTAATACAAATATTATGGCTCAATAATTACCAAAAGTGCACCTCATGTCCAAAATTTAGGTGAAAAACAAGCAGATTGACGGCCACTTCTTCTACTCCAGCAGTAGTTGTGGTTGCATCTACCAATATGTCGGCCTGTTCCTCTAGTTCAGGCCCGGTTCTGAACGAGACAAGACGCTGATAGATGTCCCGCATACGGTGTTATATGGGGTAGTCACCACACATACGAGAATATAGGCAAGGGGAGAACAGTGGGGATTTCTTATGTCCGGGGTCAGCTCCAGATGCTTCACGAGACGAACGTTAGCTGGTACCCCTACCGTGCGTTCTACGAGAACAACCTTCTTTGCCGACTGACATTGGAGCAGAGAGACGTACCTCTGGTATTATCGGGGGCGTGCGTGTGTTACTGGATAGTTGAGTATCACTATCCTGATCGAGTGCCCCGTCAGTTTGGCTTGGATGCGTTTGTCCCGGAGCTTCCAGAGCTGGACGAGCAGCAGACCACTCAGCTGCACAAGTAAGTACCCACTACTTAATTTCTTGTTTATTTTATTACTTGTTCAGTCTTACACGTTACTAATAATTGTTTTAATTAATTTATATTGCAGGACTAACCACAATAAGCCCAAAGTCGACTGGAGTACGCTTTTCGCGGAGGATTACCATAGAGCACGATATCCGCAGGATCACTTATGGTCCCCGCCTACGGCTGTTGATGTCTCTTTGCTGGTAGGGCCTTGGGCATTGAGATATTTAGTCTGGTACCAGAGGTGGGGCATGCCGTCGGTATATCTAGAGGGGCACTATGGTGATGTCCTTCGACGGAGACTCATGGGTGATGCATCTAGGACTTACTTGCCTTTCGGACCGATCCATGCTCGCTCGGTATATTTAAATGAAACTGCCATATTTAAAATATTAAATGTTTATTTATTCATCTTCTAATAGTAATAATGAAAAAATATTGTGTGCACATTTTGACCGGTATTAGAGGAGTGGCACACAGCCTGGTGTGCATGGCGAAAACTGGTTGGAGAGCGATAGGATGTCAAATGCTCCAACACAGTGCACCGATCATGGAGGACTCTGGCTGGGACGAGCGCCTCATTGGCATATTGCACGATGCTGGGGAGAACATCTATTGGCGCGATATAAAACCCACACCACAAGATCCGGATCAGCCTCGAGTCGCTATCTACGATGATGAGATGCCGCCACCTCCTACAGGTAATTTGAAGGTGCCATACACATGATCATTTCTCTTTAAAAATCTATTCTTATTAAGTTATCTTCAATTCTGCAGAGGATGACTCGGGTTGGGCGGTCCACCAATGGGTGTTGAATAACAATGCGTGGAACGCTTACTACAACAAGTATAGAGTTCCAGTGCAGATTGGCGAGGTAGCAAAACTTTATTATTTAATTAATTTACTAGTTATTTGTATGTAGCAAAACTAACATTGTTTACATGCATGATGGAGCTCCTGCCTGGCAGGCCAACCCCGATTTCTCTAAGGATGGCCTTACTGGAGATGATGCCGGGTATGATGTACTGAGCCTCCACAGACCACGATATATGGAGACCAGACAGCACGACGGTGAGGCCAGTGGGAGTGGGGCGCAGACTGCAGATGCCTTTGACTCTGCTATATTTGGCACACCGCCTCCGGTCACGTATCCTTCTAATTGGAGGCCGATCCATGGGAGTTGCGTACACAGCCGGTGATCCAAGAGGATGTCCAGGATGACCCATGGGCGCAAGAGGATGCTCAAGATGATGTGGAGGAGGAGGAGGTTCACTTGCGGCGTGTGTTGCCGCACAGGGACCGCCATCCACCTCCTAGGTTGGATCTCTCCGGTCGTCACCCTCGTCCTCATCGTTAGGGTTTTTTTTTTTAGTTTGATGGATTTCTAGTATTTTATGTTTGGATTATTATATTTTAATGTTTGGACTATTATGTTTCATGTTGTAGACTTACCATTTAGATTACCTAGTTTTGTTGTGTATCAAGTCGAAAAAACCAATTTATAACATTAACCAAAATTATAATATATTATAAAACAAATTATAAAACATTAAATATATAATCGGCAATTATAAAATATAATCGTCAACAAATAAATATATAACATATAAAACATTAAAACAAATAAATATATACCACATTATAAAACATTAAAACAAATAAATATATACCATATTATAAAACATTAAAACAAATAAATACATAATATTTGAACGGGTCGGGTCCCTTTTAAAAAAAAATATGAAAATAAGCGGACCGCCCCACTGGGGGCGGTCTACTATGGATAGTGGACCGCCCCCCAGTGGGGCGGTCAGGGTATTTTTAATAAAAATTTGAGATTGAGAGCAGATTTGATTTTTTTTTGTATTAACAAAAAAAGCAGTAGATATTGTTCAGAAGGTTCCTAACCACATGTATAAAAAAAGCCGAGATTTTTATTAATATCCAAAGTTTAATAGAAATTAATATTTATGCCCAGAATTCTGGGTTTTTGCCAAAAATGCCCAAGCTGGCCATTTTATGGCTGGTTTTCTCTCCTCGTAAGTCGGCCATTTTATGGCCGGCTTACTCTTTTTTTAGATACACTATGAAGAGCCAGATAATGAAATCTAACACTGGAAATTTGAATTTTTTTGTTTAAAGTATTTGATAGATTACTTTTTTTGATATATAATTAGCATATTTATACTAAAATACGCTAAATTACTTGAAATTATGTTGAATTACACTATATTAAGTTAAATTACACTAAATTACTTTACATTACGCTAAAATACGGTAAATTACGCTAAATTACATATGAATAGGGACGATATCTTCACTGAAGAGGCGAAAAACGATGATGAAACTTCAAACGGTCATAAAACAGCGCTCGAGTGTCCAATTTCAGCTAATGACCACTTTTCGAAAAGCTTGCAAAAATACGCATACATCCGTGACCACTACGTCATTTTTTGAAATTCAGAATTGCCGAAAAACAAAGGGAAGAGCCTCAAAACTTGAGTTGAAGTTTCCGATTAAGGTTTTCATTTCTATTATTCAATCTAAGTAGCTCCGTAAATTAGTTACATAATGAACTTGTAGAATACCAATTTTTACTATTTTCAGAATTTTTTTACTATTTTTTATGATTCATGAAAGATGGCACAAAATCAGTCTACTTTAGCGTAATTTACCGTATTTCAACATAATTAGCGAAGTTATTGTATTTAGCGTAATTTAACGTAATCCAACATAATTTATTGTAATATAGTGTAATTCAACATAATTTCAAGTAATCTAGGTTATTTTAGTATAAATATGCTTATTATAAATCAAAAGAAGTAATCTAACAAATAATTTAAACAAAAATTTCAAATTTTCAGTGTTAGATTTCATTATTTTGCTCTTCATAATGTCTCTAAAAAAAAATTAAAAAAAAAGAGTAAGCCGGCCATTTTATGGCCGGCTTGGGCATTTTTGGTGAAAACCCATCATTCTGGACATAAATATTAATTTCTATTAAACTTTGGATATTAATAAAGATCTCGGTAAAAAAAGCACATAAATTAGTTTATTATTCTGTTATGTCAGCGGTCAGTCTCAATCTGTTATATCTATTTTGCAAAACTCCAACATTATCCTGCAATATATTATTCCCTTTGGCACATAGGCCACATTTAATAAATGCGACATCCATCTTACATAATAATTTTAAGAAGCCCATATTATATATTTAATTCTCTATTTTTCATACAAATTCATCCAAGTCTGTATTGTTTCATGATTTTTGAATAATGTTCACATTATATCAAAATTATTATTTGTAAACCTCTTTTTGAATTTGATGAATTATGCGAACAACATGATATTTACCACGCATTATTGATCAAATCACATTTTTTTTTATAAAAAGTATTAGCATCTTATATATCATTTGCAATAAAAAATATTTAACTATTTTTATATTATACCCGAAGCATCAACTTTGGACCTTTTCGAATAATTCAAAATTCACAAATTTGCATTATAAATGATGTTATCATTTTATCATTCTTTTCTGAAAAATGAATGTTTTTCCTAGTATTAACTTTTTATCCTTTGGTTGGTTGTGACATAAAGTGTGTGGCATAAAGTGAGGAATAAGGAGATTATTCCTCACTTAAGAAACCAAACATAATTAAATTATGGTGGAATAAGTTGGAGTAAGGGATGGCTTATGAAGGAATAAGTTAACCATTTAGAAATGTGGGATAACTTATTCCACATTATTATTGTTATTAGCATATTATTATTATCATTATTTTTGTCACTATTATTGTTGTTGTTGTCAGTGCTGTCATCATCAACATCAACATCATCATCATCATCCGCATCTTGTCGTTTCATCATCATCATTATCATTATTATTCATACAATAATATTAGTAAATATTATTATTATTACTATCACTATTATTTGTTGTTGTTGTTTTTAGTACTTTTGTTACCCATATTAGTACTATAATAATATTTATATATAATCATGTCATCTAATTCTCATATGTGAAAGTATCCTTGGATAAAAGTTTGTGTCACAAAATTAACGTAGTTTATGTCCATCCAACTAGTCCCATGAATACACTAATGATAACATTACGACAAAACTATAACATCCATATTTTTTACATTTTAAATTAGTTTGTAATTAAAAAACTTATTATGTTATCAAATGTGTAAGACAAAATACATCAAATAAAAATAAATTTTTACTAGCCATAACATATTAATCAAATTGTCATCTAGAAATACAACAATATATTTTCTAAACAACGCACACATAAACACAATAATATACAATTCAACAATTATTTTAAGTCATAATTTAACTTTAATCACAACCAAACAAAAATAACTTAAGCTGTCTTAACTTGAAGTAAGTAATTTATTTTGTCATAAGTTTAATCCACAATAAAAAATAGCCTAATGAATAGCTTGATTGTTCAGCTTGATTGGTTTTCATTGTCAAAAATGAACTGTAAAGTGAAAGCATACAAGATAGAGAGAAACATCAAAAATCACTATAATGGGACCAATTCTGTTCCTATCTCGCCGGAATATCATTCTTTTAAAAACATGATGTTTGAAGTAAATGGGAAAATGAGATGTATTGAATGAGGACTATAAACGTGTGCTATCGGCTTTGACTAATCAACATTAGGTCATTATAATAATTATTTATTTATTTATTATTATTATTATTACTATTATTATTATTATTATTATTAGAGAGGGTTCAAATGCCTCCATTTTTGTGCCTCCACCATACCTCTATTTTTAAAACGTTAATAACTCAAAATTTAAATCATAAACGTCAAAATAAAACCGTTAGATGTGATCTATATTATTTTCTCTATGTGCTCATAAAAAATTATCACATTCTGGTTTTGATTTTGTGTGAATCAAAAAGTTAAAAAATCAACGTCTAGAAATTATCCACATTAGTAAGTTTTACAAGCTCTTGATGACAACCAAAACAAAGTTGAAATATCATAATTTTTTATACATGCATAGATAAAATTATGTAGATCATATCTAACAGTTTTATTTTGACTTTTAAATTTTAAATTTTGAGTTATTAAAGTTTTAAAAAATGGAGGCATGACGGAGGCACACAAAATAGAGGCATTTAAACCCTCTTATTACTGTTATTGTTGTTATTACATGTCTAGCATTCTTGGCCTTCAAATCTTTGTAATATATTTTGACTTGATCAGTTCCAAGTAAAAATATTTCAATTTTAAAAATATTCATTCTAACTAACATAAGTCAATTTCAAACAATCGTTAAAAATTGCCACAATGTGTAATATCTAAAGAAGGCTTCAAACTATATAGAAATCCATTAGTACTGGATCTAGCTAGCTACTAGTGTAGAATGATGGTCAATTTATTCCAATTAATTATTTCTTCATTCTACAGATATATGTAGTATTTTTTTGTGTTTTTCAATCATATATATTATAAATATTTTAAAATTGATAGTTTTGAAGAATTTTGTATGATTGATTTCCATATGTTTATTAAAAAAAGTTTAGTAATTACCCCAATATTGTAAAAGTCTCCACTTCTGTGCATGTCAAAATAATACAAGGACGGTGCCTTCTTCTCTCTAAGAAAGCATTATATATATAGTACAGCTAATGCGCTTTTTTTAGTATTTCAATAACATGCTTCCAGCCTCCAAAATTTATGGAATCGGCTTCAAATGATAAATTCAAACCTTTCAAACCAATCTCCTTAACGAGAACTTTGTTTCTATATAAATTTTTTTAAATTTTCGAATTTATTTACTATCAAGTCAATAGGTCAAAAAAATAAAGAATATATATAGAGAGGTTGGCAAATGTACTAACGTTGGTATAGATCAGATCGTTATACCAAATGAGTTTTTGTGATTTTGAAGTCCAAATATTCGATTTAAAGTGCTCAACGTGTTCTCCATATTAAAATGTGCTTGGAGACCAAATTTTACATTTTTTTTTTTTTTTTCTTTTTTTTAATTTTGAAAAACCCAGTTTTAAAAAAAAAACAAAAATAATTTGTACCATATTAAACATTTATTTTCAAAAATTAAAAAATTAAAAAATTCCAAAAAACGTAAAATTTGGTCCTCAATCACATTTTAATATGGAGAACATGTTGAGCACTTCAATCGATTATTTAGATTTCGAAATCACAAAATTCAATGGGTATAACGAACTGCTCTATACCAATGTTGGTATATTAGCCAAATTCTCTCTCTCTCTCTCTCTCTCTCTCTCTATATATATATATATATATATATATATATATAAGAAAATAGTAGTTCCTGAGCCTTGGTATTACCAATTCTGAAAATTATGTGCCATTCAGATCAAGTGTTTTTCTACCTATTTAAAAATATAGTAAAAAAATTCTAAAAAATGTAAAATTTGATTTGCAAGTACATATTCATATGGAGATCATGTTGAACGGTTCGGATCGACCGTTAAAATTTTGAAAACTCAAATATTGAGTCGTAGCACGGAGGCCCTCTATGATATGCATAGCATCGTAGCCAACTCCTATATATATATATATATAAGGGCCCTCCTTGCTACAGCTCACTTTTTGAGTTTTCAAAATCCTAACGGTCGATCCGAACTGTTCAACACGATCTCCATATGAATATGTACTTGCAAACCAAATTTTACATTTTTTAGAATTTTTTAACTATTTATTAAGCCACTTTGAAAAAACACTAATTTGTACACAATAGTAAACTTTTCTGGACCATTGGATCAGCGATTTTCAAAGTGGCTTAATAAATAGTAAGAAAATTCTAAAAAATGTAAAATTTGGTTTGCAAGTACATATTCATATGGAGATCATGTTGAACGGTTCGGATCGACCGTTAGGATTTTGAAAACTCAAAAAGTGAGCCGTAGCACGGAGGGGCCCTTATATACGCGTAGCATATTAGCAAAATCCATATGTATATATATATGTATATATATAGAGAGAGAGAGAGTGGCTAATATCAAAACGTTTGTTCCTAGCTCCCTGGTGCTACCAAGTTGTTTTCCGATTTTCAAAGTTCAAACAGTCGATCCAAACCAGTAGATGTTCAAACTATATTAAAATATTGGAAATCGCAAAACCACTTTGTAGCACCGAGAGGCTAGAAACAAATGTTTGATATTAGCCACTATATATATAGGACAGTGCTACGGTGCTACGCGTATATAAGGGCCCTCCGTGCTACGGCTCACTTTTTGAGTTTTCAAAATCCTAACGGTCAATCCGAACCGTTCAACATGATCTCCATATGAATATGTACTTGCAAACCAAATTTTACATTTTTTAGAATTTTTTTACTATTTATTAAGCCACTTTGAAAAAACACTAATTTGTACAGAACAGTAAACTTTTCTGGACCATTGGATCAGCGATTTTCAAAGTGGCTTAATAAATAGTAAAAAAATTCTAAAACATGTAAAATTTGGTTTGCAAGTACATATTCATATGGAGATCATGTTGAACGGTTCGGATGGACCGTTAGGATTTTGAAAACTCAAAAAGTGAGCCGTAGCATGGAGGGGCCCTTATATACGCATAGCATATTAGCCAGATTCTATATATATAGTGAGTGGCTACTCTACTAACATAAGCATATGAGAGCATATGCTTATAAGTCATTTTTGCGTTTTCAATGTCTAAATGTTCAATCTGAAGCGCTCAACATGTTCTCCATATTAATATGTGTTTGGAAACGAAATTTTACATTTTTTGGAAATTTATTACTATTTGTTTAGAATTTTTCAGATTTTTTTTATTATTTTTTTTACCATATTAAACCACTATTTTGAAAAATTCTAAAAAAATAGTAAAAAAATTCCAAAAAATGTAAAATTTCGTTTCCAAACACTTATTAATATGGAGAACATGTTGAGTGCTTTAGATAGACTATTTGGACATTGAAAACACAAAAATGACTTATAAGCATATACCCTCATATGCTTATGTAAGTAGAGTAGCCAACCTCTATATATATATATATATATAGAGAGAGAGAGAGAGAGATGAGCTATGGTGAGACGTGGAGTAAAACAAGTTTGTACTCCACGCCATATTTTCATTTTGAAAATCCAAACAACCGATCGGAACTGTTCAACATGTTCTCTATATTGAAATGTACTTGGAAACCAAATTTTATATTTTTTGGAATTTTTTTACTATTTATTAAGCCACTTTAAAAATCGCTGATCCACAGTGAACAGTAAAAAACAGTAAAATTTTCTAGACCACCGGATCAGCGATTTTCAAAGTGGCTTAATAAATAGTAAAAAAGTTCCAAAAAATGTCAAATTTGGTCTCCAAGCACATTTCAATATAGAGAACATGTTGAACGGTTCGGATCGGTTGTTTGGATTTTCAAAATGAAAATATAGTGCCATGGAGTACAAAATTGTTTTACTCCACGTCTCACCATAGCTCAATTCTATAAATATATATATATATATATATATATATATATATATATATATATACATATAGAGTGGCTAATATCAAAACGTTTGTTCCTAGCTCCCGGTGCAACCAAGTTGTTTTCGGATTTTCAAAGTCCAAACGGTCGATCCAAACCGTTCAACATGTTCTCTATATTGAAATGTGCTTGGAGACTAAATTTTACATTTTTTGGAATTTTTTTACTATTTATTAAGCCACTTTGAAAATTGCTGATCACATGGTCCAAAATTTAGTTGCACTGTTTTTACTATTCACCTGGATCAGCAATTTTCAAAGTGGCTTAATAAATAGTAAAAAATTCCAAAAAATGTAAAATTTAGTCTCCAAGCACATTTCAATATGGAGAACATGTTGAATGGTTCGGATCGACCGTTTGGACTTTGAAAATCCAAAAACAACTTGGTTGCACCGGGGGCTAGGAACAAACGTTTTGATATTAGCCACTATATATATATATAGGGTCCGGCTAATTTGCTGCTGGCAGCATTTCGGCCAGCTGCTGCCGACAGCAAATCTGCCATACGGATGTTCAAACAACCGATCCGAACCGTTCAACATGTTCTAAATATTGAAATGTGCTTGGAGACCAAATTTTACATTTTTTGGAATTTTTTTACTATTTATTAAGCCACTTTGAAAATTCCAGATCATATGGTCCAGAATTTTGTTGCACTGTTTTTACTGTTCACCCGGATCTGAAATTTTCAAAGTGGCTTAATAAATAGTAAAAAAATTCCAAAAAATATAAAATTTGGTCTCCAAGAACATTTCAATATTTAGAACATGTTGAACGGTTCGGATCGGTTGTTTAAACATCCGTATGGCAGATTTGCTGCCGGCAGCAGCTGGCCGAAATGCTGCCAGCAGCAAATTAGCCTGACCCTATATATATATATATATATATATATATAGTAATTTAAAACATTTGATCATAATTTAGATTCGAACTATTTTAAAAATTGACGGAATTATTTTAATATTCGTGTCAAGTCAAAATGTACGGTCTGAATTTGTTCTACAATAATTTTAAATATTATTTACGTACGGACGATACGAGTTCGTTTCGGACTGCCCATGCACACCTACAAGTCTACACCAATAATGACAAACTTTATTGCACCAGCTGAGCTGTATGACGACTATGGTCTAAGGACTTGATATAAATTTGGAATTTAGTGATCTCTCAATAAATACATGCATCATTATTAAAGAACCCCAAGAAATATAGTGATCTCTCAGTAAACAAGCAAGTAGATTGTTGTTAGGGTTGAAAAAAAAGTTTCTAAATTGTGACTTGCTTATAACTTGTTCATTAAAAATTTGTTAATAATTTACTCTTTATCAAATCGCTATATAGCTAATAACTCGTTTGTTAATTTAATAAACCGAGCTATGAGCAGACCTTAACTCGCTCATTATCAACTCGAGTTACATGAAATCATGCCACATTATCAACTGCTTGGTTGTTTGACGTGTACTATTTGGCTGCTAAATATGTTAAATTCAAAGATTTAGTGTTTTTGTTTTTGATTAAATTTGCTTTCTATTATGTATTATTTAGGACTTTCGATTTTAAGAAATTCAAATTGTTTAAAGTTCAAACATCAATTGATCTTAAGTCTTAACGAGTTATGAGTCAATAATGCGAAAGTAGAAAGAAGGTTTTAAAATTAAATATCCAGGGGAATGTTCTGGAAATTTTGATAATAATGCTCGGAAAAACATTTAACACGTTTTACTTATGTTGATTAAGACAATAATAGTTATATTTATATTATATTTTTCTCTTTTATATCTATTTTATTCAATTTTCTGGACAATTTTAGAACCCGCTTAAATTCATTAATAAAAAAATAAATATGAAAATGTCTTATAAAACAAACGGGCTGAGGCAACGCAAAATTTTTGTCTTTTTTTAAAAAATAAAAAAGGTGAAGGTCTAATCTGTCAGCTTCCATTTATTATTCATAAAGAATTCTCCATCAGAATTTCAAACCCACATCCTCTCACTCATAAAATATTATCTTTTACCACTAAACTAAAGACTGTTTCTTAATTAAGTTTATGTCTTTATATATATATATATATGGTCATTCTAGAATTTTACTTGAAGTATCAACCAATCCTACACATATAAAGTGCACTTGGATTCTCAAAATAAAAGTGTAAAGGACTAGTGTTATTCGAATTTGTTTGTGAGATAGTTTAAATAGTTTCTAACTCAAATAGTGTGGATTAGTATAACATGGTGCTATTCATAAAAGAATATATGTTTTATTAAATTATATAATTTTCAATGGTGTTAATTTAAATAGTAGGGTTAAAATGCACCATTGGTTTTGTGTTCCAATCATGCTCCACATCTTTATCTTCATTTTCAAAGTCCCAATAGTCGATCCGAACCGCTTACCATTATCTTCGTATTAAAATGTATTTGGAGACCAAATTTTATATTTTTTTGAAATTCTTTTACTATATTTTTAGATAGGTACAAAATCATTGTTTTCAAAATATTCTCGACCATCCAAAACAGTGATTTTGTACCTATCTTGAAAAAATAGTAAAAGATTTCCAAAAAAATATAAAATTTGGTCTCCAAGCACATTTTAATATGAAGATCATGTTGAGCGGTTCAGATCGATTGTTCGAACTTTGAAAACAGAGAAAAAGACGTGGAGTATGATTGGAGCACAAAACCAATTGTGCATTTTAACCCTACTCTAATTTAAAAGTATTTATTACATATGAGCATTCAAACTCCTCAACATGTGTCATCATCTTACCTCCATTTTTAGTTTTGTAATAACAAAAATTAAAAAACGTATATATCAAAATAAAATCGTTAGTTGTGATATATATTATTTTCTCAACATGCACATACAAAATTATTACTTTTCAATTTTATTGTTATATGAATTAATAAATAGAAATCCACATTTAGAAATTATCCATGTCATACGTATTACAATCTCTTGATAACAATCAAATTAATGTTAAAATATCATACTTTTCTACATATTAGGGCTGCTCATGAGCCGAGTTGAATCCGAGTTGAGAACAACTTGGATTCAACTCGCCAACTCATGAGCCGAGTTGAGTCCGAGTTGCTAATTCAGTTCCGAGTCAGAAACTTCAATTTGGAATCAACTCGCGATCAACTTGAGTAGAAGCGAGTCGACTCGTGACTCATAATATAGTACATAGTGAGACAATCTAATTTAATTCTAACAAAAAAAATGTTACATAGTTTACCAAAATAATACACAATTAAAGACAGTACATAATGAGACAATGACCAATACATAATTAAAAATTACGAAAATACTAAAATAGTACAAAATTAAAAATTACCAAACAGCTAAAGTCTAACAAAACAATACAGAGTCTAATAAATTAACAAAACAAAAGAAATAGTGCATAATTTTTCAAATTATCAAGCATTGTGAGAAACAGGTATAAAGTTTGGTGACGCAAAAATTAGGAATATATGGATTAGGGCTTGGTGTGAGTCCAACCGAGTTGATTCCGAACCGAGTTGGAGGTAACTTGGATTCGACTCATAAATCAACCAAGTCAGTTAACTCGAGTCAGTTTTGACTTGAGTCAATTTCAACTCGAGTTATTAGCAGGTTGAATCTGAATTGATTCAGAACTGAGTTTTAAGTCATGAGCTTTTTGTGCACCCCTACTACATATGCATAGAAAAAAAATGTAGGTTTCTCAAATTTTATTTTGATATATAATTTTTAAAATTTTAGTTATTAGTTTAAAAATAAATACATGCTAAAAAAATATCAAAATTTGAGACATTTAAACCTCTAATTTACAATGCTAATCTAAGGAAATTTCGAAATGTACATTCCAACCTCTAATTACCGAACATACCGGTATGGGGAAACATAGAGATTGGTCAGCCTAGATATTTTTCTCAGGGATCTATAATTTCATATATATATATATTAGTATACATTACTGCTCAGTTGTGCTTTTCCCAAGTTTTCTCCATGCTCCAAATAAATGCGGCTGCAGCGGCTCTGAGGGGTCTCATGGGTCGCTCCTCACTTGTTTGATTATTGTATTTTTTTTTGTTTAGGTATCCTGGCAGAAGCTGCCATTGTTTGATTATTGTAAATTTGTAGTTGGGATTGGGACCAACATAAAAGTTCCCAACTGGATATGGAAGATTCCAAAAGGTTTCTGGAATTGTCCAGAAAGTTCTAGAAATAATAATAATAATAATAGGAAGATTAATTTTATATGCTTTTTTCCTACAAAAAGAATATAGATATACTTAAAATGTAAAAACTATAAAATTAGGTCTCATCTTGAAAATTTCTCCAAATATGTTTCTCTTTCTATATTTTTAAAGAAATATTATATAAATATGCTTAATATTCAAAATATTATAAAATTATATCTGATTCCAAAATTTTCACTCTACTAAAAATCTTGGTTCCGCCCTGTATCTTTAAATTGTTTGAGTAACAATTTACGTTGAAGTTGTACAAATGTTTTGTCTACTAGGAACAGTAGATAATCATTAATATTTCTTGAGATAAATATGAAGTCAAGCTTCTTTACTTCTAAATATTTGTAAGAAATTTCCAAGTCAAATATTGTGCATGTGTCTTCTCACAAAAGAATATGTACGTATAATTTTTAGTAATATGTGTGTGTGTATATATATATATAGTCCGATTAATGCTTTTAGTAGCATTTCAGTCCATATGCTTCTAATCCAAAATCCATCTGATCAATTTCAAACGAAAAATTTAAACATATCACTTTCTAGAGAGCATTTACATATAATTTTTTTTTTTTTGAATTCATTTAGTATCAAGTCAAGCAATCAAAAAATCAAAATTTGTGTGCATATTGATGTATTGTTAGTATGTCAAAAAAGACTATCTTTCAAAAATCATAAAAAATAGTAAAAAAAAATAAAAAAAATAAAAATTAGTATTCTACAAGTTTAATATATAACTAATTTACTGAGTTACTTAATTCGACGTTTTGAATGTAAAATTTTGAAATTTGCATCCGTAAGCATTTCGACCGAAATGCTTACAAAAGCATATTAGCTTTTATATATATATATATATATATATATATATATATATATAATACATTAGAACAAGGATGGAGGTAAGAAGGAGGTAGGGGGCCAATTGACCCCATTTAAAAAAAATTGTATTTGTATTTGATTTTCTACATAATTTAGAGTAAAATATTATGAAACTATTAAATTGATCTCCATTCTCTACAGGAAAATTTTATATGATTGACCCCATATGTATTTGACCCCCACATTTCAAAAGTCTTGCTTCGCCCCTGCATAAGGAGTGTGTAATTGTTATTAGTTTTGTTTTGATCTTTAAAAGTAAAAAAGTTATCATTTAGGTCATGTTGTTTCAGTGTTTTCAGTTTAAAATAAATTTATATAGGTTTTAAAGTTTCAAAATATTTATTTTGGTCTTTGTACTTTCAATTGATACCAATTAATTTATCATAGAATTGACATATGTTAGCGAGGTAAATCGAAATTATTCATGTTATTATGGTTCTAGCAAGTGAATTTATGGATTACAAACTGCATAAAAAAAATATTTTAGTCATACAAAATATTATTTAAGTAGTTAGCATCGACATCAATAATTTGGATGATATTATCAATATGTTATTGGTGCAATCATCCATGTATTTGTGGTGTACAAATGATATCGAAATTGTCACCGTTATCCTCATCACAATGAATAAAGTATTGGGATATCCATTTTATAAATACTTGAATAAAACAAGTAATTTGATGTAAGCATGAAATTTTTAGGGATAAAAAATGGAATACTAAATCTTGGAGGAGCCAAATGAAAACAGGACAAACAAAAAGAAAACACGGATACATATGATACATTTTTTTAGGGTTTAGGTTGAGATTGGAGTCGATGCTTCTAAAAATCAGGAGTGCAGTCATAAATTCGAGATTTAAAGTGTCAGATTGCAGGGGCGGATCCAGGATTTTCGTCAGGGGAGCAAAAAAATATCGAATCGGATTTAAATTCATTAACCAATTGGGTACTCTATAAAAAATAATGATTTAACTTATACTTTCCAATGCTTTAATTTGTACGTAATTTATGATACTCTGACTTATAATTCTAATTCCAATCAAAATTCAATAGATTTATTTCAATTTTAACCCTAAATTTAGCTCGAATTACAAATTAAACGTCCAGAGGGGGGCAAAAAAAATTCCAGGGGGGACAACTACCCCCCCTGGAACACTCTGGGTCCGCCCCTGCCAGATTGTATTATTGTCTAGTGCCATATTAAGCTTAATGGACTTAATTACATATTTTCAATTTGTATGGGCTTTTAGCCTCCCCCATAACCCTATGGATCTGCCCTGTAAATGATCATTGTTTTAGGCCTAATTAACAAGTTATTATAATGAAAAGTTAAGTGACAGAGGAAAAAAAATATGTTATCTGTTAAGGGCAGCAGAAGGAACTGTAGCTAATCTTGTTTAAATTTTGAATCATTATCTATTGTTTTGAATTTTTTCACATAATTAATCCATTATAATTTTTTCATTGATGCCTTCTTTTTTAGAGAAAGATGGAAGTCAAGCTTCCAAATTCCAAATTCTATTAAACAGGCACTAGTGATGTCAAGTTACAAAAGAGTAACAATTTGAAATATGAAATTTAATAATTAAATTGATAGAGAAATTGAAAAAAAAAAAAAAAAAAACTTCAACACATTTACAATTAAGCTCTATTATCCCTGATTTATTCTTGCCTGCGTACTAGAAACCAATAGTGTCATGTTCTTGCCAGATACTGACTTTCTTTCTTTCTGGAAAATTCTTCAACACCTTTCTCTCCACAAAACAAAACATAGTACCACCTGTGTATTGATGCCCTTGAATTTATGATAATTGTACAACAGTCTAATTTTTTTAATAAAAGTTAATCGTCAATTGAATTTGGTTTTACTAAAGGTATCCAAATGAAACGACTTTATAAAGATATTAAGAACAATGGTTGACGATAACATCTATTATCTTTAGTTTAGTCATTTCGATGTTAATAGATTAACAGAATGCAATTTCGTAATTAGATGTTTATATTAACTAATTTAATATCACATGCATAACTTAAATTCGGCAAATATCAGATGCAATTATAAAATGAATTTAATTTCATAAATTACAATTTTCTATCCTGATTAAAGAATTTGTCTAAGATTGTTAGAATAAAATCATGAATATTGGAGAGTAACAATTTATAATTAAATAAACAAATTAGCATTACAATTATTTCATCCGGATCGCAATATACTTTTTAAGCATATTCCATTTCAATCGTATAGGACTCGATATCGTACATGCATGACTCGTAGAATAATTATAAAACAATTCAAAATTAGTATTCCTTAATTAAAACATGATCATAAAAATGACTGATGATAACTTCTTTAATACCAGCATGGATTAAAAACTGTAAACAGTCTAAAATTTGATGTTAAATCCAATCAATTAGTAAGACATGAAATTAAACAGGACGGCTGTGATGGTCCCTCGAACAGCTTTGTTCCCCATAGCATGCATGAACCATGTTCTTCATACAATGTCATGCATGGCACTGTTATCGTTGGAAACAGCGTAACCCTTTGTTTTCTCTATCCTTCCTCCTCTCACCCCCACAAAAAATGGGGACCAAAAATGAGAAAAGGAAGAACAGACCAGTTTGATCTAAGGACCACTAACCCACAAAGTACATATTTCCGTGATCATTTGATTTGCTTCAAACTGGTGAAATTATTATGTCATGCATGCATTAACTTAGCAATAAACATTTCTTTTCTCCTTTGGATATAGAATTAACATTTGATATCCAAATGATATATGACATGACACGTAGTGTACTTGGTTGATACAACATCAAGCCCCACAATCTGTATGCCATTGATTCTGATTTTGTAAGCCCCACAATCACTCCATGGGATAGTTGTCCCCTACCTTTGGAAACAAGAAACGCTAATAGATTCATGTATGTTGGTCCATGTCCAGAGGTCAATATTAAAAAGATCTTTCTTGATCATGCAATGCAATCTTTCTCAACAAAGTATACCGCGTCGCTAGCACAGCGCACTCAATCGGGATGCATATAGTTAATTAACTCTAATTTAAATTTGCTTCGCTTATTGAGACATCGAGCTCCGGATACTCCGAACTCTTTGGTCAACTTGGAATTATAAAAAAGTTTAAATTACTTATTATTCTTGTAATTAATTATGTATTATTTAAATTAACTAGAGTGTAAACTGACTTGAAGTAATTATATTATATGGTGTAAATTATTTGATTACCGATAAACTTAGTGAGTTAGGGCATTTAATTAATTATTTTCTATAATAAAAATATTTGAAATGATGTTTCATTTAGGGCTAAAAATATGAGTTTCTTATATTAAATCAATAGCCTGGTCCTTCAAGTTAAACAACTTAATTAAATACATAGCGAGTTATGTTCTAGCTAAACTTCAGCAAGTCCTTCCATATATCTGTTCAAATTCTAATCCAAACTCAAATTAGCATAAAATCCAATTCATTGAAACAAAGATGAGCAAAACCTGATAAAAGAACTAAATTGCGGTTCTATCGCCATCATCAGATAACAAGAATAGAGGGAAGGAGAAAACATGCATGCACTAAAAAGGGAATGGAGAAGGATTAACCTAAAATTTGCATCAAGAAAATTGAAGTCCAAATTATAGGATGAAGCATAGCAATCTTCTTATTCAACATAAAATATTTACAATCAAACCTTTTATATAATCACACCATTAATACTAAAGGCCACACTAGTGCACATTATATGCACTCAAACAGAAATACAAGCAATCACACCAATAAAATAAGATTAAGATCTTAAGAAAAAATAGTAGCCATGTGCGGCAATTCAAGTATTACCACACTAAAAGGAGTAATACCACACTAAAAAAGGAAATATCACTCTCTTGCACACTCGAACTACTATATAGCAAAAGAGGGTGACAAAAAACATGAAGATAGCTTCATTAAGATAATAATGCAATCTATATTATTATCTGGTTCATGCATCGCGCACCTCGAATACATTCCTTGTCTTCACAACAATATCATACATGTGCACAAGGCGAAGGCGAGAGAAATCCCTCGGCAGAGAGATCAAATGCACCGACGACCTCTGGTGGAACTGTAAAAGGTCAGGATCATTTAGGTACCTCTCCCAGCCTAATGGAACAAGTTTCCTTTCTAGCATGTCATAAGATGTCACGGTTTCATTGGTCGGTACATGAACCAACACCTTTCTCTTGTTGCTAGCATTGCTGCCACTTTCTCCGCCATCTGCACCGTTGTTACCGATGCAACGTACCACTCCATCCTTGAAAACCCAAACCCCTGACATTTGCAGAGAGATCAAGTTAAATTTTAAGATTTTAATTTGATGAAAAATAATTGGTTAGAATAGTTGGAAGGGGGTTTGCAAGGAATGAGGAAATAGGAGGAAAAGGAGGGGTTTATATACAACAGTGGGAAATGTAAAGAAGAATATTTTATTGGTGTGTGAAAACAAAAACTGAGATGATGTATTCAAGAGGCCTCTGCGGCTAAGGTGGGCCCCCAGTGACCCACCTGCTTATATCTTGATATACAGGCAGATGTTATTTGATTTTAGGAATTTTGATATTTTTGGCTTAATTATGATTCTGTGGTGTTATCATATTACCAAAGGAAACAACAGACAGAGTTTCAAATCAAGTTTATGCTGGATTTGAAGTGACCTCAGGTCTGGATCAACTTTAGTTTTGAGTACTTAATTATGTTCTAAATCTAATTTATTGGTATTCAACTTTGTATATGTTTTAGAGATATGATGACATGGATTGATTTCGTCTTAATTAATTTGGTTTTTATTATATTGATTTTGAGACCTCAATATATGCTAGTCAGAGGCGTAGGATGGAAGCTTGGTTATGCAAAGGTATCGTAGGTGATATAGATTCTCATCAAAAGTACAAATCAGTAAATTAAAGTTGTTGTCATATTCACCAAGTGCAGCGCACCTAGGTATCTTGGTTTCCTCAGATTACATAATTAGTGTGGACCTATCAAGCCTTGTTAAATGGTTACAATACAACTTTAGAGCTTCAGTATGTTAAGCACTTCATTTTCACATAAACACACTCTTAATTGACGGATGTATGTGTATTAACTAGGACAGCAAACGAACCACGCCAAATCGAGCTAGACAACGGTCGAATTTGGCACATGAATATATATATATAGAGAGATAGACTATGGTGAGTTGTGAAGTAAATAACGTTTTACTTCCTGCTATATTTTCATTTTAAAAATTCAAACAATCGATCCAAACTGCTCAACATGTTCTAAATATTGAAATGTGCTTGGAGACTAAATTTTAACATTTTTTTGGAATTATTTTACTATTTATTAAGCCACTTTAAAAATCGCTAATCCACTGTGAACAGTAAAAATATCTGGACCACTGGATTAGCGATTTTCAAAGTGGCTTAATAAATAGTAAAAAAAATCTAAAAAATGTTAAATTTAGTCTCCAAGCACATTTCAATATTTAGAACATGTTGAGCGGTTTAAATCGGTTGTTTGGATTTTCAAAATAAAAATATGAGCGTGAAGTAAAAAAGACCTCTTACTTCACAACTCACCTATTTATGTGAGCCGCACATGTTGGCCGCTGTCTTTCTCTGCTACTTCCTGCTCTAGCTCCATGGCCCACCCTCTGATGATGCCTAGTCACTTTCTCCCTCTCTTAATTCCTTTTCTTGTAATGGCAAGATTGAATTGTCTTGTCGAATAGAGCTTCATCAGCTCTCGCTCGGTTGTATTAGTCCAATTTAGGATTTGATTGAGAAAGGAAGGGGAAAAGGAAGCTTAATTAGGGAGAGTGTAATCGGAACTGTCAAAATCGGAGTTCAAAGAAGAGTCCGAATCGTCTAGGAGGGGAAGAGGTAGAGAGTAAGAGACATGATAGGTCGGATAGATGATGAGGTAGTAATGGTGGCCACCGAGGAGGTGATTTGGACTGACGATAAGCTTGAAAGAAGGCTCTTATGGTAGACACAAAGAAAAGTAGTGAAAGAGTCAGAGAAGAGCTTCATCCATCTTCTTTTTACAATTAGCTGAGAAATGAGCCGAGCCGAGCCAACTCATTAGCACCTCATCAAACCTAAATCTAACAAGCTAATTATGACCCTTTTCCAAATCAATCTTGAATGAGTCACGAGCTATGAATTTTTTTACCTACGCTAGATTAACAATTAGCACAAACCTACTAAAACATGTAGAACTTGCTGACTAAAGTAATCTACAATGAGCAGAACTAGGGTGTGATGCGCTCACACCGTGAGCGCACCTCCTATAGAGCGCATTTTCAAAGTTCAAATAGTCGATTCGAACCTTCCAACGTGTTCTTCATATTAAAATGTGCTTGGAAACCAAATTTTACATTTTTTGGAAATTTTTTACTATTTTTTAAAAATCATTTGTTTTTCAAATTTCAAATTATTGTCTAGTTTAATCAATGATTTTTAAAAAATAGTAAAAAAATTTCAAAAAATGTAAAATTTGGTTTCCAAGCACATTTTAATATGAAGAACACGTTGGAAGGTTCGAATCGACTATTTGAACTTTGAAAATGCGCTCTATAGGAGGTGCGCTCACGGTGTAAGCGCATCACACCCTAGTTCTGCTCATCTACAATAATTCCGATCTCATCAAGTTAGAAATATTGGACATAATATTAAGGCAGTTACAATGAACCAGAATGAAGTTATTTTCAATTAAATGGAAAAGTCAGATTAATCATGCATTGTTATACATTTTAGTATGGTGATAATTAATGTGGGTTGCCGTGCATCTGTGTTATAATTAATTTGTGTTAATGAAGATAAACTATATTAATTGTGGGGACTCATTAATCTTGTGGTATTTGGAGCAATAGTTCTGATCAGGGTTTTGATGAATATGAAGGCAATTTAATCTACAGTAGAAATTGGATCGATCTGGCTTGAACTAGCTATGTGTTTCACGGGCTGATAACACACTCTGGATGTGTATAATTATATTAATGCACTAATTGTGACCCAGATGCATTGGCAACTTGGCAACGCACTGGGGGGACAAAAAGTGCACTTTTTCAGTTTTACTTTGTATTTGATCATATCCACTTCTTCGTTGATCAACACTTGTAAAAAAATAAATTAAGTATGGTTCAGAGCCGTTTGATATGCGTCAAGATTCGTGTGAACTTGATCCTTACGAATGTTAAAGCTGTCCGCACAATCTTAAAGACCTCTCGTAACCAAGAATAGACAAGACAAAAAGAGCATGCCTACAAGGAAACGCACTATGTGCAACTTTTCTAAAGCCAACGAATATAACTATAGGCACCGACCAAACATAAAGGGAAGAACAAAAATATTGTTACTTTCACGATGAAAGGAACTTCATAAACTGGATTTTATTAATTTATTACTACATGCATACACAAGCACCACATCATCTTTCGGATTTAGGGTTTAGAAGGACTGTATATATGGTTCGCATCCTGCTGCTAAGCAGTATATATGAATAGAGATATCATTAATTAGTGTTGTTTGACAAGTATACATCAATTAAACTTCCTAAGCAAGAGCTAATATATTTTTGAAGTCTTTAGAATTTGAACATGCAAGTTGGTGTTCCGGACAAGTGGCACGTTAATTATTTTCTCCTAATTTCTTTTTAAGAAAGTTCAGGCATCAAATTATCAAACTCTTAGTTATATATTGATTTTACCAAAAAAGTTTAATTGATCTGAGTTTCAACTTTACAACTATTTTCATGAAAAATATTGCCTTAATCACTAGTCTAAAATTAGTTCGTATTATTGTTCTACTTGTTATTCAATTATTATCTACTAAGAAAGATATGAATTAAGAAGTGATATACCCTCGTGGATCATATTCCCATTGTTAATAGAAAAAACACCTTTATGTCGGTATATTCTTGCAGATAGTCACTTTTTATCCTCGCGGATACTGTCCCATTCTTATAGTGATACATTATTTTCTGTCATGTTTGGCAAAGATTAAATAAATAGATAGACTAGCCCAACTCGAGAATCAATTTTTAATTTAGTAACAAAATTAATGTTTTCGGTATAAAAGATCACAATTTTAAAATCTGAACAAAAAGCTCCTTATAAATATGAAATAGTTGGATAGCTTAACTACTTCTAACTTTAAAAAAAAATAAAACTTTCTAATCCAAATTGACTTGCTTAGCGAATAAAGCAAAAAAAAAAAAGAAAAAAGCCAAACACTTTGGTAGTCTTATCAAAATAAAAAAAAAAAGGCAAACTGAGTTTACTTAATGTGGCGTCAGATAAGACTGCTTAATTTCAAATTTTGGTGTAAATTACCTCCCATAAATTTATAAAGCGTATAGACAGCCGAGACAAAGAGTTACTGATCATAGCGTTTGAAAGAACAAGCATGCAAAGATATTTAAATGCATGTGACTTGCACAGAAGCACTGGAGGTGATCTTTACAACACAGGATATATATGACAATGGCATCAACTCCTTCAAATCAACAATTAATAGTCAAGATTTGATATACAACACATGCATGATATTTAGGTTTATTTTAAACTAGCTAGCTAGTTGTGTAGAAGGGTCTATGTAAATGTAGAAGATGAAACCTGAATTTACCAGAACATTCGCTAACCCAGCTGTTCTCTGCTGTGCTCTGGACCACGCCAGGTGAGATTTCATGAAAAGACACATGATTCTCTGTGAGGTTACCTTGGGGGACACCATTGATTCCAATTCATGCTCTATATTAGAACCTAAATTGTCTGGATTTTTTTTATCATTTTGATTTATTTTCATGAAATATTTTTTCCTTAAATATACTAAAATTAATTAATACTATTTGGAGAGGAGGGTCCAACTGATTTCACTCTTAGTATCTTTTCTTTCTGATATATCTCTATTTTAGAACTTATTATAAAGCTAGCTCAAATATCAAAATAGAATCGTTCAATATGATTTTTTTTCATTGTACATGTAAACTTTGATATTTTAACTTCAATTAATTAATTGGCACCAAGATCTTGCAAAAATGTACTAATGCAAATATTTTATGTACGTTTGACTAGTGATAACTTTGTATGTACTTGTATAGAAAAAATAAGATATATCACATATTTTATTTTGATTTTGAATTTAAAAAAAATTATTATTAAAAAATAAAGATATAATAAAAACACAAAAGTTTAAGGTATTAGAATCCTCCTTTAATTCTCGCAAATCAAAATTACAATAAGAAAATTAAAGGCTAGTGTGTTACTTGTAGCATAGTAACATACCGTGTTATTCTCTCAAAACCCTATTTAATACACTTCAAACAATGAATTCAAACAGTTGAGACTGATCTACTTCACGAGTGATGCATTTACATACAAAGATAATAAAATTTTGAATGCATTTGTTGTGTTTGTCATTGATAGTTCGTAAAAATGCACTGATGTGGATAATTTATGGACGTTCATTTTTTAACTTATTGATTCACATAAAACAAAATCAAAATTTCATATTTTTTTACACGTGCATGCAGCGATAAAATGATGTAGATCATATCTAACGTTATTTTGATTTTTGAGTTATTAAAGTTTTTAAAAATGAAGACATTTGAACCCTCCTCAATTAACTTATAAATCTTCATTTTTTGACTGCTTGACTTATACTAAATGCATTCAAAATTTTATAATCTTTGCATGTAAATGCATCACTCGTGAAGTAGATCGGTTTCAACGGTTTAAATTCGTCGTTTACTCTAAGAAATTCATATTATCTAAGACTCTGAGGTAACAAAATATTTTTGTTTAGATTTAGACCGTCCAATCAAAATTCGTACAAATATTAAAGTCAGATTAGTCCAACTTAGAAATATCAAGTGTATTTCATCTCGCACCGGATTAGGCCGGATTCTAATCGGACGGTCTGATCTAAACATACATATATATTTCTGTTTCCTCAGAGGATAAGGACTCCTTTTCAAGTCCTTGCTAAAATCCAGTCCGTTTGGATCGGATGGACGAAAATCATACTTTCCTAATTGGGTATATTAACAATGTATAATGGATCTCTCTTTCCCAGCGCATTACCAGTGAAAATGACACTACTACCCCGTCTCCTTCGTGTGATGTGTCATATATATCAGTGTTGCCACCTGGTCCAGTAATAGCATGACAACCCTTTCCAGCATGGGTCCATTGAAAGGACCCTTGTTACCTCTTCCAAGGATTGAAAAATAACATACTGTAGTGCTCAAATTATTTTTAAATTATATTTAGTAAATTATTTCAAAAGAAAAGAAATTAAATAGACAATGGATTTGTGTATTTTGTACTTGTGGTTTTTGTAAGTGTACAATTAATGTACAATAAATTATTGTACGGTGTACAATAATATTAAGTATATGTACATAAATAACAAAAAATTTATACTTGAAAATTCGAATATTGTATCTGGAATATTAAGATAAGTTGTGATTAGAGGTGCTATTCAGTGTCGGGTAGGGTCCGGATACTAGGATATTTGGCCCGTACCCTAAAAGTGTTCGGGTCCGAATTTAGATTCATATACTTATTAGTTTCAAATCGGATCGAGTCCGGATCCGGATACCTATCTACCCGTAGATATTCGGGTCTAGTCTTTCGGTTCTGCGTAGATAGATACCCATAACTTATTTGTGGATTATCGGGTCCGGTCCGGATCCGGGGGTTCAGGAGCGAGTACATGGTAGACAAAGAGATCAAAAATAAATTATTAGCTTCGAAAATTTATAAGCAAGAGGTGAAGATTTCAATAATCTGTGCGAAGAGAGAAATAAATTTCATTTAATAAATTAATAGGTAAAAAATATAAGTGATGTGATATTTGATTACAACAAATAAAGAAATTAATTATTAATCTAAATATGATATATATTGTGATTTGTTTTTTAAAAAAATTACAAAAGATTAACTTTTCATAGTTACTTATATGTGTTTTTATATTAAATAATTATAAAGAATGGTATTATTATTTTATCGGTATTTATATGGGTATCGGGTCGGGTTCGGTTATGGGTTGAATAATTAAATTAAACTCATATTCTATCCATAACAATATTGGTTCCGGTTCGGATCCGGATCGGATATTAAATTATTAATTTTGTAACCATATCCATAATTTAACCGGTTATATTTTTTAAACCATACTCTATCCAAATTAATTGGATCCGGATCGGTTCCGGTTCCGATCCGGATCGGTTCCGGTTCCGATCCGGATCGGTTCCGGTTCCGATCCGGATCGGTTCCGGTTCGGATCGGGTTCGGTTTCAGATCGATCCGAGTAATCGGGTAAAAGTAGCAA
>JAJGRW010000713.1:0-231396 GCA_025461045.1 Carex parvula
CATGCTAAGAGAAGAAACAATATCAACTCCAGATACAGGCTCTGATCTCAGTATTCGGTACATGGTTGCCACCTCCAACTGGTACAGTCAATCTGGCATGAAAATCCTTATCTGTAATTCTAAAATTTGTTTAATTTATAGGCACAAAGTTGTGATTGTAGAGGGGAATTATTTGCTTTTGGAAGAAGATACCTGGAAAGAAATTTCCTTATTATTCGATGAGAAATGGTGGGCCCTTTTGCTCTATTATTATCAGGTGCAAATTATGCATATTAGTCCTGCTTTTTTCATCAGTTAATTTATTACCTTTTTAATTTATCAGGTTCATAGACATAGATATTAACATTGCCATGGAAAGAGTTCTGAAACGACATATTTCTACAGGTTTTGTGTTATTGTCATATAAAAGTACAAAACTATTTCTTTAGCCCTTCAATTATACTTGATTTTTACTTTTCATTCTTTCTCTGTTTTTGTTAATTATTTTATAGGGAAGGAGCCTGATGTTGCTGCATGGCGGGTAAACACATCTTTTTTTATTTTTATTTTTGCCACAACTACTTTTTTTTATTTACTTAAGTGTATGAGAACATTAAATAAGAGTGGTTTTCTTTCTGATACAGATAGGGTACAACGATCGGCCTAATGCAGAGCTAATCATGAAATCGAAGAATAAAGCTGATCTTGTTATCCCATCAATTGACCTTTGATTAAGCTTTGCAACATTGTATTTATTTGTGTAATAAGTTTTGCCTCTTTCGGAATACGAGGCTTGCAGTTAGACGAATTCATATCATAAAATAAAAATGATGCTGCTCTTTTGTTAAGAAATACTTCTGGTAGCAAATTAACTTTATAAATCGTTCTGTGAATTTAAATCAGATGTACGAATCTCGGTGCAGATCAAACTTGTTCAGACCGAATTTGGTTCGCCCATCGGACCCCTTGCTTCCTTCAGACATCAAACACGTCACTAATATACGTTTTATTGTTGTATATCATTTACTGATTTGTATAGCACTAATTATAATGACAAATAAAACTGTCACAGAAAAAAGCAACATCATCTAGATCTAAAGAACAAGTATGAACCGACATTATAATTCGTCGATGGAAGTATCAATTACAAATGAAAATGGATTTTCTTCGAAAAAAGAAAAGAAAAGAAAGATAGCAGTTCTATATTACACATTTGTCCAAAAATATTGAATGGTATAACAGAAAGCCTTTTTAACTTTTACCATACACAATTTGAAGCAACAGCAATAATCATGTATGTATTCTTCAAAATCTCTGACCCGGGTACTCACTAGATGTTTCAAAATCTCATGAGGTCACCAAATTTTTCCTTAAGTTGGAACAAAACAAGGTGGAATACCTTTTAATTTCTAGACGGACTTGGACTTCTCTTGCTGCTTGGTCTGGTAAGTGGTAACATGGTACTGGTATGACTGCTGGAAGTTGTATTAATTTCACATGAACCTTCATTTATGAATGAAGAAATTTCTATGAATAAAAAAGGGATGCAGAACAATTACGGGGTGGATTGGACCCAGATGTCATTGCTGAGAAAATGACTACAATATATGAAGTGAAGAACATTCTATGGTGACAGGAGAAGAAATCAAGTACAAGTGGCATGGTAAGGGGCCCCCACCCATCAGTGGCAGAGGCAGAGGTAATACCATAGAAGAAAATGATGACATGATTGTCGATGAAGAACCTTCTCCTTCTCCTGTAAAGTTCAAACCAAGATGAAATGTGGGGACCCACTTGCCAATGATAGAAGCATGGCAACACAAGAAAGTGACATGGCCAATGATGATGAAGCTGATGATACTGTGATGCATTTGATCAATCATGATGCTAAGCACTTTCATTAGAGGAAGAGTTCAGGTGAGAGCCATTTTCAAAATTAGTCATGAACTTAAATGACTTATGCTCCGAGCTAAACAACACTCTGCACTTTAAAAGTTCAAATAAGATAAATCACATGAGCCTTCTTAAATGATCCACACAAGGAAATAATTAATTGTTGCATTAGTTGTGCAATACCAAATTTTATTTTTACAAAAGGATCCTTATTTTTTTTTTAAATCTCTGCTAGTACCTTTTAATTGAAGATATCAGAGCTTTAATTAATTAATGAAATGTTGGACAGTCGATGACACGCGCAAAGCAAAGAGAACAAATCGAATTGAAAGAAAAAACTAAAATAAAAAAGAAAACATTGAATAATAAATAGGAAAATCTAACTAATCGAACATCAGGCAAGCAAATAAGATGGAATCTAAAGGGTTCAAACTCGTAGAAAGCCAAAATCAAACTCGATTTGAAGTTCGAGAAAAAAATCAACAACAAAGATGTCTCTGACTGAAAGACAAAAACAATCGAGCTAAAGAAATTAGAAAAAAAGATCAAGAACAACGAGAAAAGAAAGGATCGCCCAGATCGAAAACATCGAAAAACATTAATCGAAAAAAAAAGATTTGCATGCATTTGTATTTAATATAAAGACTTATATGTTAATTGCGATATTTATTTTATTTTTAAGATGTCCTTTTATGAAAATTAGAGGTATTTTATGTTCGTTATTTTTTTTATCATAATATAGAAAAACAATTTTAGCAATATTTGATTTTTTTTTTTTTTTTTTTTTTTTTGTGTTTCTGTCACTGACACGGTCATTGGTCCTATCTTAGAATGCAAATTTAACTATAATAACATGCTTATTTATATATTCTAGTTTAAACATACATATTGACAGCTATTTAAATTTTTCGGACATATTATTCGAATACCCTAAAGTTAATCAGTTAAAAACATGCATTAATTAATTATTGTACAGTACAATTACAGTTTTAAATTTACATGCATATCATTCAAGTTGCTTCAAAAATATAACTTGACTATAAAATAATATAATAAACTGTTATATAATGAACATTTGAGATAGTCTATCATACTTTGGGAATTAAACACACTCTTTTACTTTTCATTTCAAATCGTTAAAAAAAAATAATGAAACAGAATCTAATTAATTTTTTTGATTGTAATTAAATTAAATAATTAACTAATATAAATAATTTGAATTGGGATAGAAATTATTTATTTAAGTATATCCATCTTGATGTATTGAAAGTAATGGACTGCTAATGCTATTATGTAATATTCGGAGATTTATGACCCAACAAATTAAAAAGAAATAACTTGTGTAAAGTAAATTTGATACAGAATTTTGAAAATAAAATAAATCAATAAATTTTGTTCAACTCTATTGGAACTCGGAATTTCTTTGTTTTTTTTTTTTTGAGAATTTTTGAAGTGTGCAGTGTATAATCCTTTTGTTCTTGATGTTTTTACATAGTATTTGTGGCGAGCAGAACTACGGTGTTTCTAAGTTCCAATTTCCTTCGTGACCTTAGCTTCAAACCACTAATTCATGTCGTTGAAACCGATCTAATTGACGAGTAATATATTTACATGTAAAATTTTAAAATTTTCGACTTAGCTTAGTATAAAGTCAAGTGGCTAAAATTAGATGTTTATGAGCTAATTTTAATGCATTCATTTTTTTTTTAATTTTTTTTACTGTTTTACTTTATTCTAAATTAATTCAAAATTTTAAAACTTCAATTTTGCACAGGTTTTTCTGAACTCGGAATTTTTTTTTAAATTTGAAGCGTGGTGTATAATCCTTTTTGTTCAAACTACTTAATTCAAAAGTTGAAACGACTAATTCATATCATTGAAACCGATCTAATTGACGAGTAATATGTTTACATGTAAAATTTTAAAACTTTAGAGTTAGCTTAGTATAAATTCAAACTGTCAAAATTAGAAGTATATAAGTTAATTTTGATGCATTCATTTTTTCACTATACTAAATTAATTCAAAATTTAAAAACTTTGCAAACACATAAATCGTGAAAAAATCGATTTTAATTTTTGAACGATTTGAATTTGTTATTTAAAATTAATTCGATAGTCTTAAAACTAAACTTACTAAAAGAGCTTAATGAGCTTAGGAACGCTCTAGTTCTACTCCATATATGGTTAGTTATAACTTACCGAATTTTTAAAGTTACCATTTTCTCCAAAAAAAAAATAAAAAAACTAAAAAACCATGAAATCAGAGTATTTCTGAATCTACCATGGCTGCAGAACACTGGTGCGACCCCATTTAATGGGACCGTACAAGCGTTCTGCAGCCCCAATTTTTTTTTTTTTTTTTTTTTTGCAGAGAAAATTCTAATCCTTTGATCCTTTGACGTATTTGAACGTATTTGAATAGTTGAGAATCATGCAGAACGTATTTGAACTGTTGAGAAATCATTTTTTGTGCTTTTGTTTCTGTGTCCTTTGGTTTCTGTGCAAGTGAGAACGAATTTTTCTTCCCTTTGACCCCTTTGGTTTACTCTAATCTCCTTTTACCCTTTGGTTATTCTGTTTTAAAAAAAAAAAAATCTAGAAGAAGGGGCCGCAGAATGCTTGTGCGGTCCCCCGTATTTCGGGCTGCACCGGTGTTCGACGGTCATGGTAGATCTCGAAATACTCAGATTTCGGGATTTTTTTGGTTTATTTTTTTTGAGAGAATAGTAACTTTAAAAATTTCGGTATAACTTATAAGTAGACTGTACCATGTAATAATTGCACTTTTATTTTAAAAAATTGAAAATATTTTAAGGGATCCCTTTGAATTCTTGGAACTATTTCTTTGTTGGAAACATAAATAAAGAAAGAAGAAAAGATATAAAAAGTAAGGGATTAGAACTTAGAAGTTTACACAAGGTACCGTTACCCACTTAAGAAAATAGTATGCTTTTATGAAATTAAGTCGGTATTAGTTACGTACCAATAGTGTAAATTTAAGTTTAATTATGTGCACCGAATTTGATTATATGAATTTATGTTTTTTTATTGAAAAATTACATTAGATATGATGGATTATTTTATAATGACGGAAAAACATTAAAGAATTTTTATTTAGACGTAGAAATTATTAAATTCCATTATATTTATCTGATTAGATTATTGAGTAAAGATGTTGTCCCCCGCACTCCAGTCCCCTAAACGTCCCCCCCATTTTAACTAACTTTGTCAATCATTAAACCACATTGAAAAACGTGTAAAACGTGTAAAAGATGAGTCCAGTTTTTTCTTTAAATACTTGATATCTTAGGTATGAATACTTGATGAATTATATATGAATATTTTATATCTTAGGTATGAATACTTGATGAATTATATATGAATATTTGATATCTTAGGTATGAATACTTTCCATTTTGGGAGAATACTTTCCATATATGAATATTTGATATCTTGAAAAACGTGTAAAAGTATGTCATCATGGATCTCATTTGAAGAGAAAATTGTGTAGAACACATTCGTGGTTTTAGATTTGCAAAATTCCTCATAGATCGTCAGAAATATTGGTTAGATTGAACGGAGAAAAAAAAATCACCTTGAAAAACGTATAAAAGATAAGTGATGTGTCCAATTTTTTTTTAAATACTTGATATATTAGGTATGAATACTTGATGAATTATATATGAATACTTGATGTCTTAGGTATTCATACTTTCCATTTTGTATGTGAATTAATTTAATCAATGAATGTAGCACTAGTGGTGTGATCCACGTGACTTTTGGTTGTGGTCCCCAATGCAGTCTGACAGTTACTGCCCCCGAAAAGTAATGGTCTCCAGTTTGTATGTGAATTAATACTTGATATCTTAGATATGAATACTTGATGAATTATATATGAATATTTAATTTCTTAGGTATGAATACTTTCCATTTGTATGTGAATTAATGTATGTTGAATAGATGTCTGACAGTTGTACTTTGACCGTTAGGGGGACGTTTAGGGGACTGAATGGGGAGGACTGTTAGTCGATCCCTAGATTATTATCATTGAAAAAAATTATGGCACCCTTTCGGTGCTTTAAGAATTTATTTCTCTTAAAATTGTTAGTTATATCAAAATTATTTTATTTGCTTTTTGGACGAATTAAAAATAGTAATCTGAATGTATTAGTGTTATGGTAGAATGAATTTAATTGATTAAAACTTTTCATTTCATCAATTCTAGTTATGTAATTTTCTATTGTTAAATAACAAATTTGATACCCATAAGTAAAATAAAAAAACAAATTCCGATTTATTATTCTTAGGTCAATTAATTAGATTAAATATTTTTTTTTTGAAAAATAAATAATTTGCTGGTAATTATTAAGAACTTTGATCATTATTTATAATGATAATTTCAAGGTTATCGGTGAATAAATCCTAGGTGCATTTATGAATAACCATAACATAAAATTAAAATAATCATTTATAAGAGAAATACCCAATAACAATGATTAAAATTTGTTTAGCAATATGTATCTATTTTTAAAAATCTCATGATCAATCATATTGTATCACTGCCACTTATTCGTACATGTTTGACAGGGAACTTTTATTAAATATACTAAAAAAATAATGTTGTATGGAACATAATTAATAGAAGGAGATGGACATCCAAATTTCGGACCCATACAAGTAAATTAGATGGTTAGAATTAATACTGCTTGTATGACTACTTGTTAATTAGAAACCAACCCGTAAAAAAAAAGAGGCACATAAGAGCTTTCAAGTCATGTAAAAAATATTGTTAGCTCATATATAAAATAAAATGCTCATTGCAATTTTTGTTGGCTCATACATAAAATGCACATAAAATTGCGCATGCTCATTACATAAAATCCTCATACAAAATGTATTGTTGGCTCGTTACATAAGATCTTTCTTGTCATGTACAAAATATTGTTGAATCATGTTATTTGCAATTTCGGTCATATATATATATATAATCCAAATTTTTGAAAACATACTACTTTGCTCCAGAAGAATTTATTTTCTTAAAAACCTTTATTTAAATATATAAATTTTTAGAGTGTGAATAAAATATTGGAGGAAACCAAAAATAATAGTATATTTCTTTTAATAGATCAAAATAGTATTGATCTAAAAATGTGAAATCTATAGTAAAAAAAAATAAATATAAAAAATTACTTCTGTCTATTTACTCTTTTAATAGATCAAAATAGTACTGATCTAAAAATGTGAAATCTATAGCATTTTTTTATATATTAATTTCTTTGATTTTACAGAATTTCATTCTTAACAAAGATGTACTTTTGTCTATTTACTCATCTCGTTCATCCATTAACTACGTTCATTCTTTTTTGTAGGTAATCTTGGTTAATTTTTCAATTATAATCTCCTTTTGTTAGTGTTGTCCTTTTTTAATATGTGGTCTTGTTATATTTAATAGTTATCTCTATATAAATTGTGGTGGCATTTAAAAGACTTCTTAAAATAAGTAATTTCTTCTGTTTGTGTTTGTAATTGGAAGCGATTCAATTTGGAAGAGACGAAGAGAAAAATTCTTTCCCTTTTTGTTTAACAGAGAAAACTTAACTGATGTTACTATTAATTAATACCATTATGATGAAACTTAATCCTCCGGTATAGAAAAGCTTTGGATAGAGTCCAGTCCAAATGCATTCGGACAAGCTCCGAACCCTTTTTTTTTTGTATGACAGTTAGGTCTAGTATCTAACTAGTCTACTCCATGTTATCGTTGCACTTTTTTTAGGTTCAAATATTTGAGAATATTTTAAGATATCTATCCTTAGAAACATAAATAAGGGATTTCAAGTTTGTATAAAAATATCTATAACTAATTGAAAATACAAAAGGCTACTAAGGCATTTGAGAATATTTTCACATTTAACAATATTTATCTAGTTTTGAAAATCTCATGATCAATTACAATTTATAACTAAAGATTTTTCAGCATACAGAGTTATACCGATTTTCTATTAAATATTATCGATTTATTATGTTTCTTAAATGAAAACAAAAGGATGGTTTGTTTATAGAAGTAAATAATATTAGTGTTGATGACTGTACATGATGATGAACATATATGTACTAAAATAAATTCAGCAATATATGTAAAAAAATTGTAAATAAAAATAGATGTAAAAGAAGGAACAAGATATCAAGCTAAGAAGCCTTCGAACTGTTTAATGCGAAAAAAATATATGAAAAATATTTTGGTAGAATTTATGTTGTTGTCTTGTTTTCTGATATTTTAAAAAAATATGAAGTATATAATATGCACAGTGGAAAAAAAAAACGGTATGCTAAAAAAATAATTTACGGAAGATAATTTAAAAACGGAAACGGGTAAGCAACAATGTGCTTTTAGTGAAGTTTTTCTATATAAAAAAGGAGATTATCACGTATACCCCTAAAAAACTTGGAAATTACATATTTCCTCTCTAAATTTATAATATCATATTTATCCTTCTAAACTTAAAGAAATACACAAAATTATCCATTTTATTATAATTTCTATTAAAATTTATTTAAAATTTACGAAGAACTCATTTTACTCTTTGTTAAAAAATAAAATGTAGCATGTTTCAAAAAGTATTATTTTTGTAATTGATCGGATTCTGAGAGCAAATTGATTATGTCACCTCCCCGCGGTCAACTTCAGTGCATTACCTGAAGGCAAATAATTTTTTGAAGTTTTGCTAAAAAGTGCTTTCTATAATTCAATGTAAGGACTGGTTTACACAATTGCAGTATGTATTACCACAATAAATGCATGAACAAAAATGCATTTCATGAATTGCAGTATGTATAAGCACAATTAATACATTCTAAGAAATTATAAATTAATTACCATCACAAATATTTACAAAATGACTGGTTTTGGAGCTAAAAGCACTTGGTACAAGAAATAAAAACTAAAAAGCATCAAGGTAAGGACTGGTTTGCACAATTGCACTATGTATTAGCACAATAAATGCATTTCATGAATTGCAAATATTTCCATTTGATGAATTGAAAATCATTAAAATATCTCATCGGCCCAAGTTACAAGCATTTGTGATCCATTTTGTTTAATTTATAAAAGACAAAAATAATTATAAATGAGAGTAGAGAAATGATATGTGACTATGCATTTTTTATTGTTCAATTAAATTATGCATTTTTTATTGTTCGATTAAACTATACATTAAGAATGCTTATAGTAGGTTTTGGTCTTAAATTTTGATTGAATGATTTATTTTGCTTTTTGGTTGGAACATAGAGGTCGTTTGGTCTCACAAGCTTTTCCCATAGACAATGCATATCTTTGGGCTCTTGATAATGAGCAACCACATAACTCTCTTTACACCCTTCTATATTTATATTATCCTCTTTTACATACGAGGAGAGTTCAAATGCACAATGATTTTGTACTCCAATATGCTCCACATTCTTTATCTCTATTTTCAAAGTTCGAACAGTTGATCCGAACCGTTCAACATGATCTTTATAATAAAATATGCTTGGAGACCAAATTTTATATTTTTTTGAATTTCTTTACTATTTTTTTTTATAGATACAAAATCACTGTTTTAAGGAGATTATGGACCATCCAGAAAAAGTGATATTGTACTTATCTTAAAAAAATAGTAATAAAATTCTAAAAAATATAAAATTTGGTCTCCAAACATATTTTATTATAAAGATCATGTTGAGCATTCAGATCGACTGTTCGGACTTTAAAAACGGAGATAAAAGATGTTGAGCATATTGGAGCACAAAATCATGGTGCATTTGAACCCTCCTCCTTACAAACTTTACATCCACACCCCAATTTTTCATGTTATCAATCCAGATGCATACTTATTATTTCTTTGTTGAGATTTTGAAATTATATCACAAGTACAAATATAAAGAAAAATCAAAGCATGTTTGTATCTTTGAAATTATATCACAAGTACAAATATAAATAAAAATCAAAGCATGTTTGTACCTTAATTAAGAGAACCACTTTTGTGTTGTTCATGGACCATTTTTGCAATTTTATGTGACACTACATAGCCTGGGCCATGGGCCCATGGAGGGTACTTTTCTTCTTTTCATTCCTTTACAAAAATAAAAACATTTTTTTAATATATATTAGTAAGGAAAAATAAAAATCGTATATCATCCTTAGAGAATTTAACATAAATGCACTTGATTGGTCAAGCATGTATGTATAAGCACTTAATACAACATAAAGAAAACTTCCAAGTGTACCCAAAGTACACCTTCTCGTATTTAAATTAAGAGAAACACTGAGAAAGTTAGATGGTGTATTTTTATGCTGTATTAATGCTAATAATGATAGATGAAATTTCCACAGAGAAAGAAACAAGTTACCTCGGTTGTGAACTTGTGATGTACTACTTGCTGTTAGTAAAGAAATGGAATGGAAAGAAGAAAAGAATGAACAGACTCCAGCACAGCAATTTGATTTAGCTTTGCATCCACAATGGGCCTATAGCCAGGAAAGCCCAAATCAACTAATGTAATGAGCTTAGATTAGAGCCCTGTATGGAAACGATAGTTTTTCCCTTGAACGCTGTCTATCTGTTGCGTTGTAGAACACCACTTTAAATAAAAACAGTGGGTCCTGCTGGCAGGTAAAAAGTGGGTCGCTTCCCATGGAGCCTGTTTATGTAGCGAAGTCACGTTCCGGAGCTCAGCTAGCGCAATCGGTAATTAGTCCCACTAGGAAACATGAAGTATATGCGGGACAGTTATAGACAAACGTGGAGAGCCACTAATTGTCTCTTAGGAGACATCCGTTAAAATTGGAACGATACAGAGAAGATTAGCATGGCCCCTGCGCAAGGATGACACGCACAAATCGAGAAATGGTCCAAATTTTTTTCTCATTTCTACAATTTTGTTGCATTTTCAGCTATTCGATGTTTTCGATCTCTTATTCTCCAACTTAAATCTTGTTTTTTATTTTGGTTTTGTACGAGTTTGAGCCCTTTGTAGATTTCTTTTTTCAAAATTTCATCGTTTCTTTCTTGGCTGACGTTTCGATTAGTTAGGTTTTCCTATTATTGAATTCCTTTTTGTATTTTTGTTTTTTCTTTTACTTCGATTTTGTTCTCTTTGCTTTGTGCGTGTCATCAATTGTCCAACAACTTTATTGATGAAAGCTCTGATTCTTCAATTACGGTATGTGCCATTACTTCTCCGTTCTTTCTAAATGGAAATATTTGCATTTCATGAAATGCATTTCCCTTCATGCATTTATTGTGTTAGTACATAGTGGAATTGTGCCAACCAGTCCTTACCTTGAACTTGAAGCACAAATTAGCAATCAAATTAAAATGTACTGGCAAAGATTTTCAAAAAATAAGGGATCCTTTGTAAAAATAGAATTTGGTATTGCACAACTAATGCAACAAATTGTGTCAACTTAATGTTTTTTAGTTTTTATATGAAGCTTGTTATTATCAATAGGCATGACCGCATGAGTGATTCATTTTATTTGAAGTGTCAAGTGCTTTTAGCTCCAAAACCAGTCATTTTGCAAATATTTTGTGATGGTAATTAATTTATAATTTCTCAGAATGTATTAATGCTTACATCCAAGTTGTGAATATAACAATGTATACACTCTGGTAGAAACTGCATATTATATAAGCTATTTGTGAGCAACATATGTCGACGTTATCACATTAAAGAGCTCATCTAATAAGAAGGGCAATTAATTCTTCATTTCTAATTTATCAATCCTTAGCATCATCACTGATCAAATGCATTTTCTCATGTTGCCACGGTTCTATCACTGACAAGTGGGTTCCCACATTTGATCTTGGTTTGAAACTCTCCTGTTGTTCACAGGTAGAGTTGGTTCTGTGTCAACAACCATGTCATGTTCTTCTATGGTATTGCATCTGCCACTGATGGGTGGGGCCCCTTTACCATGCCAGTTGTACTAGATTTGTTCTCCTGTCACCAGTAGAAAAATGTTCTTCATATATGCTAGTTATATTCTCAGCAATGACATGTGGGTTCAATCCACCCCGTAATCTTTTTCCATCTCTTTTCTTTATTCATAGAAGTTATTACATTCATAAATGAAGGTTCATGTGAACAATTAATGGAACTTCCAGCACTGACACGTGGTCCCAAAGTGCGCACATTTTGTGAGCCTCTACTTATATGAAAGTTAGTAACCTCTTCATGGTGATTTATTGCAGCTGGTTTGGTCTCATGCTGGGTTTAGTATTTCTTGCATCAATGGTAACACCAGATGTTGTAGCCGGAGAATGAATGAATTGAGCTAATTGAGCTGAATTTGCTATCTGGAGTGCTAGAATAGAAGTAACATTCTCTCTCAACACCATCAGTCAGGGAGGCGGAAGCAGATAGAAGGAAATGGATGCTAAGCACCCCTATAAGTTGAAACTTTTCAGTTTTGTCCTTTTGAAATTTTATTTTTACAAAAAATTATACTAATTAGCTCCCCTCGTAAAAATTATGTTAATCATTCTTCTTTACCTAATTATCTTATGTTGCATTTTTTTTTAGGTGGCCACTGAAGAACAATTTGAGATGGCCTGCAAAATAGTACCTTTTTTGTCAGTATAGTTGCTAGTTGCTACTTTAATTGGCAAAAGTTATCATGTAACCTGAATATATCAATCCTAAAATAAAACTCTAAAATGGAAAATATAGTCCTTTGTTTTTAATATTCATGAATGTATTCCTCATAGCTCTTATGTCATCACTTATATTTCTAAATGCTCAAATTACCTCTTCTTACTTGCCAATTGAGAGAGAAGCTGGTCATGGGGACATAAAACAGAATTGAGAGGAAGGAAATCTAATGTCTGGTACAGCTTTTTTGGCTTCCATGTAGCATGCAGAATTACAATGTTTTTGAAGGGTAAATAAGAAAATTGCCTCTGTTAGATTATATGAGTTAGGAATAGTTATTTTTTATGATATAATGATATTGAGATCATACTATGATGATTAGTGTTGTGATTGTTAACCATGCAGCCTTGGTGGTGGTAATAGAGTTTGCCACTAACTAGAATATTACTTTTTTGAGAATTAATGTAGAGAAATCACTATGCATATTTATATCCTTCTAAATTTGCTTATAGTAGGCCCCTAAACTTTTTAGTTACTGAAGAGCTAAGTCATTGCCAAAAAGATGCAGCATGTGGATGAACTGGATAATCTCAACAAGCCGATTGACCTTTGTCCTGGGCCGTGAAATCTCAGAGAATGTAATACTTTTGAGGGAGATCCTACACTCGTTTTGGACAACAAACAATGACTCTCAAAACTTTGTCTTAAAGTGCGGCTGTGCAAAAGCATTTGATAGTGTTAACTGGAGTTTTTTTTTAATTTGCTCCCGGAATACGGGTTCCCACCGCAGATTTGCAAGTGGATTGAAGCATGTGTGCGTTCCTCAAAATTCACAATCCAATTTAATTGGAGAGGATCTGCTGTCATGAATGCTTGATCACAGCATGAAGATGGGAATCATTAAGGGACTCAAGGTGAGCAGCTGGTCGGCAGCCCCCATAACTAAATCTATGTTTGCAGACGACCTGCTGTTGATGGGTAAACCTGGGACACAAAGAAGTACTTGAATTTGACCGAGTCTTCAAGTTCACAACATTCTGCCAAATATCAGGTATGAAGGTCTCGTGAATCTAAGTCCTAGGTATGGTTCTCTAGAGCCACTCCAACACAAATAAGGGAGCAATTTATACAGCACCTGGGTATACATAAGCAGATGATAGTGAAAGTATCTAGGGTGCTAGATCTCTGTGGAGGGCCTCGGGTTCCTTTGATTATCTGATTGGCAAGTTTGAAACCAAATTGAGTATGTGGAATCAAAGATGCTGTCACAAGCGATCGGTTAACCCTAATCAAGTTGGTGCATGAGAGCCTACCGGTCTATGTGATGGGAACAATCATACTGCCCCAAAGGTAACCCAAAAACTCATGGTAATATGCGAAATTTCCTGTGGGGGGGGGGGGGGGGGGGGGGGGGGAACAATGACAAAAGCACATGGCATATGTGGCTTGGTCAACTGTCACTATGCCTAAAGGAAATGAACCAAAAGCACTTGTGGCGAAGAATGTTGGATAATTGCAACGGGTGGCTGAAAGTCAAGGGTTCGAATCATGCAAGCCAAATACTACCCTAGGGCATGTTTTCTGGACAAACTAACAGAATGCATTCCTGCTCCAAGTTATGGCGCCAAGTGGTGGACATGAGGCCAAAGCTACAGCAGCACCTATGTTGGAAAATTGGGAGAGGGGGACCGAGTCACCACATTTGCTCAACCATGGTTTCCGGCTTGGACCCAATACCGACCTGCCAAGAGAAGTGAGAGAGAAGCAACAAGTTCAAGACATAATAGACCCTCAAACACATACCTGGAACTTTGAAGCTCTTGAGCACGCCTTTGGGTTCTCGGTGACAGTGCAGATCAGTAAATCAGACAACCTGCAACCAGTGCCTCCTCCAGCAACTGACTCTCTGCTATTAACATTTGCAAAAAATGGTAAGTTTACTGTTAAAAAAGCATACCAATTGTTCAAGTCTAATCAACCACGGGATCATGATAGAGATTTCTGGGCATGGGTATGGAAGGGAAGTGGGTTGCTCCCGAAACTGCAAATGTTTATCTGGAGATGTGTTTTCAACGCTGTACCGGTGCAAGCGGTATTGGCAAAAAGAATCACGGCTTTATCACCAATTTACCGAATTTGCGGAGGAGATGAAACAGTTATGCATTCTATATTTCACTGTCAATTTGCGCGAGCGGCGTGGATGTAGCACCTCTGGGGAGTTAGAACAGATCAGCTCGCTGGTAACTTCAAAGAAACTATATTGGCTGCCAGTAAATCACTATCTCAAGGAAACATTATCAGTATTGTTTCCTTGGCCTGGGCGGTGTGGAGGGTACGAACTGATGCGATTTATGGTAATAAACAGCCGAGCTTTGCGACATGTCAGGAATACTTGAGAAAACTAAGGAGGCTTCTCAATTGCTCATGCTCTGCAAAAGTATTCCTCAACCCGGAAATAACCTACTGGTAAGCCAACAATGGGAGGATGGATCAGGAGTTGTTTATTCAGATTCTTTAGAGTGCGTTGTTTCACTGGTAAGAGGCTTCCCCGACATACAAGACTGTTTTATACTTGAACACGAATTTTAGACAATGTCGAATTATTTTTTAATTCTGAATTTATTACTATTTATCAAACATGCAAAACTCTATTAAAACCGCGTGGTTCCTGGTTTGGTCCTAACCCGTTTTGCATACAAATTGTTATTTGGAACCAAGTTTAATTCGGTTGATAAAAAACAACCGAACCAAACAAATAAAAATACCAATCGAACAAAAAACGCTCCAAAGCAGCCAAAGTTTATTCGGTTCAATTGCTTAATCCGAATTTCCATATCATTACGATCGTTGAAATCTGGGATTGTCGGACTGAGTTTGACAAACAAACAAAAAGATCCAATAAAACCTAAACAAACAACAAATATAATATAATTGAGAAAAGGAAAGCCTCTAAATTTATCCATGCAACAAAACGTAATTACTCGTTTGCATTCTAAAATTCGGTACAAAAGAAGGTAGTAATAAATATTAACTTCACTTGAGAACTAGCATTTGGTCTGACAATAAAAGCAATGTTGGCCGTGTGCAGATTTAAAATTTAGATAGGAGTCTTCTACAGGCATTGAAATTTAGAAGACTAAATCTCCATCTTTCTTTAAAATAAAATTATTAACTTGACTACAAATATATTAAGTCAACATGTATAATGAAATAACAAAAAAAAAAAGTCAGCATGCAAACTGAACCAAACCGAAACATTCAACTGCAAATTAATACAAGTTAAAAGGATTTGCAATTTGATAAACTTCACTGCAGTTTTTACTACAAAACCAAACCAAATCATTTTATCCAAAATTTAAAATTCGGTTGAAAACCAAACAAACCAATTCATTGGTACGGTCCAAGTTAGGCCTGTGGATTTGAAAAATACATGATGCTGGGAAATAAAAAAAAAATCATATGGATGAATATGCTGTCGCTTCAAATTGTTTATGGTTAGTTACAAAAGCTTTTTGATAAAACATAAATGTGTACTATAAAAACTGCTACACAAATCAGCAAATCATATTTATTATCAATAAATTTATTTATTTATTTTTCTACCAGAAGTATTTTCTTAACAAAAGAAAAAAACAAAAAGAACAAGCATCATTCAATTTCACATGTTTTATGAGATATAGTCATCTAATCTAACTACAATGCCTCTTATCCGGAAAGGGGCAAAACTTATTACACAAATAAATACAATGTTGAAAAGCTTATTCAAAGGTCAATTGATGGGATAACAAGATCGGTTTTATTCTTCAATTTCATGATTAGCTCTGCATTAGGCCAGTCGTTATACCCTATCTGTAATAGAAAGAAAAACATGTCAAAATAAAATTCTTTTTCGGATTCGACTTTGGACCCAATTTTTTTTTCGGATCTGTCTACAGCATCTAAATCCACAAACACTCATTCCAATTCTCTACATTATTTTATATTAATTTCTAAAAATAAAAACTCTTTTGGTACAGGTACGAAATCAAGTTATAAAAAGTAGCTGTGGCCAAAATAACAAGAAAAAAATTCTCTTTACCCGCCATGCAGCAACATGAGGTTCTTTCCCTATAAAATAATTAAAAAAGAGAGAGAGATAGAGAAAGAATGAAAGTAAAAAAATCAAGTATAATTTCAGGGTTAAAGTAACAGTTTTGTATTTTTTTTCGTGAAAATAGCATAAAACCTGTAGAAATGTGTCGTTTCAGAACTCTCTCCATGGCAATGATAATATCTATGTCTATGAACCTGATAAATTATAAAAAGGTAATAAATTAAATGAGAAAAAGGCAGGAATCATATGCATGATTTGCACCTGATAATGATTGAATTAATTTAGAAAGAACAAAAGAGTAAATAATAGAGCAAAAGGGCCCACCATTTCTCATCGAATAATAAGGAAATTTCTTTCCAGGTATCTTCTTCCAAAAGCAAATAATTCCCCTCTACAATCACAACATTGTGCCTATAAATTAAAAAAAAAAAAAAGTATCATAGCTAAGGAATTTCATGCCAGATTGACCGTACCAGTTGGAGGTCGTATCCATGTACCTAATACTGAGATCAGAGGCTGTATTTGTAGTTGGTATTGATATGGTGTACCCGACTAAAGTTAGCAGAGCTGAGACTAAAATCAAATAATAATCATAAAAATACACTCATTCTGAACTGACATATATATCATTCTCTACTGGGTCCCCTCCTCCAAATGTTCTTGATCTATCTGCCGACCCCCAAATCTCAGCAATTTGTCTTAATCTAATTTGGGATCCATGTATGCAAGTGCCAAAAATTGTGTAAGGTTTGATTTTCTCAATGTTTGCGAAATCACACAAACATAATGAATGCCTTAAGGTGACCAACTCCTCAGCCATAACAATCTAAGTAAAACCTTTCTAAAACTAATTTATTTTTAACATTATCAACTTCAATAACAAACCACCAATATACCTTTGCTCTTACAAGGTACAGGTGGGTTCCTCTTAGTCCTAACATGAAGATTTACATCCTTTCAAACAAGATCAGATCCTAATTGTGAAATGTAATTACATCGCATTAATGCAGTTGCAAGCTGTCTGATTTTGATCAGTATAAACTATAAACCTCTTCCGAGTTCACCAGTTCACCAGTGCAATGAGGATCTTAGAGATGGTGTTTTTTGTAACAAAGATATAAGATTATTATTTCTTGTTTCTTTTTCAAAAAACAGGTTACAAATGCTTCACCACTTCACCAGTGATCTCAGATATCCAGGAAGCAATTTCCCATGTGGATATATTTAAATGAAAACACACCCTTGGAATTGAATTCAGAAAATTGCATGAAGCAATGTCTAACATTTATTTTCATCTAGGTTCTAGCCTAATTAGGCCTCTTCTAATTAAGCCAACAACAGCTCAAAATAGAAGCTTTGGCATCCAACAGAAATAGAAAAAAAACCGAGAAATTTAAAGAGGGTCGAGAACTCCACTACAAGTCTTAAAATTCTAATCCACAAATCATGATCACTAGAGTTTTGATCAAATTTACAAAGCACCAACTATACTACCCTTCTTGCATGCACTTCCTTTCGCATGCCAAGTTTTACTCTATTGCAGAAAAACTATTACTTTCCCATGCATATCTTGTTTACAATGCACCTATCACTAGTTAACATATTACTTTATCTGTTTAAATAATAAATGAACAGGTATAACAAGAAGACCAAAACTAGTATCAAATATTAAAAAAATAATCTGAAAAAAGCAGCAGAATTATGTAAAACCACAAGACCAAAATAAATCAATAAAAACAGAAAGGAATTTAAAATGATGCTTAAAAGCTTTAAAGTAGCAACAACAAAAAAAGAAACTCAATCATAATAATCAATGAGTACATTAATCTACACAACAATTAAGAAAATAATGAACCAAAATGGCACGCTGTATTTGTCCCTATTAAACAAGCAAACCAGCCTATACCATTCCAAAAGTGTTCTCAATTAATTTCCCGTTACTTGCACAGCCCACCAATTCTTAAGAGCACATCAGGCTCAAGGAAGGACTTGAGAATGTTATGAGTTACGACATCAGGCTGATGCCCTTTAGACATCATGTCATTTAGAATATCCATTGCCTTCTCAGTTTCACCATTCTTGCACAGCCCATCAATAAGAGTGTTATAGGTCACGACATCAGGCTGATGCCCTTTAGAAATCATGTCATCTAGAATATCCATTGCCTTCACAATTTCACCTTTTTTACCCAACCCATCTATAAGAGAGTTGTATGTTATGACATTAGGCTCATGCCCTTTAGAAATCATGTCATCTAAAATATCCATTGCCTTCTCAATTTCACCTTTTTTACCCAACCCATCTATAAGAGAGTTGTAGGTTATGACATTAGGCTCATGCCCTTTAGAAATCATGTCATCTAAAATATCCATTGCCTTCTCAATTTCACCTTTTTTACCCAACCCATCTATAAGAGAGTTGTAGGTTATGACATTAGGCTCATGCCCTTTAGAAATCATGTCAACTAGAATATCCATTGCTTTCTGAATTTCACCTTTTTTACCCAAACCATCTATAAGAGTGGTGTAGGTCACCACATCAGGCTGATGCCCTTTAGAAATCATGCCATCTAGAATATCCATTGCCTTCTCTGTTTCACCTTTTTTACCCAACCCATCTATAAGAGAGTTGTAGGTTATGACATTAGGCTCATGCCCTTTAGAAATCATGTCAACTAGAATATCCATTGCTTTCTGAATTTCACCTTTTTTACCCAAACCATCTATAAGAGTGGTGTAGGTCACCACATCAGGAGCACACCCTTTAGAAATCATGTCATTTAGATAATCCAGTGCCAAATCAGTTTCACCATTCTTGCACAGCCCATCAATAAGAGTGTTATAGGTCACCACATCAGGCTGATGCCCTTTAGAAATCATGTCATCTAGAATATCCATTGCCTTCTCAATTTCACCTTTTTTACCCAACCCATCTATAAGAGAGTTGTAGGTTATGACATTAGGCTCATGCCCTTTAGAAATCATGTCAACTAGAATATCCATTGCTTTCTGAATTTCACCTTTTTTACCCAAACCATCTATAAGAGTGGTGTAGGTCACCACATCAGGCTGATGCCCTTTAGAAATCATGTCATCTAGAATATCCATTGCCTTCTCAATTTCACCTTTTTTACCCAACCCATCTATAAGAGAGTTGTAGGTTATGACATTAGGCTCATGCCCTTTAGAAATCATGTCAACTAGAATATCCATTGCTTTCTGAATTTCACCTTTTTTACCCAAACCATCTATAAGAGTGGTGTAGGTCACCACATCAGGAGCACACCCTTTAGAAATCATGTCATTTAGATAATCCAGTGCCAAATCAGTTTCACCATTCTTGCACAGCCCATCAATAAATATGGAGTAGGTCGCCACATTAGGAACACACCCTTTAGAAATCATGTGATTTAGAAAATCCAATGCCAAATCAGTTTCGCCATTCTTGCAAAACCCATCAATAAATATGTTGTAGGTCACAACATTAGGCTCATGCCCTTCAGAAATCATGTTATTTAGAAAATCAAATGCCATATCAATTTCACCTTTCTTGCACATCCCATCAATAAGAGAGCTATAGGTGATGACATTAGGCTCAAGCCCTTTAGGAATCATGTTAGTTAGAAAATCAAATGCCTTATCAATTTCACCTTTCTTGCACATCCCATCAATAAGAGTGTTATAGGTGACGACATTAGGCTCAAGCCCTTTAGAAATCATGTCATGTACAAAATCCATTGCCTTCTCGATTTCACCTCTCTTGCACAGCCCATCAATAAGAATGTTATAGGTCACGACATCAGGCTGATGCCCTTTAGAAATCATGTCATCTAGAATATCCATTGCCTTCTCAATTTCACCTTTTTTACCCAACCCATCTATAAGAGAGTTGTAGGTTATGACATTAGGCTCATGCCCTTTAGAAATCATGTCAACTAGAATATCCATTGCTTTCTGAATTTCACCTTTTTTACCCAAACCATTTATAAGAGTGGTGTAGGTCACCACATCAGGAGCACACCCTTTAGAAATCATGTCATTTAGATAATCCAGTGCCAAATCAGTTTCACCATTCTTGCACAGCCCATCTATAACAATGGAGTAGGTCACAACATCAGGACGACACCCTTTAGAAATCATATTACGTAACAAATCCATTGCCTTCTCAAAATCACCTTTTTTACACAACCCATCTATAAGAGTGTTGTAGGTCACCACATCAGGACGACACCCTTTAGAAATCATATCGCACAGGAAATCCATTGCCTTCTCAATTTCACCTTTTTTACACAACCCATCTATAAGGGTATTGTAGGTCACAACATCAGGAGAACACCCTTTAGAAATCATATCACGTAAAAAATCCATCACCTTCTCAATTTCACCATTTTTAGACAGCACATCAATAAGAGTGTTGTATGTCACCACATCAGGACGAATCCCTTTAGAAATCATCTCGCGTAGGAAATCCATCGCCTTCTCAAAATCACCTTTTTTACACAACACAAATATAAGAGTGCTGTAGGTCACCACATCAGGACGGCACCTTTTAGAAATCATAACACGTAAAAGGTCAAGGGCCTTCTCAATTTCACCTTTTTTACACAACCCATCTATAAGACTGCTGTAGGTCACCACATTAGGAGCGCAATCTTTAGAAATCATATACTGTAGAAAATCCATTGCCTTCTCAATTTCACCTTTCTTGCACATCCCATTGATAACAATGTTATAGGTCACAACATTGGGTCGGCATCCAAGCTTTGGCATTTTGTCGAGCACCATAATTACAGCCTCACCAATCCTATTCTTGCGACAGAGGGCTTTAAGTATTGGACAAAAGATATGAGCATTAGTGCTGTGACCCTCTTTGAGAAATCGTCCCAGAAAACCAAACATTAGGCTGACCCGATTCGTTTGCGCACAGCATTCCATCAAGATTTTATAGGTATAATTATCAGGATCGATTCGTTCATCTTGGGTTAAGCGGGTGAAGAGAGAAAAGACAAGGTTGATTAAAGTTTTGGTACGAACCAAGGAGGCAAAGAACTTGTTGAATTCACGGATGTCAGCTAGAGGATCCAACAACCGATTGAACTGGCGACGCGCCCCTTTGGCAGTACTGACATCCACTTTCTGTTGCTTCCCCTTCTGCCTTTTCCACGCCTTCCGCTTTTTCCCCTTCCTTTGCTGCTGAGGTGGCATCTCAATCTTTCCAAAAAGATCGTCAAAATTGATGTTAATGGGGGAATTAGTAGTAGAAGGTGGTGGATTTGGTCTGTTGGTTATTTTGTGGGGATGAGAATTGGTGGATTGGGGGAATGCATAGCATCGGGATTTGGAAGCAGATGGTGAGGGGGCAAGTGATAAGAAGGCACACGCCATTTGATTCTTATTTTGTACTACTGCATCTGCATTAAAAGAAGAAATAGCATATAATTAATTGACAGATGGAAAGAAATAATGCAATTGTGAAGGAATATGAATTTAACAAGCAATTAGAAGGAGCAGCTTTATACAGCCTAATTAAATGTACCAGATTTAATTGGATCGGTCTAGCAAAGCAAGCCCTATCATTAAAAAAAGACAAGGAAAAGAGAAAAGAGGCTCCAAACCAGAATATTTACAAGGCAAAGAGAATGTCTGTGCTGGGGGCTGGAGAGAGGCGCGCCTCTAGGGAGCGGGAGCGAGACCAACGTCGGACTCAAGGAACGCAGAAGTTGATGAGACGGAGAAATCGAAGAATATGTTTGTTTTGTGAGATGCGATTTAAATGGGGACAGATAGATCTGGAACTAGACAGTGGACAGACAGAAAGACTACAAACCGAAAATTTGTAGAGGACACTGAGAAATCGAGAGCTAGCTAGTAGCAAGTGAACTGGAACTGGAACTGGAAGGGAGTAAGTCGGAAGAGGCAAATTAGATTTGTTTCTTTCTTCTGGGCCGAGAAAATAAAAATTGGGCTGGAGACTGATTAATAGAGGACACCAACTTGTTTCATAAAAATTAGGTTTGTTTTGGTTTAAAATTTAGATTGATTTATGTTTTATTTGGATTTAGGTTAATTTGGGTAATTATAGGACTAAAAAGGGATATTTTTGTGATTTTCACGTTTTTAAGGGCTTCGATGAAACTTTCAGGTCCTTAGGTCAAGTTTAAGGGTTTTTGAAGGAGGTTTAGTAAATTTGCAGGTTTAATTTTAAATGGCATGTTTGTGGGGTGGTTCATTATGGAACTGTGCAAGGATGGCGCTACAAACTTGATATTATCTAGGGGCTCCTATGCATTTCTGTTTTATTTTTCATTTCCTTTATTTCTCTGACGTGCGGGCTCCATCCATCAGTCTTTCTGACTCGGTTGATTTCTTTAGCTGCTTATCTTGATCATGTTCCCTATGTCAATCCTTTATTTGAATATAAGTTCAAATAAAGCGGTGTTTTGAATTTCCAAATTACATACTCCAATTCCTCCCCACTGCTTGGGCGTGCATGGTGCATACCACTTCTCTCCCCACATAAATTTTGGTGTAATTTTGTGTTACTATTAGGGCCCCGACACTGACCCGTGCTTGTAGTGTATTCAGATTCTCCCAGGCATGATATCGTGCTGTAATAACATATATGTCGCCTAGCTCTGACAAACAATCTGACAAGTCCAGATTAAAAGAGAAAGTATTATAATTTCTTATACAGTGTCACGGAGGAATGGAATTCAGATCCAGTGCAAAAATACATGATCGGGTAGAATGAGATCTAAGTTTTCGGTTTTAATCTGCCACGGTCAAAACAAAAACTTTGGTTCGGGTGTGAGGATTAATTCTATTTGATCCAGTATCTAAGGTGATTCTCATAGTGAGGAATTAATGAGACATCAATCTCAAACTGAATCTAAATCAGGTTGTTTGTTGAATCCCGTACAAATTATGGTTAGAGATAATCAGAGACGGAACCAGACTTTCAGACTATGAGAGTCAAACGTGAACGTGAATGTGAGTTAAGTATATAATATTTTCCTACTACAAATGGGAGTCAATTTCACACTGTATATAATATTTTACCTTAAACTTTATTACAAATAAGATGTAAATATAAAAAATTTGAAAATGAATGAGGTCAATTGACTCCATTCATATAATCTAGATTCACCTCTGGAGATAATGACATCATTATTTTGACTTCATCCAAAACTATCGTATTGTCTTCAAACGACGAATCCAAACTGTTGAAACCGACATACTTCACGAGTGAATCGTGTAGATGCAAAATTTTGAAAATTTTAAACTTATTTAGTACAAAGTCAAGCGGTAAAGAAAAATGATGAAAATGAAGTTATAAGTTATTTTAATGCATTCATTTTTCATCACTTTTTACCGCTCGACTTTATACTAAATGAATTCGAAATTTTCAAAATTTTACATGTACACACAACACTCGTGAAGTAGATCAGTTTAAACGGTTTAAATTCGTTATTTGAAACCAATTCAATAGATGATTAAACTTATGCTCACCAATTCCTCTTGATGAACATAGCACACGCTAACTTTGCCCCATACATATATATCTGAAGTTTTGAATTCCGTATTGACCCTACTTAATTTTATTTTTGACGCAAATCATATGTGCAAGACTCGTGAGTCATGAGAAAAGTTTGCTCACAAGCATTCGTCTTATATCCATTTCTAAACATATACGGTTCGATTTTTTAACAAATATATTGTTTGAAGATTTATATAATTTATTTTCACACGAAATAATTATTTGTAACATAATTATGAAAAGTATGATTGTATGACTATATATTTTATAAAAATATTATTTTTATAAACGCAGTTTTGTTGTAATATTTGTTTAGTCTAACACATATACAAAGTTTCTCATGATACGTTTGATATTTGTATGAAAATCATGTGGTGGCCATCATTGCATATTTGTACAATCACTAGACACACCTTATTAATAATAAGTGTTAGATGGAACCAAAAAATATTAAAAAAATAGTTAAGTGTTTATAAAAATAATATTTTTGTTAGAAGTGTCTATATTTAATGTTAGAAAAAATACTACCATTCAATCATTTTGTTATTATTATATGTCAATAGCAACTAAATTATTGTTAAAAACAACTAATTAAGTGTTTACAATTATAACATATTTGTTAAAGAAATTCAACACTAAACACATTCAGATATAAATATAAGGTGTGGACACAACACATTTCCTTATACGCAATGCATGTTCATTTGAGTTGAGCTCCAGTTAATGTACAGTACTGCAGCAAAAATGGAATTATTAATTGATCTCGCATGCGCAACCGATCATTTGATACTGTTAGAGCTCATTACCAACTAGTTAAATATGTCAATTAATATCATAATACAATCATTACAGAAGAAACAGAGCATTATGGTAGAATACGTGGCTTATCTCTACTGGACCGTCTAATTAAACAGAAGACCCAATAGAAGTAATCGCTCGGCTGTTACTTCCAAGACATACACTACTAGAATCTGGGTTTGTTGCATGGGTAAAAATCTTTGTTGCAATGGTAAGTAGTGTCCATGCAACAAATATTGGCATTTCTGACACAGTCAAACTTGTTGCATGGGTGTCCCATGCAACAGTTACCCTTGCAATAAGTCTGATGGTTACCCTTGCAACTGCATCTTATTTACCCATGCAACAAATATTTGATGACCCGTGACCCGCCAGCAAAGATAGAAAGTATATTTTAATGAATGTCCATGCAACAACTCATCTCATACCCTTGCAACAAGTCTCCCGAATTGAGACTAAACAGTTGCATGGGTAACCCATGCAACAAGTATTTGAGAACTATTTGTTGCATGGGCTTACCCTTGCAACAAATCTCCAGAATCTAGACTAAACAGTTGCAAGGGTAACCCATGCAACAAGTTTGGAGGAATATTTGAGAAATATTTGTTGCATGGGTAACCCATGCAACAAGTTTTGACGATTTTTGAGAACTATTTGTTGCATGGGCCTACCCTTGCAACAAGTATTGAACTTCTGGACAGTTACTTCTATTATATATTTGATCTCTCCATTCAAATTGAATATATATTGTTGTAAATTACAGCAAGGGATACATTACAGCAGTATATTAATTTGTTCACATCCTACTTAATATTGTTCAAATTTAGAAGGAAATTTGATCTCTCCTTTCAAATTGAATATATTTTGTAAATCATAGCAAAAGGAATTAGAGCAGTATATTACAAAATAAATGAGATACACAAATAATTCGGAAACTTAAATTGTAGAATCTTGAAATTTTGGTCTTGAGAATAAACATTAGAAAGTTATTGAGAGGACGAGCAAGCGATAAGTAGAGCCTTCATTAATTGCCTTCTCCTATGAGAATTTCAAATAATAGCCATCTTAAACAATTTGTTATTATTTTCAACCATGAAGTTATGCTTTAACAAGTCCCATATCCAATATATATATATATATATATATATATATATATATATATATATATATATATATATATAGAGCAGCTAACGTCAAAACGTTTGTTCCTGAGCTCAGGAACATATAAGTTTTAAACCGTCCGATCTATTTTAGATTCGTGCCTGATCAGATCTGCTGGGTCGCTGATTTGAATTGAGCGGAACGGAGAAATCAAAAATTTCGCTCGATCCGCTCTTACACAAAACTGGATCGGTCCATTTCTTCTCCGCCAACTCTCTCTCTCTCTCACGCAGGCGATTTACTATCCTTTCTCCTCCGCCAACCTCCGCCAACTTCTCCAGCGATAACGGCCGCTCTCTCTCAGTGTCAACCCCTCCAGCGAAAACCGCTGCTGTCTCTTCTCTCGGTCCTCTCCTCTCAGCTGAAACTAGGGTTAGCTAGCGACAACCTCACGAGTTCGTTCAGGGTCTTGTGAAATTGGTAAACTCTCTCCTTTCTCTTGTCTTTCTAAGTCAGAGTCTTATCAAATCAATCGGATAAATTAATGATAAATTAATCGTTCAGGGTCTTGTGAAATTGGCAATTTTATGATTTTTCTCGTGCTTCTCTGCAAAAGTACCCACTCTGACTTATCGCGGGAGTAGGAGGCATGGAATTTCTTTTCAAACTTTCGTCCAATTGCTGCTTTCTACTCTTTTTTTTCAGAACGGGGATCTGGGGTTTCTGTGATTTTGAGTAACAGTTCTTGTTAGATTTTTTATGGTCTCAGAAAGGAGCCTAACTAAGAATTTAAAAAGAGAATAAGGGAAGCAAAATACATGTTTTGTTACCAGTGTATACTTGACACAGACAGGTACCAGTACATGCTTGAATGTTACTACTTGCTTGAAATTAACTTTTTTCTCCCCTTTTTTATATGGCCCCGTGTCAGATGCTGATTTTGCTTGGTACCTATTTAGGTAACTTTTCGCTTTAGCAATGAGCATTATGCCTCTTGTTCAACCATATAACTGTATATTCTTATGAATAATAGAGATTTACAATCACAACAAGCAAGGGCAATAAATGGTGGGTTTAAAAGACAAAATATTCTTGTCCCCTTGTTTAAAAAAAGGTATTCTAACTTTCAAAATTTCAACACTAGATTCACAGAAGTTTAAAAAAGTTAAGGGCCTATTCATAAACTTGTTTTTTAGTTTCTTGAGAAGTTTCTTCAACCTCTATCAATGGATGTATTGTACCAGACACTGGCTTTGTACCTATGCAGCTAATCATGGTTCTCTCACTATTTTATCAGAGCACAAGTGGTAGGTTGGCCACCAGTAAGGTTCTACCGAAAAAAATATACTGATGAGCAATTCTGAAAAAGAGAAGGGGGAAAATGAAAAAGGCGGCGTGGCCTTTGTTAAAGTCAGCATGGATGGTGCACCATACCTACGCAAGGTCGAAACTTGCTCTAACTTGAAGAAGAAAGACTTGAAGTACTAGTCTAGGAGAAAGTTGCTCTAACTTGAAATAGTATGTGAGGCACAATAGGAAGAAGAAAATAGTAGAATTATTTGTAATCGGTTTTGTAATTATTTAAATAGTATGTGATGTTTTTGAATGACATGTAATTGTAATGACTTTAGCTAGATGATGTTAGTTTTTTATGTAATGACTTTAACTAGGTGATGTTGGTTTTTGATTTATTTGAGTTAAGTGACTATTGCTTCTCTAATTTGCACTATGCTTGAGTTCTCTAATTTGCACTATGTTTTTTTTTACTTTTCTTAGTGCATAGCACTATACTGTTTTGTGCTATGGTTTTGATGTATTTTAAGTATTTTATTTTGAGCTTCTAATTTACTGTTGTTGCATTTTATTTTATAGGGAAATACTGCTACAGTACCAGACAAGGGTGGCATTACTTTCTTTTACTGGCACATGTAATGATGTATAAGAAAAATGAATATGATGTATATATGATGATGTTATTTTGTGAAAAGAAACCTATCTATACTTGGTTTGGTTTAGAATATATATGTGACAAGGTTATGGCTTGAATCATTATTTTTAGCAATTTTGTCAATTAAAGATTAATCCTTTTCTTGTAATTTTGTCAAATAAAGATAAGATTTTTTTTAATCATTGTGTTAAGCATGCTCCAGAGATATTTTAGAAACTTTACCATATTTTTAGATGAGTTTTAATCCATTTTTATTTGTAAAGTGAAATGTGTGCAATACGTAGAATTTTATCATTTTCTACCAACTTCAAATCCCATTTCTGAGCAAACTAATAAACAGAAATTTTTGTACTTTATATGAATTTAAAGAGGGAGGACTAACCTATTTACCTGCAAAATTTCATAATTTTTGGGTTATTGTTTCTGTATCAAACAGTATGTACAATACAGGGGCATTTCTGGAAAATGTGCAGAAAAATATAGTATTTTACAGTTTTCAGGTGTGAGATTAAAACATAGCTAAAAAATGGTAGGAAAATGCTAAAAATGGAAAATCAAACTCTAACTTGTGTGGTTTTGAAAGATCTATCTAGCTGTGAGATTAGATTTTCAGTTTAGGTTTCAGATCAGCCTACACTGGCTTATTTACCAGCAAAGGTCTTTTTGAGCTTTTTTGGTACCAGTCAAGTACTCCTATTGATTTCATTGCTCCTTGTCAGTCTTTGGCTCGTGAAAACTATACTATGAACTTTAAAATACTGTTACTCTACTGCCTTTTCAATAGTAACTATACTAAGTTGTTGGTGCTTGTTTTGTGCTGACTGAACAAGGTTTACTTCAGATCCAAAATGTAGTCCTATTTGAACAAACTAGATAGCACTTGGCATTAAATAATAAGACAAGTCTCTCTAATTCAAGACTAAAATTTATATAATTCTGAAGACCTTGACTTCAACCCTCATAATTCAACTTTAACAAATTAAGTTGAAAACAACATAATAATTTGCAAAAGAACAAGCACCAACAAGCACCAATCAGCACAGAACAAGCACCAAAATGAACAGTACGAAATTGCTTTGAATAGATATGTTGGATATAGCTTATATAAATTGTTTTGGATATAGCTTTGGATTTACACAAAAATTGCACAAAACATCACATAATATGCACAAAAACTGCACCAAAATGAATCCTATTGTTTCTTAAAATCACCAAAAGTGCATTTAAATGCTATGCCCTCAAAACAAGTCTTCTTCATCCCCATAAACTGCATCAGATTCGTAATTTTCATCATCTTCATCATTTTCATCATTTTCACCATCTTCATCATTTTCATCATCTTCACTTCTAAATTCAGATTCGTCTTCGCTCGCATCTTCTATGGAAATAGGTTTGTTTCTTTTACGCTTGCCGTTTTTTATGGAAATTGTCTCTTCTCCTTTATTACTATATCTTCTATTTCATCTACATCCAAGAAAATGAGCATATATCAAAGAAATTGATGAATAATTGATACAAAACAGATGCATACACTTCACTGTTCAGAAAACCGATTAGAAATAATCCTACTAGTTTCTTATATATACATCATATTCATTTTTTCTTCAAATAGGCGAAGCATGTAGGGTTTGACATCTCCTGCAAATAAACCATGTAAAAAGAGAGTCTCAATCAATATGTACAAATAAATATATGGACTTGAAAGAGTTGAAGTCATAGATACATAACTAATTGTATAACAGAAGAACAAAAGGATTGAGAAAAAGGTAGAAACCTTTAAAGCTGTACCTATAACACAATTACTGGTATTTCTGAGTTCTCTTTAGGAAAGCTAAACCATATTTTTTAGAACCCTAATTCACAATTCACAATACATATTGCATCAATTTCATGTTTAACAAACTGTTGTGATTGAGGCATAATTACCTAATTAATACTCATTGCTCACCTTTACCATGTAAGAAAACTGATTTTGTACTACTATATTGTGTTTTACCATTAGGGCCAGTACTGGTATGTACTGGATAAAATTTTTGTGTGTTGGCAGGATCTAAAATTCTTGTGTTCTCTCTCAGTAATCTCTCTAAAAAGTTAACATGATCAATTCTAGTATTGCCAGGACTTTATACAAGTACACATTCCTGACATCAAAGAAAGTTATTCAAATATAATGGTCTATCAGGACTTTTCAGCAAACTACAAAATTGCTATAAAATTTAAGAAAATTTGAGAGAACAAGAGAGAGGGGAGAGAGCTTACCAATTTCACAAGACCCTGAACAAACTCGTGAGGTTGTCGCTACCTAACCCTAGTTTCAGCTGAGAGGAGAGGACCGAGAGAAGAGCTTCGCCGCCGAGAGAGAGGAGAGAGAGCAGCGGTTGTCGCTGGAGAAGTTGCCACCGAGAGAGGAGAGGAGCGGGGGAGAAGGGTTTAGCTATATCGCCTGCTGTTATGCATGAGAGAAAGAGAGAGGGAGAGGGAGGGTTGAACTAGACCGATCCAGTATTGCATACCAACGAATTGAGCGAAATTTCAATTTTCTTCATTCCGCTCAATTCAAATCAGCGACACAATCAGATCTAATCAAGCACGAATCTAAAATAGATCGGACGGCTTAAAACTTATATGTTCCTGAGTTAAGGAACAAACGTTTTGACGTTAGCCGCTCTCTATATATATATATTGTTGTGTTTATTATAATTATACAAACAAACTACCCATGCAACAAGTATTGAATTTTTGGATAGTAATTTTTCTGTATATATTTGATCTCTCCCTTCAAATTAAATATATTCTTATAAATTATAGCAGTATATTAATTTGTTCACATCCTACTTAATATTGTTCAAATTTAGAAGAGAATTTGATATCTCCCTTCAAATTGAATATATTTTGTAAATCACAACAATTAGAATTACAACAGTATATTATAAAGTAAATGAGATAAACCAGTGGAGAGTTTTCTCCCCACTTGTAGTGACTTGCTGCGTTCAAAATGATTAAAATCCAATTTCAAACAAAATATGAATGGAGTTTGCAATTTTAAATAAATCTGATTGCAATTTTCAACAAAATCCAATTTGCAAATTGTTTCACAATAATTAAAATCCAATTTCAATCATTAGACAAAAATTATCCTAGATAAACAAAATCTTGAGTTATCTCTTGAGTTACACAAAGTTACATATTTGGCATACACAAATATAGGCATGCTCTACATCAGTGTATCTATAGATTTTCAAAATATTAAATATGAGAGATCTGAACTCTACTTCCACTTAGCGGTGATGGATACCACCAACAAAAAAAAGCACATGGGGTCTGTAGTCTACCAGTTCTGTCAATCCAGTTCAGTGTATATCAGTATATATACCACACTACAGACCTTTATTTTTGGTGAAGATTATTGCAAAAAATTTATTACTATTAGGCTAATACCATTTACCAATTTTGGTTTTAGTACAAACCAAACTACCTATTAGGGACAAATTAAGGCTCAATTTGATTAAATTGGACTTAACTGAACCATTATGCTAAGATAAATTAGACTTAACTGAACCATTATGCTGAGATAAATGCGACTGCACACCTCAATTTTTTCAAGTGTTGTACTTGATTTATAACATCAACGATCTCATCTTGAGATGATTGCCTCAAGTTTTTTTCATTCTCGAGCATGTTTCTCACCTCTAATAGCTCATCTGATTTCTAAGGGTAACCCATGTCAACATTACTCGTCACCACACCTTCAACTGCCATGTCAGCATTGCCCATGAATCCAGACTAGAAAGTGCCTGAAATTCAGTTCCAAATTCAATCAAGTTTAAACCGTCAAATACAAATAATAAGTACAAAAAGAAAAACTTTGACTTCAGCATTTTATCAAACACCTTGAAAGCCGCTGAGTTGGCCTCCCCTATGAGCAATGACAATTACAGTCCTTTTGGAACCATTGTGCCCTTGCATAACTCCTTGTATAAAGTAAAAGCCTATATATTAAATCATGCCCGAATCAAATTTCAGATATTTCTTTAGATATTTCTTTATACCAATAAATGAAATGATTGGATAGCACCCTAACAATTTGGTCTCCCAACTTATTTTCGACAATCAAACCTAATCTATACAATAGCCGTCAGTGCATCGAGTGAAGTATCAGTTTGTTAGGTTTAGCTCAGTAAATAAATCTATACCTAATCAGGAAACAGCTCTTTATATCCAACAAAAAAAAAGCAAAATTCTTCATCAGAATTTTATCAAGACCAAATTGCTTGGTTCAAAAATGCTAACTTATAATGATTTATTTTACTGCATTACTGTTTACATGCCTATTTCAAGAAAATGGTTCTAACATACTGTTCAGAAACCTCTAAATTTACTTGGTTCCATTACTGCTAAATTTTAACTGAATAAGTAAGAGAAATACCTTATCTTGCATTCTATCTGTGACCCCGCTCACAGCAATTGTCGGAACACCGGTCACAGCATAACTAGAAGCTGCCATGTCAGCATTACTCGTCGCCACAGAAATATCGTAAATATTGCCACGTGAATTGGTCTATCATGTGGGCCCCTGTCTATTGCTGCAACAGCACTCTCAATAGTCACAGAAATATCGTAAAGGTTGAATGGAGCTAGCATTGGCTGCATTTGTTTGGTTTGCTTCAAACTTAATCAAATTTGAGAAATTGGACAGAATAATGCCATAATTCATGGGTTGAGCACAACTCTTTTTCAAAAAAAAGATCACTAATGGACAATAACAAAAGCATTAACTAGACAATGTATATCGTATTAGTATTGTTATTACAAGTCAACTACACTTTTTATTGTGTTCCAGTTTACTTCCTCAGTTCGGACCAATCAAAACTGAACTATATAATCAAAACTGACAATATTTGAACCTTTTCCAAACATAACTAAATTAAACTATTAAAGTTCATTATTTATCTCTAAAGCCATTATCAGCACAGCTATGCTTGACTCACTAATTACAATGCAACAAATCAACACGTCTGATTTGTCAACATATAATCGTTTGTTAATAATAGAAGCAGAAAACAGGCCATTTGATAAAACATTGAACCCTCCAATTAAATTAAATTAGCAACAAATAATTTACAAACTAAAAAATTCTACACGGAGGAGAAAACAATTATTAGCGACAATTACTAACCCAAAATCAGCAAATCAGACTTCACACGAACAAATTAGCACAGGAGAAAACTTGGATTGTTAATTAGTGAGATTAACTACCTCGAGAAGCTCAGAGTTGACGGAAAGCTGAATCGCACCAGAATTGCATAGCTGCGCACGGGTCTCGCCTTGAATCGCGCTGGCCGAGCTCGTAGGACTTCGCCTCTTTTTCCCTTTTGAGGTAACGGAGAGTGTTTCTCAGAGACGTAGGGTTTTAGGGTAATAGAGGGAATGAAAATTTAGGAGGGAGAGGAAATATTTCTGGAGGGAAATGAAGGAGGGAAGTGAAATTTTAGTCTTAGAGATCTTTCAAGTGAAATTTCAGAAGAAAAAAAAAACGCCAAAGTTCAGAGGGAAAGATGGAAGGGAGATGAGATCTATCCACAATATACTCTAAGGTAACATAATATTTGTGTTTAAATCAGAACCGTCTGATCATCATTATGCACGACTCTTAAAGAATCTAGTGTATCACCTAGGACCAAATATAAACAGAAATATTATGTTACTGCCGAGAATATAGACAGCCTTCTCACAGCCTCTTAAATGGATAAATTAGCTGATAATCAAGATACTTCGTTACTGATCATACGGCTCAGATTTACATCTCTAAAAATTATGTAATGCATGTACATCAAATAATATGAAAAAAATTCAAAAAATGAAAAATCTAATTTTTCATATGTTAGAACATTGCACCAGACTTATAATGTCATATAGGGTATGAAAAAATTGATACTCAGGTTTTTTAAATCCTTATTGTTTTTCTAAAAAAATTGATACTTGATAAAATAAATTAAGTTGAGTGATCTTTTATAAAATCAAAATATTTTTTATTATTTACATATGTGCAACAGTTTTTTTAGAAGATATTATGGTTTCAAAATTTTTATAGTTTCTATGGCCACATAAAATTAAAAGTACAACAAATAATATTAAAAAAATGAAAAAATATATTTTCAAAATTTTAGTTTAAAAATTGGACATGATATTTGGAGGGAGGTTGACAAAAATTTAGATGTAAGTTTATATTGGCAAATTTTGCATGCATGCAGGATATGTAACAGAGTACAATTTATATAGGAAATGAAAAAAAAATAGTTTATTTAGATTTAAATTTATCTAAGAAAAATAATTCTTACAAAAATATAAGAAGAGGAGGGATCCGATTACACCGTTTTTTTGTGACACCGGATTACACCCTATGTTTACAAAGTCCAAACAGCCGATCCAAATCGTTCAACTTGTTGGATATGTTAAAATGTACTTGCAGATCAAATTTTACATTTTTCTGAATTTTTTTTTGTTAAATACTTAATAAATAGTAAAAAAATTCCAAAAAATGTAAAATTTGATCTGCAAGCACATTTTAACATATCCAACAAGTTGAACGGTTTGGATCGACTGTTGGACTTTGAAAACTTTGAAAATGGAGAGTGTAATTCGGTGTCACCAAAAAAGGGTGTAATCGGATCCCTCCTCATATAAGAAAGCAGTGAAAATTTTGAAAGTCAAAATAATTTTATAAAATCAATTTTGTTAGAGTCAAAATAAAATTAGAAGTAAAACAAAATAAATTTTATGAATTAACATGTTTCAAAAAATATAATTTCATCATTATTAGAGGGAAGTTTACAAGTTATGATATTTTTACAAGTCAATTAAAAGTACAGCAGATAATATTAAAAAAAATGAAAAAATATATTTTCAATTTTTTAGTTAAAATATTACTGAAATTATTTTGACTTTAATTTAGTCTAACATCAAAATTTAGTCTAACATGAAAATATTACTGAAAATATTATTGAAATTTAGTCTAACATCAAAATTTGACTTTAATTTTAGAAAATATTTTGTAATGAAAATTATATTAATGAAATTTATGTAATAATTAATATTATAGTATATTTATTGCTTAATTAAATGATTTTGACACATTAAATTATATAGCATTACATGCATGTTGCTTACATGATTCACATCTTCTATGTATAACATGAAACATAAACTCTTGTTTCGTGAGTTAACAAAGACACGCGAGAATATGTGATCCGTTGGTCGATCGGAACCGTTTAAATGAAAAAGCACTATATTTATTGTCTTGTATCAAAGTTTGATCAGATTTTGTTTTTATTTACCCATCCATCTAGTTGATCAAAAACTGAAGTATCGTATGGTCATAAACACTTCGTGTTGGATCGAAGCCCATACATAATAAAACTTTCAAACTTTTATGTTGGTTACGTTCAATATTCTCCCTTGATCATTTTAAAATAGATTTGGAAAGATTTTATCACAGATCGACCGTTGATCTCCCGCGTGAAAATGAACGGTCCGAAAATGTTTTATAAATTTGAAAGGACATATAATAATGAAAGTCTATAAATATGATATGTATAAGTATTATTTGACTATATAAGATGTAAAAAAAATATATATATTTTTTCTGAAAATTTTTCATATGTGTTTCTGTACATCTATCATAAATATCAAGTTGTTATACCGTCTGATAAGAGAATAACGGTTCTGATTTATTCATTTTGAATAGATGTGGATAGGAAGTCCTTATACTCTCATGTAACATAATATTTCTGTTTAGATATGATAGTACGTGATGCACATCACCCTTTGATATTAGTGCGCAAAGATGATCACATGGTCCGATCTAAACAAAAATATCATGTTACCTTGGAGTAAATGAATTCTTTAGTTGCCACTTAAATTTTCATTTTCCTCTTCTCCCTGTGCGCAGCCGCGTTAGTAACTTAGGGTTTCATTTCTCCTCCTAATTTTTACCATTCCCTCTTCTTTTTTCCCTCTTCTTTTTTCGGAAATTCCAAATGGCGCCGCTGCTATCACCAAACCTAAGATCGATCTCATTTTCACCCTGCCTCTCTCTCTACTCTTAATCGATCTTTCCCCTCTATTCGCCACACTCTCTGTTCGCCTCTCTCTCGCTCGCGCCGGCGCCGCCTCTCCTCTGTCGCAACACTACACCTCCGTCCCGCTGCCTCTTCGCCTTCGCGTCTCAGTTGCGTCGCCTATTTGCCTCTCAGGCCCCAATCAGCCGCTCGATGCTAGGTATACAACTGATTCCGCTTAGGCCCCAATCAGCCGACCGATCAAGACCGTCTTGGTGCCGTGAAGCCTGCCGAGCCACTATTCGGTAAATTGACCCTTTTCTAAGTTTTTTCTCTTTCTCTGTGTTGTTTGAAATTGAACGATCAAGCCTTGTTGGATTCTCATTGTTGGATTCTGGTAAACTTATTTGCTGGAACATATAAAAGCAAAGAACTTGTTTTGGGTCAGTACTAATACGAGTTAGCTGATAGGTTTGCTGTTGGCACATCACTGTGATCGATACGGTAGGTTCTGCTATTTAAATTTTGCATTATTTTTTTATAGTTTTACTTCGTTATTAATTTTACAATATGTTCATTTTGGCTTAGTTTGAGTCACAAAACACCAAAATAGAGGTGATTTAGAATGCCACTAAAGTCTGAAACTGGCTGCTGTTCTGGCATGCTGTTTAAGTAGTCATGATTGATATCATACACCAATGTTGTTATCATGTGATACTTATTTGTATCAGAATATTTAAATCAGTGGATTACCCTAAATACAGGTAAAAGTCAAGTTCTTTTTTAATTTAGAATAAACCATTGCATCACTGTTTCTGGAAAGGCAAATAAAAAGTCAAGAAATATAAATACTTTTTCATTTTTTCATATAGTACTGCATGGATAGGAAATTTGCTCTCTCTAAGTCTCCGCCCACTTATTTATTTTTATTATTTTGTGTTTTTGTGGAGGGGTGTGATTTGGTTAAGATTCTGACTTTGAAGCCTTAACTAGACTGGACCTAACAAAAATCAGAAGTAAAAGGTAGTGCTGCACTTATCTAGCCAATGAGATACCGATACTGTCATTGGAGTAGTTTGATACATGCTTCTATTACCGTGCTAGCATATGTTTGCAGAGTACCTTTTTAGTGTCTTATTATTATTTTGTTTATTGTACTTTCTAAATTTTTTGTAAACAGGTACAGTCTGGCTATAGATGGTTTAGTTGAGAAGCCTATAGAACTTTCTTTGGCTCAAATCAGGTAAATAAATTAATAACATTATAATTCATTTTTACTATTATAATAACATCATGGTTAAGGGCAGTGAGCGGTACAAAGGTGACCGGCATGACAAAATAAGCTACCTGCACCTTGGTTCAAGTGTTAAAGTATTTTACAGAAATATAAAATTTACTCTAAATTTCTGAATTTTAATATTTATTGTCACTTGAATTTAATGTGTATTTCTGATTGCTAAATTCTCATTTGAATGGATTCTTGTTTAACTTAGGCTCAAGGTTACAGTCAGGGACCTCAAAATGTTGGTCTAATGGGGAATATCACTAATTTGGAGGTGAAATTGTCAACTTAAAACTATATGATGTTAATAGTACTCACTGACCAGATGTTGAAAGGTCCATAATCTAAAATAATTATTCTATGGTTAATACTTAGGGTCAAGGTCCCACAACACTACCTCAACCTCATGGAGGAGCTTCGGGAATGCCGATGGCCATCCCTCAGGTATCATATCAATAGTTGGAACCTTTTTCTTTTTTTAAGAACATAGGTTGTAGGAAATTGCATTGTTTGTGGCTTTTTAGGTATCATACTTAAAAATAGGTTCTAGCTAGATGCTTGAAGGTAACTGATAATTTATCAATTAGTCCTATGTTATGAACATAAAATGAGAATAGAAATATACTTAGTTTACCATTTAGTCCTATGTTATGAAGATAAACTGATTTTATATGTGTAGTAGGTTATGAAGATGTACCTATTATACTTATTTTAATGCTTTTCGAGTGTTTCTACAATTTATTATCAATATTACATTTCATTCTATGCTATACGTTGTATATGTAGGGTCTAGGTGCTGATTTTACAGAATCAAATGGGGGAAGAAATTTCCAAGCACTTCTCAATGTGCAATCTGAAAATCAGGCGGCAACATGTCTAGGTGCTGACGCTGACTGGTTCGGGGAAGAAAGGTAGAACAACACAGCCCTTCTAGTGTGGGGTGTTGTAAATCATTATCATAGAAAAATGGTATTTTGTATAGCTAAAAAAGTAGCATCTCTTTGTATATTTTTGGTTGATGGGTTGTGTGTATATATTAGTTATAGAAACAAGTGGTTGCAATCCTTTTTGTTCTGATGTTTCAAGGAAAGCTTGAATTTACTATAATGATTAATGATAATTAAAATGTTACTCTCCATGCTTTATTGTGTTATTGTTCTTATTATGTTTCAATGTGTAATGTAAAAGGTTTCTTGGTTACTTATGGGTTGGTACCAAATCGGTACAGGTACCAAATTGGTACGGGGTGAATTATAAAATTGGAAAATCTATACAAATATGGGGCGCAGACAATATCCTTACAAATAACCTGGTGGGGCCCACCTTCTTTACCCATGCAACTAATAGGTTAATTATCCATGCAACTAACCATGTGGGACCCACGTTATTTACCCTTGCAACTACTCACTCCTCTATCGTTGCAACTAATCCATGGGACCCACACACTTTACCCATGCAACTACTCGATCCTCTATCGTTGCAAATAGTCCATGGGACCCACGCACTTTATCCTTGCAACTACTCAATGCTATATCCTTGCAACTACTTCCTGCATTAGCTTTGTTGCATGGGTACTTATTGCAAGGGCTTACCCTTGCAACAAGTATTCCATAAGTTATTGCATGGGTAACCCATGCAACAAGTCGGAAATTGAGTAGTTGCAACGGGGGTTGTTGCATGGGTACTTGTTGCAAGGGTAGCCCATGCAACTGACATTTTTTGGGGTTGTTGCAAGGGTAAGCCCATGCAACAAGCCAAATTTTACTCTTGCAAAAAATCAGAATTCTAGTAGTGATAACGAAGCAACGAAGCAATATATAGATTGTGAATTGAACACGAACAGTGAAGAACTATAATCAAATATATTGAAATTCAAGTTATGGGATACAACGGTACTAAGGCCGATTTGAGCTAGAACACATAAATTGCTTGATAATAGTCTAAATTGGTTCCACAGCCCTTGTCTACTTATATATATAGACGATTCTTTCGGTACAAGGAAATCAAGAATTGGTTAAGAAACGAGTTTGAATGCACCGTGGGTCGCCACCTCACCGTTCTCAGCACAGTCAGCTTCTGATTTAGCCCAATCGATGGTTTTCATTTCCGGACCCCACTTGACAGCAACTAAGTGTTTAATTAAAACGTTGCCCGACCCCTTCTCCACACTGACCGTCCTTCCCGTGCTTCCGTCTTCTTCTTCACGACTTGGAAACGGGTCGAAATTGACCCGGGGTTTCCAGGATCGTGACATCGGCCAGGCGCTCGCCGGTCGGCTTCTCCGTCCGCAAGTCTTGAACTCTTCGCGGCTGGTTAAATAGTCCCACATTAAATTACGAAAAGGAGCAACAGCGGGAGAAGGCCTATAAAAGAGGTAGGAGGTGCAGCGTTTAAAGGCACATTACGTACACCTGTGGTCCCAGGATAGGACGGGGTCATTGGGCGATCAAGTAGGCTCAAGACCTAGGTCAGTGACCTCCATTGCACTTTGGAGGAGCGCTAGCCTACCACCTCCCCATGTGGGAGGCTGGACGTCGCATTTTTTGGAAGAGGGAGGGGGCACGCGTTCGCGCGGCCCCTGCCATTTCTCAATTCAAACCTTTAATTTCTTTGAACACTAAAGATTTCTTGGATACCGTTTTCTTAAATTTGAACTTTTTATCTGTTTGCAGTTTAATTGAAGGAAGAAAAATGAGTTAATATATAGCTTAATACAGCGAAGTGCCATTTGGACAGCAGGATTTTAAATATTGGTCTTCATTATTCAAATATACATATGCTACAGCTTAATTTCAAATTACAATTATATTGAGACAAATAATAATGCGTACATTTTTATGCAGTGATAATTGCCTCCACATCCTTTCAAGTACCTAATACTCTCCGCCGACCCCCAAATCTCAGCAATTTAGTCCAATTTATTTTGGGATCCATGTATGCAAGTGCCAAAAATTGTGTTAGGTTGATTTTCTCAATGTTTGTGAAATCACACAAACATAATGAATGCCTTAAGGTGACCAACTCCTCAGCCATAACAATCTCAACCATATACCCCCTAACTCGCAAACATACAGGAGTGTTTCAGCATTTTACTCGTACGAAAATCAGCATCAAATGGTGGAAGCAGGACTGGTTTGCATTTTAGTCCTAACAAGAAGATACACATCCTTTCTAACAGTATCTTATTTACATTATCGACTTCACTAACAAAACACCAATGTGCCCTTTTGCTCTTAGTCCTAACAAGAAGATATACATCCTTTCAAGCGAGATCAGATCCTAATTGTGAAATGTAATTAATTAGTAATTACATCACATTTATTGCAGTTGCAAGCTGTCTGATTTTGATCAGTACAAACTATAAACCTCTTCCGAGTTCAAGCACAACGTACATACCATGCAATCAGGATCTTAGAGATGGTGTTTTTTGTAACAAACATATAAGATTATTTTTTCTTGTTTCTTTTTCAAAATACATGTTACAAATGCTTTAACACTTCACCAGTGATCTCAGATATCCAAGAAACAAGCCTCCATGTGGACATATTTCAATGAAAACACACCCTTTGATTTAAATTCAGTAAATTGCCTGAAGCTCAATTGATTATATAATTCGTCGAAATTCATGAATTAAGTGCTAACATTCAACCATTCTGATAAGAAATCATACACAAAGTACAACACTCAAATAAACTAGGAAAAGCAAACGAGGCGTCGTGGCATCTGACGGAGAGAGATGCATCTTGATGGGGTGGAGCATCTCTTACTGAGGTCTATCAAAATTCAAAAGTGTTATTTCGTTCTTTTTCTTTTTGTTATCTTTCTTTGTTTCAAGTTCAGATCTTCTGAAGTTACTCAAAATGTAGAGAGGGGAATGGATGACCAGAGTTCTGTGTGCCTGCTGGTTGATTTGGCGACAGAGAAATGAGCTTATTTTTCAAGGAAAAAGGATGAGATCAGATGTATTGGGAGGGAAAATACTGCAAGAGGGAGCTTTATGGTCTAAGACTAAGTGTTGTTGAATTATTACTTTCCGTGCTAGCAATGCCGGATTTCAAAATTCAAAATTGCCAAAAAATAAAGAGAAGAGCCTCAAATCTTTGAAGTTTTCGATTAAGATTTTCATTTCTATTATTCAATCTAAGTAGCTCAGTAAATTAGTTATATAATGAACTTGTAAAATACTAATTTTTACTATTTTTGAAATTTTTTTACTATTTTTTATGATTTATGAATGATGGCACAAAATTGTTCTAATTTAGCGTAATTTGGCGTAATTTATCGTATTTCATTATAATTAGCGAAATTAGTGTAACTTAGCATAATTCAACATAATTTAACATAATTTAGCGTAATTCAATGTAATATAGTGTAATTCAACATAATTTCAAGTAATATAGTGTATTTTAGTATAAATATGCTAATTATAAATCAAAAGAAGTAATCTAACAATAATTTAAACAAAAAATTCGAATTTTCAGTATTAGATTACATTATTTTGCTTTCATAGTGTCTCTGAAAAAAAAAATCAAAAACCTGCCACAAAATGGTCGGTTTCTAGAGAGGAGGAAACCGGCCATTGTGTGGCCAGTTTGGACATTTTTTGAATATCTCAACGATTGTGAGTATATTTATTAATTTGTAATTAACTTTGGATATTAATAAAAATGTTGGCCTTAGACAGCCACTGTCAAGCTTTTCAAAAAAAAAAAAAAATCAATTGATTATATAATCAGTCTAAATTCATGAATTAAACCCTATCTTCAACCATGAATTAAATGCTTTAAGCTAGGTTATTTGTACCCTACTTTCAAGCGAGTATAGCATACAAGTATGGATCCATATCCTCCCCGGTACCGTAAAAGATTCCCTTCACTTTACAGTTTGAGATTGACTCCAGCCGGTTTGGGATTCGGGCTGACAGAGGGGGCAGTATTAATTATTGGGCTTTGAGATTCTTGCAAAGTTAAAAAGAACAGTACAGATCAAGTAATTGTAAAAGATTCCCTATTACGGTACCGGGGGTGGGTGGAGAATTCGTCCGAAGTCCTTTGGACTGTTTTTGTCCAAAGAACTTGTTAAACCGTATGATGTAGTTATAGATTATCAATTGAACAACGATTACTGAACGTGCATATATAGAAAGAATGCAAGCTGTTGTTTTAACTATTGAAAATCTAGCTCACCATTTGTCTTTCAATAATTTTTTTTAATGGAAATCTCCATTAGCTTTTTTATTTACTTAAATCGTTCCAAGCCGTATGATTAAATCTTTTAGTTTTATTATAAAAAATTGAGTTTTATGAATGCCTAATGTCTCCATTTACTTTTTGAGATTAACAATTTGGAATCGTAAAAGAAATTAAACAATATAAAAGTACGACTTTTGATGTTTGTCTTTTCATCAAGAATTGTAAAGTTTCTTTGGAAAAAAAGACGTTATATATTTTTCTTTAGCTTCTAATTTCAATGATATGTATTAATTAGTTTTAAGTAAAGAATTAAATAAATACGAGGATGTCTATTAAATTTCTACAATAAATAAATAATTAACTTAAATGTGTACACAGTAACAATTAGTAACTTTGTATTAAATTTGATTTTTTTCTCGTTGTTTGTTGTTTATGTTTTCAATGATTTAAGCAAATGTGATACGTAATGGACAACTCCATTCATGGAACTATTGAATAGTTTGACAGTGAATTGGCAAGTTAGATTTTCAATAGCGAAAATAACAGCTGGCGTTCTTTCTATATATACATGATTGGTATCACCATTTAATTGATCATCAATGATTACATCCTATGGTTCAACAAGCTCTTTGGACAGAAATAGGAGTAGAACTAGGGTGCTCCTAAGCTCACCAAGCCCTTCCGTGAGCGCGACTCTAAAACCTATCGAATTGACTTCAAACGACATTTCCAAACCGTTAGATGTTCAATCTATATTAAAATGTGCTTGGAGACCAAATTTTACATTTTTTGGAATTTTTTTACTATTTATTAAGATGGTTTGAAAATCGCTGTTTTCCAATGGTGCAGAATTTTAATAAAAACAGCGATTTTCAAACCATCTTAATAAATAGTAAAAAAATTCCAAAAAATGTAAAATTTGGTCTCCAAGCACATTTTAATATAGATTGAACATCTAACGGGTTGGAAATGTCGTTTGAAGTCAATTCGATAGGTTTTAGAGTCGCGCTCACGAATGACTTGGTGAGCTTAGGAGCACCCTAGTTCTACTCCAGAAATAGTCCGAAGGACTTCGGACCAATTCCGCTCCCACCGGGGGTGATGTGAATTCCTACAAGTACAGGGTACTAAACATTGCTCCAATGCTCCATCCGAATTGAACGATTCAAACTTCAACTAAACATTGCTCCAATGCCCATCAGAAGTCAGAACACCCCAACCCTTGAGTGTTCCAAAATAGCGGCAAAGAGAAAATTTGAATTGAGAAATGACAGGGGCCGCAAATGCGTACCCCCTCTGCCAAAAATTGCGACGTCCAGTCTCCCAATTTGGGAGATGGTAGGCCAGCGTTCCTCCAAAGTGCAATGGAGGTCACTGACCCAGGCCTTGAATCTTCTTGATCACCCAATGACCCCGTCTCGGTATGTTGCCTTTAAACGCTGCACCTCCTACCTCTTTTATAGGCCTTCTCCCGCTGTTGCTCCATTTCGTAATTTAATGTGGGACTATTTAACCAGCCGCGAAGAGTTCAAGACTTGCGGACGGAGAAACCGACCGGCGAGCGCCTGGCCGATGTCACGATCCTGAAAACCGCGGGTCAATTTCGACCCGTTTCCAAGTCGCGAAGAAGAAGACGGAAGCACGGGAAGGACGGTCAGTGCGGATAAGGGGTTGGGCAACGTTTAAATTAAACACTCCGTCGCTGTCAAGTGGGGCCGGGAATTAAAACCATCGATTAGGCCAAATCAGAAGCTGACTGTGCAGAGAACGCTGAGGTGGCGATCCCCGGTGCATTCAAAGTTTCAAACTCATTTACTTTATGAATTATTGGGTCACAGAGTCATGCCATGTGCATTGGAGCATTGGAGCGGATTGTTTTGGCGTGACTACTAAAAGCCCCCACACATTCATCTCGGATCGGATTGATCGGAATTCTGAATGGACGGTCTGAATTTAAACATAAAATTTGAGTTACTTCAGAGGATCCGGACTCGTATATTCTACCGTAGTGCTAGGTTTATGTTATGATATGTATCTGCTTTGGTACTAATTAATTGGTCTTTTTTTTTATATTTTAGAATTTTAGAGGAGTAATTTTGGAGCTTTTGAGAGAATGACATTTATTTAAACAAAAAAAAAATGAGATGAAAAAGAAATCGATTTGTGATGATTTTAGGACCGGATTTAAGGATTTTGGTGCACTGTTCACCCGGATCAGCCAATTTCAAAGTGGCCTAATAAATAGCTAAAAAATTCCAAAAAATGTAAAATTTGGTCTCCAAGTAGATTTTAATATTTAGAACATATCTGTATAAAAAAATTTATTGTTTGAACACCGGAAATGACCAAATTGCCCCCGGCAGCAGCTGGCCAGAATGCTGCCGGCAGCAATTTAGCCAGTCCCTATATATATATAGTTCTATACATATCAAATTGTATTTTAAAATTTATCTTATAAGATAACACGTAAGGAATGGTATTTACCCATGCCCTTGTCCTGTTATGATAATGAAAAAAAATCTTTATTCTTATCCGTATCTATTGGCGGACCCAAGGTGGATCAAGGGTAGGCAAGTGTCTACCACTGGATTGGAAATTCTTTTTAGACCCAGTGATATTTTATACTTGTGCCTATCCCTGGACGGAAACAATGCCCACCACTGGATTTAATTCACGGCCAAGTAGAAGAAAATTACGCGGAAAAGAAAGTCAGTCCAGACTGATTCGCGTAAAAGAATTAAAGAAAAAAGACGCAGTCCGATCCGCTACTCCACTCAGAAGAATCGCTGATTCGCCAGGAGAAAAAAGAGATCTGCTACTAGGGATCTAAATATATATCATGTCGTAACTAGTCATGTCGTGACTAAATTTGAAAGGATGGTCATGGCACGTGAATGGTCACAACACGTTAGTCACGCCATGACCAAGGCATGCCGTGACAACACGTGATGAATCTAAATGTGACTGGTCACGTTTGGTCATGTTTAACTATTTTTTTTTCATAATTTAGGTTATTTTATTCAAGATTCACCATTCGATTAAGATATAATGGTCCTAATTACACGTAACTCACGTGACTATGTGCCATACCGTGACCAAATCTTTCGTGTGACCTGTCGTGTTGTGTCCAATTTTCGAAAGATGATCACGTCGCGTGAATAGTCACGGCACGGGACACGTGAGTCACAACACGTGATCGGCACACGTGCCATGTCATGCCTGATGGAACCGCGTTTTGCTTTGACTGAACCGTGTTGGTCGTGACGTATCTGGTCACGTCATGAGTTCTTTAGATCCTTATCTGCTTTTCTACTCTAATTCGTCAAGAGAAAAAAAAATTATACTCTTATTAGTATTTTGCGCCTACTCCTGACCGGAATCCTGGATCCGTCCATGTCCGTACCCGATAAACTAATGAAGAAAAATCTTACTCTTACCCTTCTTTTTGAATACAATACAGACTAGGTAAATGGATAAAAGGATTTCATTGACATGGAAAAAGAGTGTGTCCAATGGGCATTAGATTCATTTTAAGTATGATAAATTCCTCAGCCGTCTAATTACTTTAAAATTTGTGCACGCTGCTTCAGTATTCGTGTAGATCAAACATGCACAAATATTAAATCGGATGAAACGGCAGAGGAGCTTCAACTACTCGACTCAAATGGACATGCATTGCGTATCAGTAAACATTGATACATGATTTTGAAATTATAATAATAATTTGTGCAAATTTTAGACACTTTTGATGTAGGCCATACTGGGCTGCTTCATAGAATTAATTATGTACTCCGTACTTTTCCTTCGCTTCTTTGGAATGTAACTTTTTATGTACGCAGACAGTTCTTCTTTGAATATCAAGCCTACGGGAAATTATGTCAAAAAAATAAATAAATAATACAGACAGCTCAAGTTTGTTTTGACACCAATTAATATATGACAAAGTATCTTCCCCAATTTATTAATTTGTATTTTGGTGCTAAAAACAAAAAAATTAAATGCTAGCTCTATCCTTGGTTTTCAAGCAAAATACAGCTAATAAATTAAAATTGATGTCTGTGTTGAGAAATTGTGGTTGCAACAAATTAAATGTGAGACAGCAATTTGTGTTTGTGTGTTTATATATGAGGAGATGTGCGCTTTAATTAGATATTTGGTGACATCAAATAAAAAATTGAAACCTATATAATATATTCTCCTTTAAAAAATTGTTTTGAGCATGCATGTTTTTAATTTAGATGTGCAATTTTGCCCACCAAAAAGCAAAATAAATCATCCAATCAAAATTTAAGACCAAAACCTACGTACCACAAGCATATAAGCATTCGTAATGCATAGTTTAACATTTCATTTCTGTACTCTCATTAATTTATAATTTACTTTTTTGTCTTTTATAAATTAAACAAAAAAATAGATAACAAATGGTTGTAACTTGGCGATGAGAAATTTTAATGATTTTCAAGATGTCAATTTTTTTTAGAGGCATGGTAGAAGCTACCAACTTATAACATGGAAGAAAATTAAATGATACATAATATATATGGATCCTCCCAGGTCAATTCTGCACGTACTAGAACTTCTTCTCTGTGCGCGCAGTCCCCTCTCAAAACCTCATCCATAGATCTCCTTCCTCCTTAATTCGATTACAAAGAATCTCCACTGGTAGATGAGACCCTCTCAAAATCATTTCGTTCCTCTGTCTCCACACAAACCACAACACATGTAAATCACGTCGCTCATATATTCCTTCTCTGGTACACCAGCAAGCATCACATTTCTACAGAAGATGTCAAAATTTTACTGTATTTGAAAAATGGGAATGGGTTTTGTCCGAAGCCCTTTGACTGAATTTCTTTCCAAAGTTTTTCTTCACCGTAGGATATCATTTCATCATAATCTCATCTTGATTTTTCTTTCTTCGTTTTCTCTGTAAGATAAAATAAGGAAATGATTTTTTTCTCTTTCCGCTAGATTGGGATCAAATTGATTTAAGAAATCTCATGTTCTCCTCCCATCGTTTTAATGAGTTATTGACTTCTATTCAACCCTGCTTCTCTTTCTTCTCCTCTAACTGTGATTTTGTATATATCTTACAAGAAATTTCTCAAAAGACACCAATATATTGATTTGCAAGGAAGAATCATTCTTATCACTTAATTAAGGAGAAACACATTATTATTTTTTTTTTTTTGAAAATAAGGCGCAAGGCCCGTTTCATATAGAAACAAAGTATCTTACAACAAAATTAAAACTAAACTCCCAGCAGCCTACCCATTTGGTAAAGCTGACCTCAAAAGGGAATACGGCAAGTATATAACCAACTAGAACTCCACAGTAGACATAACAAACATGTCAGATATATGTTGTAATGTAAATTAGCAAAGAAGGGAAAGAGCTTCAAGAGTCGTGAGGTATCAGTTGTTGTTCAGCTACAGAGTCCAATTCCTGAAGAGGGACATCCTCCATGGATTGTGGTATCCAAGCAGCACGCTCCTGTGCGGGAAGCTCTTCCAAAGGTCCTGTCCAATATAAAATGAGGTGAACAATGTGAGAAACAATGATTCTAACAGAATCTGGAGTAGCATGATTAAAACAGATGTTGTTCCGGCTATTCCACATAGTCCAAGTAAAAGCACTAATAGAGATCAAGAAGAACCGTTTTGTGATTTGTGGTAAAGCAAACCCAAACTGTAATACTTCCTGGAAGGAAGACCATTCAGGTAAGTGAAATTGACAGTTACCAAGCCAAAACAGTACCTACCGTGCTTTGGAACAAAGAAGAAATAAATGGTCAATGGATTCATAATCATGGCAAAAATGGCAATGTTGCTCTCCAGACCAGCCTTTCAGTGCTAAATTATCTTTAGTTAGAATTTTGTTATGCTGTACTAACCACATAAAAACCCAAATTTTTTGTGGGATTGGCAAGTGCCACCATTCCATGGTATGTAACTCTTGACAACCCCCAAAACTTAAAAATTGATAAAGAGATTTAACAGAAAACTTCCCATTTGATTCCCAGAGCCACTTGATATGTTCTTGAGGGTTATCCAGTGCAAAAGTTGAGATTATTTGTAAAACCTCAAGCCACTCAAATTTAACCACACCAGTGAGTGTCCTAAAGAAAGTAATACCCTGCCCTGATAAGATATAACCGCTGGAAGAGAGATGTTAGGATTACTACATAGAGCAAATAAAAAAGGGTAAGATGTAGCCAAAGGACAGTCACCAAACCATATATCCTTCCAAAATTGAATAGGGCTGTGTATCCCTGCCTGGTAGCTAATTCCCCTATCATAAAGAGAAGCATGAGTAGTAACTGCTTGCCAAAAAGGAGAAAATGTAGAGAGAGGTTGATCTGAAAAGTAATTAAGAGAAATGGCTCTCTTCCACAAACCAAAACAGCATGGGTCTTTGAATTTCCATCTCCATTTACCCAACAAAGCAGTATTCATTAATTGTAAGTCTAAAACCCCCATACCCCCATTTTTCTTAGGTAAACAGACTTGTGCCCAGTTAACAAGATGGTATTTATGTGTAGAGAGACCATATCCTTGCCAAAGGAATTTTCTCCTAGCTCTATCTAATCTAAGTAGCACAGATTTTGGAATTTGATATATAGATAAAGCATATAAAGCAATGGAAGATAAAGCGGAATTTAGTAAAGTAAGTCTGCCCCCTAAGAAATTAATCTACTCTTCCAGGTTTGAAGTTTACATTCCACTTTATGTAGTAAAAATTCCCAATCTTTAACTTTAAGTTTAGAATGTGATAAAGGAAGCCCTAGGTATTTGAAAGGGAAAGAACCAAGTTTACAACCAAAATTGTCAGCTAGAGTTTGAGCAAATGCAGGAGATATATTAAGAGGATATAGTTCAGTTTTAGCCATATTAATGGAGATGCCAGATAATGCTTCAAACCCTTTCATGGTCCACCAAATTTTTTCAATATTATAAGGATCGGCCTGCGCAAAGATGATTGTATCATCAGCATAGTGACAATTTGTCACTGTCTTATGCTCATGACAAGGGGGACCTAATCCAATTATCATATCTAAATTTCTACCTTTATTAAACATCTTACTTAAAGTGTCAGCAGCTAAGATATACAAGTAAGGAGATAATGGGTCACCTTGTCGAACCCCACGTTGACACTTAAAATAGGGAGTAAGATGTCCATTGATATTAATACAAGACTGGGAGCTGTTTAGCCAAGTTTGGATCCACTGTACCCATTTCACACCAAACTGTCTACTATTGAGAACTTCTAAGAGATATGCCCAATTAATTTTATCATATGCTTTCTCAAAGTCAATCTTAATCACAACCCCAGTTTTGCCCATAATTTGAGTATGATGGAGAACCTCTTGGCTAAGAACTACATTATCTAAAATAAACCTACCGGGGATGAAAGCTGCTTGGGAAGGATCAATGAGTTTATCTATAATAGTATCTAATCGAAAAGTAAGCAACTTGGAAATGAGCTTAAAACTACAATTGACAAGGCTGATTGGGCGGTATGTTTGAGCAAGGATGCCTCTTGTTCTTTGGGAATAAGGCAAATAACAGATTTATTAATATGACGCAAATTGAGTTCATTAAGATGAAATTTATGACAGAGAAGAAGTAAGTCATCTTTCACTAATGGCTAAAAGAATTGGTAAAAGTGGAAAGAAAAGCCATCAGGACCAGGTGCACCATGAGGGTTAGAGGACCAAACCGCCTTATGTAATTCCTCTTCAGTGAAAGGTTTAGTCAAATTCTCCTGATCAGCCCTAGTAAGTAAGTCCTGTGGCTGCCAGAAAAAGGGTTCAAGGGAAGCATATTTTACTCCAGGAGTCCCTAATAATTGTTTATAGTAGTCACTAGCATGGAATTGAATATCCCTAAGATTAGTGAGTTCTCTATTACCATCCTGTAATCTAGATATTCTATTTTTTTTCTGTCTATGAGAAGCTACACGATGGAAAAATTTGGTATTCTTATCGCCTTCTTCTAACCAAGTTTGTTTTGACCTCTGTTTCCAGTATAATTCCTCCTCTAAGTAAATATCCTCAAGGCAAGCTTTCTGTTGGTGCCACAGATCATATTCAGAGGAAGTGAGAGATCGGTATTCTTTGATAGTTTCTAATTGATGAAGTTTATGTAACGCTTGTTGTTTAATTCGTTTTTTTTTCCCATAGAAATTACGTGCCCAGCCTTTAATTTTGGCAGCAATTTTTTTTAGTTTGAGTTTCCAGAACAAAACAACATCACCTATGGGAGACAGAGGAATCTCACTCCACCATTTATGAATGAGATCAACTAAATCTTGTTCTTTGCCCCAAGCAGGATCAAATTTAAATTGATGGGGAGATAAAAGATAGGGAGGGGAAACAGTGATCAAAAGTGGGCAGTGATCTGAGCCAAAGGAACTCAAGGAGGAAATAGAAGTGTGAGGGAAGTGATCTTCCCAGGTAGAGGAAACTAAGGACCTATCTAGAAGAGCAAATTTATTACCACTATTCCAAGTATATTTCCTATCACCAAGCATAAGTTCCATGAGACCATGATTTTGAATAAAAGAGTTAAAGGCCCTACTATTAGATGTATCAAAGCTAGAACCTGATTTTTCATGTCTATATCTTATAGCATTGAAATCTCCACTAATCATCCAATCAAAAGTACTATAAGATCTACTAAGAGCTAGTTCTGTCCAAAATTGCATTTTAAGTTGTCTATCTACTGGAGCATACACAATTGTGTACATCCACTTGAATTTGGTATCTTTGCATTCTAATAATAGAGTAAGAGAATAGTTTGAGGATGACAGTCCAGAATAGATATAAGTGAACTAGCACAGCCAAATAATATTCCTCCAGATCTACCTCTAGAAGGCAGCCATTTCCAGGAATCTAAATGGGAAGAATAAGATCTAAGAGTTCTATCAGTAAATGATTCTTTCTTAGTTTCTTGGATAGCTACAATGTCTACTTTATTATGTTGGAGGATATCAATGAAAATTTGTTTTTTCCTATAGGCATTCATGCCTCTAATATTCCAATTAAGGATAATCATAAAACTTAAGAGCACCATGTTCATCCTGATCTAGGATTAAACAAAAAGTATCAGATTGACCTTTTAAGGTATCAAGGGCCTGGTTAATCATGCTATCAAAATCAGACCTATCTAAATTCTTAATTGCCTGTATGATGTTAGTGGTATTCAGATCATTGATACCTAGTCTAATATTATATGCTCTAAAGAGAGAAGCTACTTCTTTTACAGTCAATCTAGAATAAGGGTGATTGTTTACTAGAGCGTTACCTTGTCCAGAGCTTCTCAAGCTATACCTATTATGAATTCGGGCCTGAGCTTTAGATAGGACAGGGAGTTCTTCACCACCTTGAGCACGGATTCTGACACTCCTGCGCAGGGAGTCCATCTTGAAACCTCGTTTTCTGGAGGGAGGGGTAGTTGCCACTGGAATAGGGGTGTTGGGGTCAGAAGGGGAGGGAGCAGGCAGGGCCAGAATAGGAGAGGTGAGTTGGTTCATGAGCATGGTAAAGATCTTTACAGCAGTGGCTGGGTCCCCCTCTGTACTGAGCTCAGGAAGACAGCCATCTTCACCAGCATGGACAGTAAATGAGGATATTTGGGAAGGGTCAATGGCAACATTCTGTAGATCAAGAGTTAGAACCTGAGGGGATTGAGCTGTGTCAGAGGGATCTTTAGGTGAAGGATCATCAGGAGTGGTGTCTGATAAAAGGGAGATGACTTCAACAGGCGCAGCAGGGAGAGGGATACTTTGTACTGAGTCATCAGATGCTGTCTGCTGGGCTAACTGTTAGGGGGACGGCAAAACAGGAGAAATCTGTTGAAGCACCACCCCAGAAGGTAAAGGAGAGTGAGGATGGAGTAGATGTGGTACTATAGAATCGGATGCGGTATGCACCGAGACAAAAAGGGAACCAGCATCCTAGTTCAGAGGAGCATCATAATCGTCAAAGTCAGAAGGGGCCAAATCCACCGGTAAATAATGGACAGGTGAGAGAACAGGTTTAGAAGATTCACCCCCGTGACCAGTCGGCTGTTCCGGTTTGGGGATGCCAGTATAGAACCAGGATAAATCTTCTTCATCAGTATCTGAATCTTCATTAGTAACTAGAACAGGGAGTTTACCATTGCCTTCATAAAACCTGCGGTTGAGTGCAGGAGATTTGGCGGAGTCCTGAATGATCACACCTTTTTCTTTAGAGCGCGGAGCACCATTTGGAGGCCCTGTAGTGGTTTTCCCAGACCCAGATTTGGATGGAGCAGGTTTGCCAGAACCCGAGAAGGCAGGTTTGGCCCCAGTTCCCGGACCGGACCATCCCCCAAAAGGTGGTTTAGGTCCTTTCTGGATGACCGGAAGCCATTTTTGTGTAGGGCCCAAATCCTTAACCAGTTCAAATGTGATTTCAAAGCGAGAAGTATAACCAGTAGAGTCTGTAAAGAGCAACCACTTACTGAGAGGAATCAGTTGCGGGTCACATAAACCAAGCCGCACCCGTGCACTGCGAAACTCATCAAGGTTATCAGTCTTTTCTGCCAGTTCATAGACGATGGCGCCATACGGGTGAAACAGAGTTTCAAAATCGGTCCATTTCCAAAGAGTCTGAGGGAGACCTCGTACCTTGCACTAGATGGATAAGAGTTTTAAACCTTCCAAGTAGCCAGGGTCCCAAGGAGTCACCGGGAAGGTAGTGTTGTCCAATCGGAGAAAGCCATCGCCCAGGACACCATCAAGCCACTTAGGATGTGGAGCTTCGATCAGAAAATGCGTATCATCGAAAGTACGGACTCGCCAAGTGAATTTATGGTGACGACGATGCATCGCTTCAGAGATACGCTCACGGCCCCACTCCGCCACATCTTCTAAGAGAAAACTCTGGCGGAAGTGCTGTTCTAACTCATCGGTGTGGGGAGATGCAAAGAAATGCGGAATTGGTAACTTCAACGCCATTTCTCGATTCATCGAGACCTCTGGAGTAGTGATAGAAGGTATAATGTGAGGATGCCGAGAAGGAGCAATAACCGGGGGAAGAGCAGAGTGCTTATTCGGGGAGAGAGGTGGAAGGTCGGTGATCGCCGTACAAGATAAGGAAGTATGCCCAAATCGGTTACAGAGATAGCACAAGGCAGCGTTACGGCATTGTTCACGCAAGTGCCCTGGAGAACCGCATTTGAAACAGACTGGGAGCTTTGGGGAAGACAATGCCTTAAGAGCTTCAAATTTTTGGCGAATCCTCTCCCTGCGCGTCCCTCCAGTAGATGAATCGACTGCACTTCTCCAGAAGTTGACAGGACGTTGCTTCGCGTGATTCTGATCGCGCCTCTATAAAACAGCTGATTTGTACGACACTGGCACTACATGAGCAGGATTGCCTGAAGCGGAACTCTTCAAATTCCTGCCAGCTTGCAACGGAAGGAGAGGTGGAAAATCTAGCGACAATTGTGGAACCGGCACAGAAGATCGAGCGAGATCTGGAGAAGGATTAGATGAAGGCTGCGCACTGTGTAGCTGAGAAGATCGAGCGAAATCGGAAGGTGGAATAGAAGGAAGCACAACAGAAGATCGCACAATGTCAAGGCATTTGGTCAGAATATCTTCTAGTCCAGTCCGAGGAGAAACACATTATAGTTGAGCATATCTTAATTTCAGGAATTGTAGCCTAATAGTTCAGCAACACATGAATTGTAGCCTAATAGTTATGTTATTTGTTTCAAATTGATACTTTAATTTTTTGATATGAGAACCGGTATGAAATGTGATGCCTACTGGCGATATGTTGCAAAACGATGAAAAAGAAGATATGATGAGCTTGAGTACACATTTCTTCATCATTAGCAACGTCAATAGTATATGTTTGAAATCAACTCTTCTTTGTTACATAGGGGTGTCAACGGGTACGATACGGGTCGGGCGGAGGCATTTTCATACCCGTACCCGTTATGATAACGAAAAAAAATTATCCTTACCCGTTTTTCGAATAGGTACGGGTCGGGTAAACGAATAAAAAAGTGTCATTGACGTCTCGATTTGTTATTTCGATAAAATATTTTTCAAAACAAGAAAAAAAAGAAAAAAATAATAATGAATACAACTAATTGTATTTGTGAAAATTTAGTAAAATACAAAACTTTATTGTATCAGGTATTATGTTCATGCAAATATATATCATATATTTATGAGGAGGGTTCAAATGCCTCCATTTTTAAAAACTTTAATTACTCAAAATTTAAAACTTGAAAGTCAAAATAAAACCGTTGGATATGATCTATATCATTTTATCTATGCACGTGTAAAAAATTATGACATTTCAATTTTGTTTTGGTTGTCATCAAGAGCTGGTAAAAAACGTACGGATAATTTCTAGACGTTGATTTTTCAACTTATTGATTCACATAAAGACAAAATCAAAATGTGATAATTTTTTATGAGCACATAGATAAAATGATGTAGATCATATCCAACGGTTTTATTTTGACTTTTAAGTTTTAAATTTTGAGTTATTAAAGTTTTTAAAAATGGAGGCATGGTGGATGCACAAAAAATGAAGGCATTTGAACCCTCCTCATTATTTATAAAAATTGTCTTATAGGATAATGGCTAAGATAACGAAAAAAAATCATTATTCTTACTTGTATCTGATAAGTTAATGAAAAAGAAAATATTATTCTTACATGTTTTTTCAAATACGATTCGGATCGGATAAACGAATAAAATAAAAGAGTGTCATTGACTGCTACAGGAGAAAAAAGGTGTGTGGTCCCGACTTTTCTTTTGTGTTACCGATAGTCTTTTATTAAATTTCCAAAATAAAAAATTCTGTCCACAATGAGAACGCACGAAAATATCTTCATTCTGACCTGCACCCTGCAAACTCGATCGCCATGAGCCTGTGTATCTTTTGTCTTCAATATATAGATAGCCAGATTGTTGAATTTGAGGAATATAGAACAGTGAAATGATGATTGTAAATTGTATTATCAATCTTATCTTAAACCTTATACATGGGTGCTTTTTATAGCAAAGTAAAAATATAGCGGTTGGAAAATAAAACGGTTCCCTATCTGATCCTAACGGTTGCCTTTATTTACTAAATATAGTTGCTCTCTTTATTTCCAAAATAAACCAATGAAGATTAAAATCTCTAATGGATCTGAGGCTTAATTAACTAGTTCCTAAATCTTCTTGATTCTCAACACAGATGAACTACATGCATGCGCCGGAAAAATTTCAGTTGATGACACCTGTACTCTTGGACTGATTGGCTTGTTTCGATAACAAGAAGCCGCCAGATATTGCATGAATCAGATGCAAACACGGTTACACGCTGCATTCTCAGCCGATGATTCTCCAGTCCACTAAAAGATGCCGATATAATTCACTTAAAAATAAAAATGCCGACATAGATGATATGTGGCCTAGCTAGCGCCCCAGCCCCATCATGTGTACAATCCATATATATCCTCGCGCGATCTGAGGTCACATAACAAGGATTTAAATACGTGACGGGTTGCAATTAGTCATGTTTTGATTTGCGTATACGTTGTGTCATGTTATGATTAAATTTATTTAAGAGAAATGATCATGACATGTAAATGATAATATAACGTTAATTAATTATGCTGTGATCAAAGAATACAGTGACCATCCGTATGCTCATGTTTAATATTTTTTTGTAATTTAAGTTAGTTTATTTAAAATTTAACATTTGATTAAAATTTAATGGTCATAATCACATATAAGTCGCATGACCACGTGCTGTGACATGTAACGAAAATGGTTACTATATGGGACACACAAGAATGGTCACTACATGACGTATCTGATTTCGGCGTGATTTGTTTTACATTCCTATCACAAAATATTGAGTTCAGATCTAGACTGTCTAATTATAATTTGATGAAACTCAATCTGAGATAAAATGTACTGACACCTTTAATATTTGTGTCAAAACATATTAGACGGTTCAATTCAAACTTAAAATTTAAATAATCTTAATTAGGTCATATGAATCCTCATGTGTGTTGTATTCTCTCTTCAGTTGCTACTTCTACAAGTATACAACAAGGGGAGCAGCTTGGGTCTGATGCCCATCGGACCCAAAGTGGGTTCGATGGGCTCTGGGACCATCCGATTTGCTTTAAGATTCACTCCAGTACTTTCGCGGCTTCTTTAATTTACATGTGCACGGATCTTAAAGCATATCGGACGGTCCTAGAGTCCATCGAACTCACTTTGGGTCCGATGGACATCGGACCCAAGCTGCTCCCTACAACAGGAAGCCAAAAAGCCAACTTAACATTATTATTTTGGACCTGTTATCTTCTTAGAAGTTACCCACTACACGTACTACTGCAAATGCTACAATTCTGGTCTTTTAAAAAAAAAAAGAACAGATCTGGATCGTTTGTTAGAAGTCCCGCGCAAATCTTAAAATTGCTACCTAGTCCAAACTGCTTGGATTTTAAGATCTGTGTACACAAATATTAAAACAAACACACGGATTTTAAAGTGAATCGGATGAACGTGAAATCTATCGGATTCAAATTTGAGTTCAATGGACGTTATATCCAAATTATATCACATTCAAAAAAGCTAATAATTAAGCCACACAAGGGATGAATTAATTTTAGTCCAAGATACTTGTAAAGAGAAAAATTGATACCAAGTCCAAACTGCTTGGATTTTTTTTTTTCATATATACTTTCCGTACTCTCCAGTTGAAACCTTTGGGTGGCCAAGGAAATTAATATCCTCAGTTGAAAGAACAAATACTTTTATTAGAAATTTTGACAAGACTAGGTGCATGCATACGACATTTTTATTAATATCCAAAGTTAATTACAAATTAATAAATATATCCATAATTCCTTGATTTTTTCAAAAATATTCAAACCGGCCATTTTGTCGGTTTCCTCTTCCCATAAACCAGCCAGAAAATAACCGGTTTCCTCATTTTTTTTTTCTTCTTCTGACAAACCGACACAAAAATTATTTAAAAAATGAAAAGACAGAATCAAGTTATGAAGATTCCAACAGTCAGCTTCAAATGCATTGCATCATATGATGGATTCCAAGATAAAGAGATAACCATCAAAAGATTTTACAAGTTTCAAAGCATCTTTTCTATTCCTTCCAAGAAAAGTATATTCCTTTTCAAGTCCTTGATGAAAAAAAAAATGTTTTTCTAAATAAAATGAGAAAAAAGTTGGAAAATATATTTTGTGCTGGTAACAAAGTAAAACATTTAAGCAAGGAGAAAATTTATTATATTTTCTAAAATATTCATTATGGATGTTTTAATCATATATAATGAATTTTCAAGCTAAATGAGAAAATGCTATTTATAGAATAAAAAAATGTTATCCTGATCAATGTGTGTCTATTTAAACAATTAAATAGTTTGTTTGTATTAATTAGTTCTCTAGTTAGATAATAATGACAAAATCTATTAATTAGTTCCATTGTATTTCAAGTCCTTGCTTAAATGTTTTGCTTTGTTACCGGCACAAAATATATTTTCCAACTTTTTTCTCATTTTATTTAGAAAAACATCTTCTTCTTTTTTCATGAAGGACTTGGAAAAGGAATATACTTTTCTTGGAAGGAATGGAGAAGATGCTTTGAAACTTGTAAAATCTTTTGATGGTTATCTCTTTATCTTGGGATCCATTATATGATGCAATGCATTTGAAGTCGGCTGTTGGAATCTTCGTAACTTGATTCTCTCTTTTCATTTTTTAAATAATTTTTGTGTCGGTTTGTTAGAGAAAAAATAAATGAGGAAACGGACCACAAAATAGCTAGTTTTGACATTTTTGAAAAAAATCAAGGAATTCTGGATATATTTATGAATTTGTAATTAACTTTGGATATTAATAAAAATGTCGGTGCATGCATTGTACGAATTGGCCAATAGTTTTAGACTAGGTGCACTATATGAATTTGCCAATATGTAGTTTTAAATCTGTTTCGTGGGACATGTAATTCTCAACCGATTTTTTTTTTTTATATATAGTTTTCTAAAAATCTAAAAAATAAATAAATAAACCACATCATTTTCTGTCAACAACAAATATATCATGTTATAATGGCGCAGAGTGCTCAGAGTTGCTTTTTCAGTTTTCCTATCACCTTTCCTATTTCCCATAATAATCCCAATCTCAATCTAAAACATCATTTTCAATATTAAATAAATATTTTTCTTAAAAACATCCCCGAAATTGCCATCCGTATCTTCGCCTTGGTGCAAGTGTAACAGATACATGACCCGCTGTACAGACATTTCTTTGTTGGTGCGTCACAGTGAATCTTTGTTGGTCCGTAACGCGCTTAGCTATAGCTGCAATCAATGAGACAAAGAAAGGCCATACGTACATATATATGTGAGGGTGTTCGGCAAGGGTTCCTTGAGAGTTAAGAATTCAAGTTTTAATTCTAAAGCTAGCTTAAGAAACACTTGTTCGTTTGGCAGTAATTGAAGCCACACACGGGGACGAATTAGTTTAGTCCACAAAGTAATTAATTTTAGTCCAAGCTAGGTACCTGTAAAGAGAAAAATTGCTACTTAATAAGTCCGAGCTGCTTTCATTTGTTGAAAATATATATTTGATAAAGTGAAAGGACGCACTTGTCGTCTTTTAGTGTTCACACTCTTTAATTGAAACTCTTGGAAATATTAGTTACCACTAATTATGGAATTTATTCGTAAGATATTTATAATCACATTATCACATCAGGGAAAGTAGCTAGCGAGCGTTCAGCAGTCAATGAGACAATGAGAGCACATTTATAAGAAAGCAATAGTGAGCGTCACGGACATCCGTACTCTATTGGTTTTAACTTTTAACTGAAGCCACACAAATGGGTTGAAATAATTGGTCCACAAAAATGACTACAATTTAATCAAAAGGATAAATTGCTACCTAGTCCAAACTCCAAACTGCTTGGATTTGTTTCGAAAATAATTGACAAGGTCAAAGCACGCACTTTGAGATATTTTGTTGCCACAATAAGATACTGGAATATTCGGTTACCACAATTTAAGTTCATATTAACAAAAATATGTTTACGGTAAAAGGGACAACAGAAACAGAATCCAGTACTTTTTTATATTTTTTAATATTCTATATTTTGTAGGTTTAAACTGGACCATATATATTTTGTTTGATACCGGCCGACGTCTATATAAACATAAGATGATTCTGCGGACTTTATATATAGAGTGAGCCTATGGTGCTATGCATAGCACGGATGGGGTCCGTGCTACGGCCAAAAATTTGACTTTTTAAAATTCTAATGGTCGATCTAACCGTTCAATGTGATAACCATATGAATATGTACTTGCAAACTAAATTTTATATTTTTTCGAATTTTTTTACTATTTTTTTAGATAGGTAGAAAAATCAGTGTTTTCTGAAAATTCTGGACCATCAAAATTCTATCTATCCAAAAAAATAGTAAAAAAATTCGAAAAAATATAAAATTTAGTTTGCAAGTACATATTCATATGGTTATCACATTGAACGGTTGGATCGACCATTAGGATTTTAAAAAGTCAAATTTTTGGCCGTAGCACGGACCCCATCCGTGCTATGCATAGCACCATAGCCTCACTCTTATATATATATATGTTCGTCTTGTTTTTTCTCTAACAGAAATCTGGCCATTCTTTATTCTTGTGCACGGAGATTAAAGTTGTAGCAACATGTCTATCAATTTAAACATTGCATCGTGGAAAGCAAATGATTTGAAAGATGAGAAGCTTTATGCAGCCTTGCTGTTAGCCGAGGGAGACCGGCGACTGGCAGCCCTGCTCCAGCCACCGCTTGATCATGTAAGAGGCGAGGCTGATCTTGCATCAGACGAAGGAAGTCGACGACATGCCATGTGCCCCGATCTATATCGAGCCACGCAATCTGGATCCATAAATCGTGTTATGGATTTGCTTGGATTCAAAGAGGACGGCGTCAGTCATGGTAATGACACAACTAGCTACGTGAAGAATATTTATTTTTGTGTATTAATTACCTTACACAAAATATTTCATGAGGTTAGTTTCTGATATTTCGCTGGTCCATTACAGATCCAAAAGAGGTGAAAGTTATGTTGGAAGATATTCCTGAGATTAAAAAGACAAACAAGCACTGGGGACGCGGTGACGGTTTATGTACGCTTCAAGAGGTCACAGCCGAAAAGAACACCGTGCTCCACATAGCTGCAGAACAAGGCCATGTAGAACTTGTCGAAAAAATTATCCAGAGAGACAATACTCTTTTGGTATCTCAAAATTCCATGGAAGAAACACCACTGCACCTGGCTGCAAGAGCAGGAAACCGCCGCATGGTCTCACTTATTGTATTTCTAGCTCAGCAGTCTGGTATTGGGGCATATCAAGTCCTCACAAAAAGAAGCATCAAAGGAGATACGGTTCTACATGAGGCAGCTCAACATGGTCATCAAGATGTGGTGCAAGTACTCATGACAGTGGCTCCTGCTCTGTCTGTTGAGTTGAATAATGCCTCCATGTCTCCATTGTATCTTGCCGTCATTAGAAAGTCTGTTGGTATTGTAAGAATATTGACACAATACTCACACTCATCCGCTCTTGGACCAAACCAGCAAAATGCTTTGCATGCTGCTGTCCTACAAAGTCCAGGTAAGAACATCACTCTTCCGCCTAATTAGTAAAACAACTCGAGACTGATATTTTTTTTGTCAGAAATTGAAAATTAGGACTAAATTTTTTGTGTGCCATTGTCAGAAATAACGTCCATGCTGCTGGATTGGAAGGCTGAATTGGCGAACAAAAGAGATGCCTCAGGAAGCACTCCAGTTCACTATGCAGCATCCGGTGGAGATGTCACTATAGTGAATACTATTTTGGATAGAGTGCCTTTAGCTGTTTACATTCAAGATCAAGAAGGATCATCACCTTTACATGTTGCGGCGCGAATGTGCAATTGTTCTGCCATTTCTTGTATGATTGATCTTTGTCCAGACTCATTTGAGCTTTGCGACAACCATGGTCGGAATTTCCTGCATATTGCGGCGCAACATGGTGGTAAAGAAATTAGTCTTAATGGTCATGATTTGAAAAATATAATCTCCATAATTAATCTTGTTTCGAGGAAACCTGATTTGAAAAAGTTAGTTAATGAGAGGGATAATTATGGAAATACACCCTTGCACTATGCTTCTATGAATGGCTTTACAGAGGTAATTTTGCATACGCTTAAAGTAAGCGAGGCAGACACGACACTAATGAATAATGAAGGCAAGACGGCACTGGACCATGCAGTTTCATTAGACAGCTTTTTCCTCATGGTACAGTCTCCAACATGTTATATTTATTTGGAAAACACTAATTAAAGTATTTTATAATATAATATTAGTTATAATTATTTGTAACATTTATCTCAACGTACAGGCAGGTGCTGTAGCAACACTGTCTGCTTATGGTGCCACTTTTAGTCCGGAGAGACAAGACAAAGTAATAAAGAACTGGAAAGACGAAACAACAAAGTGGATTGACAGAGTTTCGGATAACCTGATAATTGTTTCCGTTTTAATTACAACAATTGCATTCTCTGCTGCTTTCAACGTGCCAGGGTCGTACAATGGTGACGGAATGGCAAACCTCCGTCAAGCAAAGCAGTACAACATCTTCCTAGTACTCGACACTATTGCCATGTCAGCCTCTGTGTCTGCAACAGTTTTGCTTGTTGTTTCAAAGGCGGTTAGTCAGAAGGGCTCTTGGATAAGCTTCTCTCTCTCTTTGATTTTCCTGTGGATATCCCTATTCACTATGGAATTAGCTTTCTTCATTGCCGTATCAGTAGTTATGGGGCCTGGTAAAATTGCCACCAAGTGCATTATTTCTTCTATTATAATGTCTTTCTTCATCTGGACAGTATTGGCTATTCTTAATATTTGCTCCCCAGCAAAATTGGAAACAATAAGAAAATTTCTTTCTCCTACGAAAAAAAAAAGGCAGACAACTCACCAAATTGCTATTCAATTCCCCAAGTTGGCCTCCTATGTTAAGAGATGGAATTGGTTTATTTTCTTAAACTTCTTTTTGTACTTCACAACGGTTGCTGTTCTGTGGACTATTTGAACACAAGACAGAGTGGTAATTACTAATTACTCTGTGCTATGTAGGTAGTAAGGCTTATTATTTATTTTTTCCTGAAGTGTGGAAGTTATGTAAATTAATTAATCAGTGTTTCTTTGTTTTAGACGGACATGCAGGGTTCTTGTGGTATGAATTAACATTTTAGTAGTTTGGGTAGTCGTAAATTAGTATCAATTCAAAATGTGACAAATTATAAGAGATATTATGTTTCGAAGGCGGCAAGGGAATTGTATAATAGACCTCGACTATGTGACAAGGTACTTACTCTTCATTTATTTCCTGTACACCGCTTCTGTGTCTTATACCTCCTCTTCAACAATAAGATAGCTTGAAACTAAGACCAAGATAGGTACAGTGTCTAGACTCTGGAATCATGTTTGGGTCCCTAGGATTCGATATGGATAAATAATTAATATATCTAGTTAATATGGTTTAGGCTTCAGAGCATTTGTTGCGAATTTGATGCAAAACCTGTAATTATCTTGGAGTTAATGGATCGCTGTTCTAGGTCGATTCGGCTCTGGTTTTATTTTAGTTCTTGAAGTACCAACACTAGAAAATATGCATTCTATTATAATTTCATAAAACAGTGATTGTAATGAATAAAAAAATAATTTATTGAAATTTTTCATAATTTACATGCTACAATTTGATGGATATAGCTGTTGAACAAATTTCCTAAATTATACAAATAGCCGTTGTACTTTTGTCCAATTGTAGTAAGCTTAGGAAAAGAGGAACAAAGAGAAAAGAGCTACGGAATAATTGGTAAAATTGCCACCCAGTCCTCTTCTACTAGTTGTTCGAGTTAGCCTGATACAGTAACACATTCTGGTATTTTACAAGATCCAGACTTACTACCCAAGATACTAGCTTTGTAATTGGTATCAGATACAGGCACAATACTTACCTTCTCTGATTTCAAAAAAAAAAAAATAAAAAAAAATAAAATACTTACCTCCTCTGATTCTCCACATCTTCTCTTTCTGCCCTGCTACTCTACCATATTGCATCATCTTCCAATCTATTCTTCTCCTCCTTTTCCTTCTTTGACCCTCTGGTCTCTTCTTCCATCTGGGCCAAGCCCAACAAACTCTCCCAACAGGCCCGCTATTTCCAGCTGATGGGTTGGAACGCCAATTGCTCTATTGCTCTGTTTTTTATTTGAGTAATTTGAAAGAGTGGAAATCCAGGCCGTCTGATGGAAATCGAATTGGTCTGATGTCTTCTCATAACTGTTTGATCAGCATTAAAGTTCATGTATACTTGATCTGCACTGTTTATATTCAAAAGTTGTTCGCATGGACTTTAATGCGGATCGGACAGTTTCTGATCAGGTATTAGACCGAACTTGATCCAATGTTCATTGGACCACCCTGTTTTTTTTCCTGGAGAAAGAGATATAATAATAATTTCTATATAAGTTTTCATAAAAAAAAAACAATTTAATCAAAATTATATGAGATTAAATTTACAAATTGAGATATTTATAAATAGTTAGAATTTCACCATAATCTGACTTTTAATGTTCTGTTTGCACGTATATGAAAGAATGTTTTAAGAAATGCTACACATTAAATGTATTGGAATTATTATATGTAATCGTGTAATTCTCTACAAAAGCGCAGACGCATCTATTAGTGGTGTGAATTATTTCGTGATCCTTTTTTCAAACAAATAAAGATTAGTTCATCATAAGTCTTTTGTTATGTTTACGAGTTTCAATATGGGGTAAAAAAACATTTAACTTTTGCACAAATGAAGAAATTTTTTGTGAATAGGAAAATCTTAAATTGTAGATGTAGATATAAGAGATGCATGGAGAAAAGTCATTAATACATTGGTAGTTCACAGTTTTATGCTATTTCTGCAGTGAAAGATTTTTTTTTTTTTTTGGTAGCTTCATTTGTAATTTTTTTGTGTGGCCATTGCTTAAAAGTAATAAAATAATGCCCCTAAGAGAAGAACTGAACATTTTTTGCACATGAATTTAGCTAATGTACCATAGACTACTCAGATACAAAATTTCTGTAATTTTATGGAGTATAAGTCTCGTCGTGTAAAGTCACTAACCTTAAGAAATAGTCTCGTCGTGTGAAATTATTTTTTTCTGTAGGTTATAATGGGATGGAAATTAAGGTTACTGGGCCTATTGGGCCCTAATTGAAGTTGTTTTTCTTCATATATATAGTAGCAATGCAACTTGTATTTTCTAATTCTAAAAAATGGTGTTGAATTGCATCTATATATGGCATGCGATGAAATATAAAACCAATTGACCTCCACATTGTGGCATGCTAATTTAGTGACGTGTATATTAGTGACGTGTTTGATACTTTGACGTCTCAAGGAAGCGAGGGGGTCCGATGGGCAAAACAAATTCTATCTGCATCGAGATTCGTACATCCGATTTAAATTCACAGAACGATTTATAAAATTAATTTGCTACCAGAAGTATTTCTTAACAAAAGAGAAAAAAAAACCCAGCATCATTTTTATTTTATGATATGAATTCGTCTAACTGCAGTGCCTCTTATTCCGAAAGAGGCAAAACTTATTGCACAAATAAATACAATGTTGCAAAGCTTATTCAAAGGTCAATTGATTGTTAAAAAAAGAGATCAGCTTTATTCTTCGATTTCATGATTAGCTCTGCATTAGGCGATCGTTGTACCCTATCTGTATCAGAAAGAAAACCAGTCTTATTTAATGTTCTCATACACTAAGTAATAAAAAAAAATTACTTGTGACAAATAATTGTTAATTTTCGTGCTAACTATATTGTATTTGCTAATTTTCTTTGATTTTTGAATACCGAATAAAATTAAATTCGATTGTTTGTAGTATAGTTGGTGTTTTGTAGATTTGATCAAAACTCCAGTGATCATGATTTGTGGATTAGTATTTTAGACCTGTAGTGGGGTTCTCGACCTTCTTTTAAGTTACTCGGTTTTTTTCTATTTCTGGTGTATGCCAAAGCTTCTATTTTGAGCGGTTGTTGGCTTAATAAAACAAGCCTAATTAAGCTAGAACCTAGTTGGAAATAAATGTTAGACATTGCTTCAGGCTATTTGCTGAATTTAAATCAAAGAGTGTTTTCATTTAAATATATCCATATGCAGCCTCCTGGATATCTGACATCACTGGTGAAGTGGTGAAGAACCAGTAACCTGTTTTTGGAAATAGAAACAAGAAAATTCAAAATTTGATCTATTATTTTTGATTGCACGGTATGTTGTGCCAGAACTCAGCGGTCTATACTGATCAAGATCAGACAGCTTGCAACTGCATTAAAGCGATGTATCATGTAATTACATCGACCAATTAGGATCCGATTTCCTTTGAAAATATGTATATCTTCATGCACGGTATGTTGTGCTTGAACTCAGAGGTCTATACTAATCAAAATCAGACAGCTTGCCCAACCACAACGAAGTAGCCAAATCTTCCATTGCTTCCAAAGAATTTCAAACATGCCAGCATAAGAATTACGTGTTCCGTGCACAGAGCACAAAAAATACAAATTTCTTTGCAACAATCTAACTAAGGACAGAAAGATAGCTAAAGACAAAGCAACCAGTCATTGATTCATCAAACTAAAACAATTCCCTAACTTGTTAAACGATTTGAAAGATGATCGACAAACTAAAGAGAGATTACATTTTTTCCCGATTTCTATATTAATAGGAAATAAAAAAAATAAAAAAATGGAATTGGAATATCTCAATTTGATAGGGAAGATGCCATAAACTATGGCGTCCATCCCGGTCGCCATAGTTTATGGAGTCGGCCCAAACATCAGCAACAAAAACAAAAGTCTGGACACCAAAGTCTATGGTGTCCAGTTCATCTTTGTTTTTTTTTTTTTTTTTAATTGTAAGAGGGATCTTTCTTTAGGCAGCCTGAAGCTCAAACAAAACATAGCCTGAAAATTGAAAAGAAGAACGAACCCTCAGTAACATCACACGGAAAAAAAGCACACCTTACACCATTTTCTCCACTTCCTCAAGGAATTCATGCAAAAATAAAAAAAATATCAGCAACACTTTGGTGGTGGAGAAAGCAAGCCACTAAATTCCAATTATAACTCGACTCCAATTTCCTGACTTCCAAACTCTTTAATTTATTCCATCTCAAGCATGTTGGAATACGTTGGTTGAGTAATCCCTACAAATAAGAGAAGAACGATTTGTTTCACAATGGTACAAAATTTCAATTTCGAAAAACCATATGGTCCCCTTGAAGATTATTATTGAAAAACCACTATTTAGGACTTGAAGGGGAAAAAGAATATTATGACCACAATACTAAATTAATTTACTAAGAGGTGTAACCTCTAAAACTTAGAACCACCCACCCAAAAAAAAAAAAAAAAATCAAAACCACTCAATCCAAACTGAACCAAGCCAAGCAAGATGTAGCCCCACTATTTCACACCTCTGCTGTGAATCTGTGATGCACTAAAACAAAAACATACCAGGACATGGCGAGTTCCATAGAATCAGACTTGTAGCTTGAATGATGCCAAGACGATTCTGTTCATCGTCAACATTTGAAATTTTAAGGTCTGCCGTGACTAGAGTGGACGTGTTCTTCAATGTAATTGATTTCACACGACGGGAAATCGAACATTTCTTTATAGTCAGTTTCTTCAGCACATTGGAGTTAATCTCGCCAATCATCAACCGACAACGTGTCAGGACCAATTCTTCAAGGACAGGGCAACCCAATAAAAGCATTCTTATCAAAACATCCTTGATGAGGGTATGACCAAGCTCCAGTTTTTGAAGAGAAGGAAGGTTTATAGATTTAGGTTGGCTTTTCCATAAAGTTTGTTTACCTAACAATGACATCTCCTTTACTGACCCACAATTGAAAAGTGAATCAGGCAAGTTGAATACCATGTGCGTATCCATGTAAATGTAGATTACCCGAGGCATGCAAGCAATTGCATGATTTATGCATTCTTCAACAATGCCATGATTTCTTCTAGATCCAGACTTCCATGTCAGTTTAAAATTATTCAGTGGTGAGAAACCTCTACGGTTTAGTACACCTTGAACGAACCGCAAAAACTTATCCTCATGGTTGAAACCAGATATACGATAGTCAAATTCAAGAGTATCCATAGAAGTCCAAAGATCTATCCATCTTTTGGACAATATCCACGTGCACACAGCCTCTTTAGGGTTCAGCAAGGAGAGTACATGTGTTATAAGTGAGTCCGGCAAGTCACTTATTCTATCTATGGCAAGATCATCATCATCCATCTTTCACCCTTCAATGAGGCAGTTCGTCGATCGCCTCACATGCATAATCTCTGTGTTGAAATGCAAGAAAACAACAAACCAGCCATGAATTATCTCCAATGTAGAACAAAAATCATGATGTGTTAGATATAATAACTTATTCTTCAAATAATTCTCTTGAGAACTAGGTACATACCAACTAATATCACCACCAAACTGCCCACAGATCAGAATGCCAAAATATAATCAGATTGCATATGGATTTCTAAGACCATCAGAACTAATACAAGATTGCACCAGTGGGGCATAAAGAGGAAATTGGCCCAAATTCAAAACTTGCACAAACTTGGGAAATTATCTAATTACCAAATATTGTTACTCGTAATGAACATGGATTTTTCCATAGAACCATTAAATTTTGACAAGAATAAAAAATGCATCAATACAAAAATATTTCACTGAAAAGTGGATAAGACCTTTATTAAACTTTTCTTTCAGATTCGTGAAGAAAAATGCTCAATTGCACACTTTACTGTTTAGAAATGACATAGTGGCCTCAATCAACACTTATTGGTAAAATTCTGCCTAAATAAATTAGAAATCAGCTCAAATTTCTTTCTTTTCCCAACATTTTAAAGACTTCGCTCAACATTACTCACAAAACACAAACATTCATCCATGCTTTTAGAAATTCACTTTGTTTACAAATAAAATCTAAATCACAGAAAACTTGGGGAGGGAGCAGTGACCCGGCATAATCGCTAATTTCCAAATCACCGCGACCAAGCGCAACTAAGCAGGGTGACATCAGAGAAGAAAGAAGAAAGAGAGGAGACATAGAAAGAGTACCGTACCAATAATCGAATCGATCAGAGGGATTTCTGCTGAAATCAACCAATTCGGCAGAAACTGGAGAATCTAACTCGATTTGGGAGAAAACGCATCCAATTTTGACTTGCTCGGGCAGAATAGAAGAAGAGATGGTCCGTCCCTGGGCCCTATCAGTCGGTACTGGAAATATAATAGCTGATTGCGACTGGAGAGGAGGAGGACACACTTTTGTTATGGCCTTATGGGACTAGTTAGGACAGTTCAACAGTAAATGGTGATCTGTTAGCTGAGGTGTCAGCACCGTATTAATTCTCATAATTACCAGAGTTATTAAGAGGAGTATCCTGTAACAATCAATTAGGAATGAAATAAATCAATTTTTGAGTTTTACCTTGATTTATGAATTCATCCATTACCACTTGATCCGAGAATCCGTATAACACCAATTCTGAGTTTGATCAAAACCGGAAGTCCGGAACAATCGTAATCGTAAGAATCACGTGCGAATTTTAAGGTAGCAATTTTGTTTATTTGGTCCATAGTTTGAGCAGAAAAGGAGAAGGAAAAAGACGAGAAACGAGAAAAACGAGAGAAAGTTGGACTATAATGAAAAAGGCTAGATTCGTATTGAAGAGAATTGCAGTTGGAATTGGGCCTTAAAACCATCTCTTCTGTTTCCTTCTTTATTTAATTTTTTTTTTGTTTGCCTGGGAACATTTCATAAAGAAAAAAATTAATATTTTGATCACTTTCTTAGAAAATTAAATTGGCCCACAAACTTTATTTGTACTAAATTGATCCCATATATTTTTTTTAAAAAGACCAAGTATGTCCCTAAACTTTTATTTTCATTAAATCTGTTTTTCAAATTCTGAAAAAAAAAAATTACTAGGAAGTTCAAATGTTTTCATTTTATCTGTCTTCATTATGACTCGTTGTCACCTATTTTTTTTTTAACAGAAGCTTAATTTAGGTTAATTAATTACATTATTAGCATACAAGAAAATTACCAAAATTGTCTTGATGTTTCAACCATGAACTTGGATGGACAAGTGAGATCAATTCGCTTCTGGAAGACTCAACCATGAAATTTGGTAAGCAACAACACATGCATCCAATCAGGGGTGTAAACGGAGCGGATTCGGAGCGGATAATGCTAATACCAAATTCGTATCCGCCTTTCAATGAGCGGATACGGATACAGATACAGATAGTAAACGGATATCAAAATTTAAAACCATATCCGCCTTAAACGGATACGGATTCGAATACGAATATAGAATGGATAATTGTCGGATATTGAGTTATATGAACTTTAAGATATAATTAATAATTAATAAAATTTAAAACCTCACATGACATGGATTCAAATCCCCTTGAAGACAAAATAATTTAAAACCTCACATGATACAGATATGGATAGTAAACGGATATCAAAATTTAAAACCATATCCGTATCTGTATCCGCATCTTTTGTGGTAATTGATAATTATCCATATCCGTATCCGCGATATCCGTATCCGTTTAAGTCCGGATACAGATTATATGCGGATTCGGAACGGATATCCACCCGGATATCCATATCCGTTTACACCCTTACATCCAATACATCAAATTTTTTTTATTTTTTATATTTTACTATTATTTAGATTGGTAAAAAAATCACTATTTTTGAATGGTCTAGAATCTTTAGTTCAACTGATTTTCAACATATCTAAAAAAAAATGTAAATTTAGCCTACAAATTTATTTTCATATGAAAAATCATGTTGAACATTTCAGATCGACTATTTAGACTTAAAAATGAAAATATTGGTCCGTAATTTATTCTATGCATAGTAACATAGCCTCACATTATATTCCTTAACAATGCAACTGAACACCACAACTTCAAACAAGAAGAATTGAAATCGGTAGGGATTTTCATAGCTAAAAAGTAGGATTATACCACAAAACACAGCTAGCAATAAGCACTACGTGTTCCTTACACAGTCACAAAAACACAAGTTTTCTTTGTAACAATCTAACTTAAAATGTAAAAGAACAGAAAGATAGCTAAAGACAGAGCATCCAGTCATTGATTCATTAAACTAAAAACAGTTCCCAAACTTGTCAAACGATTTGAAGAATGATCGACAAATTTAGAGGATTACAATTTTTCCTATGGTCTTTACAAGGGCACCCAAAGTCGTGATCACCTCATTGACCGTCTCTTCACTCCCCTCTTTAACCCTTATCTCCACTATCTCAAGGAATTCATGCTGAAATGAACAATAATTTCCCAGCAACACTTCTTGTGCAGCAACTTTACTCTGCTTGGGTTGTGGACAATAAAAGTTAGTAAGATACTTGACAATAAAAAGTAGTATGATAGTAAGATAGTTGCCACAATGACCATGCATTTTGTGCAAACAAGCGATCAATCATTGGATTGCATCCTAAATTAAATTCTCGGTATTAAAAGATGGCGTATCATACTCGCATGCAAGGTTAAGTGTTAACTGTATATGCATGAGATTGTTCGACTCTTGAGTGATGATGCATGTACTAAAGGCATCCCTCACAGTTTCTCAAGGTTGGTGCCCAATTTTATTAATAAGCTCCAAGGACAAATCAGAAAGAAAAAATAAATAAACATGAACTGGTATCGGAAAGATGCTACTTCATCAACTTCACTATATTAGGCACAGCACTAAAGGCCAGCAACTTGACTACTACCCTTTTCTTTCCCCAACACACACAGAGGGTTTCAAGAGAGAGAGAGAGAGAGAGAGTACATGACGGAAGTTTAAGACAAGCTTCTTTAAATTGGGTGAATGCTGGAGAAAGCAAGCCACTAGATTCCAACAATAACTTAGTCTCCAATTTCTCTTCTTTATTGTTGCAATTCTCTTCTTTAAATTGGGTGAATGTTTTGATGGGTAAAAGAAAAGAGGTTCAGTTTGTCCATCAACTACATATCTTATATATTATTCAACACATTAAGTTCTTTAGTATTTACTTGTCAACTCTTCGGTATATATATATCTTGTATATCCTTAAGCATTTTAAAATATTTTATATTCATCCATCAACTCATTATTATATCTAGTATATCTTTCAACTCATTAAATTATTTCATATTATCCATAAAGTTCAATTGATATATTAAATCTAGTTTACATATTCAAAAATACAGTTTATGTGTGTTTTCAATGATCTGAATTTAAATAGTTTCCTTCTTACTTAGAGAACTATTTTTCTAAAATATTTTTATTATATCCTCTGATCAGTAAATTTTGTTCTCGCCTAAATGCTCTTTGTTTTACAACTAATTTCCTAAAAAAATGAAACAAATAATTAGAGAAAGTTAATTTTATTTGAAAGGAGAATGATAATGTGCTACTTTTCTTTATTTTGTAGCGTATGAAACAGGCTCACTGGGTCACTGTATAATTGTATACCTTTCGTTTTCACTCTTTTTTTTCAAACAATACGTAACCTTTCGTACCACATTGACAGGTAACAGTATAATTTCTAACCAAAATCCAATTGGTAATGTCAGATTTTGACGATTTCATCTCCCTATAGTTATTCTTATGTGAGGTTCCAAAATTAACCTAAAGCCAAATCGATGAATTAAAATATGTGCTTGTTTCGTAGTTCGCATGAAATGGTTGTGAAGAGACTAGTTGGTAGTTCCCCTTCTACAAATAAATATGCGATCTTTAACGGTCTTTTTTAAGTTTATATATGTTGACTACTATGATCACTTCTTCTTTTAATTGTTTGGTGCTTTGTACAAACAAATTCGAAAATGTCCGTCTTGTTTATAGTAAAAATATATATTGACGACTAGATGCACTAAGAAAAATAATACTTTTCTCATGACTAACTCTAATAACTTGGAAACACGTGCTAATTTCAATCAGTCTATATAGCTAGAACATTGCCCCTTTTCTCACCCGAGGAGAAGCAAAGTGACAAACAAATTTTGTTGAAAACCAAAAGATTTTAAAAATTTGGTTACAACTTTTAAAACATTTGAAAACATTGCCCTCTTTGTCACAAAATTCTTGTTTTAAACCAGGCTGACAACCTTTTCCAAAGGGCTTTTCTCACAGAAAAGGTTAAAAAAAAGAAACCTTTAACAAAAGGCAACTTAATTAGATATTGTGTCAGGATCTCAGCATGGATGGCAAAATTAGAAGGGTTTCTAGAGATATGGTCCAAAGCAAGGGCTATATTATATGCACTTGATGCTTTGATAATTTTCTTTACATTTGTTTCTTGACATGAAATTTGCCTCCATATTTCTTTTTGGAAATCTACTATTTGGATAAATAATTCAGGAAGAAAAACAAGCACAGGACTATAATAGAAAGAGGAGACAGGCATAGGAGTAGAAAGAAGTTTCTTTACATATTACATACACTGTAAAACTTATCCAAATTTCTTTTCTTCCAACTCAGAATCAACGGAAAAGAAAATCAGAACAGCAAATATATGCTTTGGACCCCAAAAATGGAGCATAATTAGTTTGTACCAGTTAGATTTGGTAGGTACTAGGTAGGCATAGCATTTTGTCTTTTTAGTCCACTTTTACTACAGTGCACTGAAATTCCCTTTCATGAGCCATATCCCATAGGTAGTTTTAAACAAGCAACTAACCATGAAATGGAGCTTGATAAATGGATTTTGTGCCAAAGTGTAAACAGCTCAATGAAATATTTTCATATTTACTGTATTAGCCGTCTTTAAATTCTAGGTCTTGGGTAGTGTTCACATAGTTTTCCCACCTATATACCCTGTTAACTAACAATAATGTCTTACTATGGACTTGTCGTTGTCCTATTTTATTCAATTTGCTTAACCGGTTAATCCTATTGATTATTTAAATTTCTCTCCCAGAGCAAAGGTCGGATCCGCACTTCATTGCTACCAATTTCTGTAAACTTGCATAAGTATCACAACAGAAACTGGATCTTATTCCTTGATTCCAACCGAGTAGACAGATCAGGACACATGTTTAAAACTAAGACTTAGTGACTCATATGGACTAAAGGAAATTATTTTCAACAAAAGATCTGTTATTATTCAATAAATTGAAATAGAAATGCATTTTCAGCTAAAAGTATAACATACATGTATATGTCAAGCATCATGACCACGGCCATTTTGCATCCGTCCATGCACACCATCGATGTCTCATGTTATAGGTTGGACATCTTTCTCCATCACTTCTCATATTTGCATCATTTGTTTTATCCAGTAAAGTTTGGTTTCTTATTAAGGCCTCATCTCGGTACTTCGGGCTGAGAAATTTGGGATGATCTAAGAACTTAACATTTTTCATCCAAAGCCTCAGAGCCTGTAAGTAAAGCAAATAAATATATAATGGAGGCCCAATTAATCCTATTAATATATTATACATAAAATGAGGACAGGGCATTGGCCAAAACCATACACTAATACCATAGCATTAATCATGTACTTGCGTACCGTGGAACTACACTATAAATCAGGTATATACTTGGACTATAATCCTTCTACCTGTGCGTAATATTATCCATAAATATATAAATGACGGTACCTCCCAATATATCCATATGGCAACCTTATGGGGCATCAACCAAAAAAACTTTTCTGTAGAAATCGAAGTTGTGACAGAGTTGATCTCCTGGGCATGAAGAACTGCCGTAAAATAGTTTCCATGTGTTGGGTGTTCCGCTGAAATCACAACTGAAAGATTTTCACTTGGTTCAACAGCACTAATTCTCCAATTTGCCAGCATATCCTACCAAATATTGAAAAAAATATAAGCAACAGAATAGCTACAAGAGTACTGATATTGCCCCACCATTTAAATTTTGGGATTGACAAATTAGAAGTAGTAAATTTGTGTACCATAAAGGGGCTGACATGGAGGGGCTTGGCCACTATGTCAGAACCAGGAAGAAAGACAAACTCAACCCTCTCACCCCAAGGAGTGTTTGTAACCTGAGTTAACAACAAAATAAAGAGTAATTTATTCATAACACCTTATGCTTCAATCACAATTAAATCTTCCTGGTAGGTCTGTTTACTTCTTTCAACTTTTTATTTCAATTTTGTTTATTTATACCGTTATCATTATCTTTTGAAACAATGTGATGTGGCTGACCTGAAAATTTAAAACACCAACAATTGTAAAACAGTAATGAAATGTGCAATACAAAAACCTCAGCTATGCACATATTGAGATGAGCTTTTCCTTGTTCAATGTTGTAACAGTAATAAATGCTTAAGGGGTTCTGCTCATAGCCCACACTTTTAGGGATCGTCAGAAGAAACCTATAATGTACAATTGAACAAAGAAGGAAAACAGAATCAGACTCAACACTAAACATTTTTTTTTTCTTTCTTTTATGTGTTTTCAGAAACTTTCAACAGAAGGTTATTTTACTCCATTTCTTGACTAGTTGACTTCAGTCCAGTTGAGACCATCACTTTGCATCAGAAAGTTTGATTGCTAATCAAAACCTCGACATAATTACCTATTAAGATTGGACCTTAAGTCGCCTATTGTATTTGTATAGCCTAATACATCACAACAAATACGGACTTCATGGTGTTGGATGCGATTCTCTAAAGAACCAGTAAAAAGAAAAATATTTCAGATATGGTGGAGCAAATTATAAGTGGAATTACACTGGGCCATTGGTGCCAGCAACTTTGCGAGCCGCATCAGCTGAGAGGTCACTGCAACTTGGGGACCGCTCGAGGTCAATAAGTGCATACCGCACTGGGTACTCGAACTCGTGCAAACGGGTCGCCTTCTGACATGGCGCACTCGCCCCTCGTAAACCCGTACAGGTGGTGGTCCCGGCTCATCGTACGCGGGGGAAGTCGGCGGCGAGTAAGGGAAAATGCAAGCGAGAAGCGTGCGAATGAAGAGGGACAGCGAGAGGAAAGATGAAGTCACTGTAGTAGAGGCAATCGACCACAAGAGGGACAGTGCCTCCATTTGTAAATCCAATCTCAATTCTCAATCCACCATTAGCAGGATTTTGAGCTATCTTGCTAGTTGCTCCTTGATTTCTGATCTGTTGACCATATGTATTAGAACAAGAGGAGGGTTCCACTGCCTCAATTTTCATGCCTCCATTGAACCTCCAAATCCGAACCGTAAATCTATTAATTTGATTAACCGACAAGATTAATATCCCTTCAACGAAATTTTTCGAAGAAATCGTCTCCAGTTAGACTCTTCGTCTGTCCTTCGCTCCACCCCCAAATCACCAGGTTTCCCTCCCCGGCGCCCACCCCTCCCGCGCGCACCCCCCTTCCCCTCCCCCACGCGCCTCCCTCACCCCTCTCCCGTGCCTTTTTCCCTGCGCCCCCCTCAACCCCCTTCCCCCGATCCCTCCGCGCAACCTCCGATGTTCCTCTGCGCCTCCTCCGACGCCTCCATGGATCTTCTTTCCTCTTAACGTAACATTCCTGTTCATTTGTTTGGTTACTTTGAAGTGAGCAGTTTTGATTTTGATTTTTATCATTTCTGAAAGGCTTTATTTGGTTCTCTTTTCCAGAAATATTGTGCATAGGGATAATCAACTATACGAAAACAGGTGATACAAAAAATTTGAAGGCAACGCTTAGAGATATTTACAACATGCAAAAAGTTTGAAGGCAACGCCGGGCTCTGTGGAGGGCGCGTAATGACATTGGGTGGCGCGGAGGATCGTTGGAGGAAAGACGCGGAGGTGCGCCGATGAGGGGGTGGGCGGACTGGAGATGAGGTTGGGAGGGGAAGTGAAAGAGAAATGATGGAGAGAAAGAAACTGGAGGTGAACAATAAGGGAACTGGAGCAGATGTGGAGAACCTTTTTCGCTGAAGAGTCTTTAAATCCAGTCCGTCGATTAAATTTGTTGATGTACGGTTCAGATTTGGAGGTTCAATGGAGGCATGAAAAATGGAGGCAGTGGAACCCTCCTCTATATATATATATATATATATATATATATATATATATGAGTAGAACTAAGGTGTTCTTAAGTCCACCAAGTTTTTTTTGTGAACTCAACTCTAAAACCTATCGAGATGGCTTCACATGACGAATCCGAACCATTGAAACCCGTCTACCTTACAAGTGATGCGTCTACATGCAAAAAAAATTAACTTTTGAATTAGTTTAGTATAAAGTCAAGCGGTCAAAATTAGAAATTTTGTAAATTAATTTTACCACATTCATTTTTTGAATGTTTTTTGACCACTTGACTCTATACAAAATTAATTCGAAAATTTAAAATTTTTGCATGTAGACGCGTCACTCGTACGGTAGACGGGTTTCAACGGTTCAGATTCATCATTTGAAGCTAATTCGATAGGTTTTAGAGTTGAATTCAAAAAAAGACTTGGTGAACTTAGGAACACCCTAGTTCTTCTCTCTCTCTCTATATATATATATTAAAAAAGCAAGAAATCTAAAAGCTTAGAGCTTGAGAAGAGATGAATTTCAAATATTCATGCTTTGCATTATGTTTTCTTGATACATTTACAATCCCTATTTATAGAGAATATTCTGGTTACACGAGTCTAACCATAGTTAATTTGTGTAACACAATTGTCTAACATAATATTAACAACTGCTTAACAGCCTTCATTAGGTCTTGACTGGAGATGTCCCTTATAATTCTATTAAAATCATTGCTCAGAAAAGACTAAATATGAGTCCGAATCTGTTGCGATTGCGAGAGGGATCGCAGGTTCCTGAAATTCCGAGATCAATGGTTCAAACTTTTCCATGCGCGGATCTCGGAAACGTTGAAAAGTAAATTTTCATGCACACATCTCGAGAAAGACCAACAGATGAGATTGGATCGCAGGGTCCTGTGATTCCCCGAGAATCACAGCAGATTTATTTTCAACTAAATATACCTCAAAAAAAATTGGAAAATTTTCCAGTGTACCCATCAAAACTTTTGAAATAGCCAATTTACCCATCAAAACATGAAAAATCCTATTTACCCCTTCAAACTGAACTTCTTTTCTTTTATCCCCATATCTTCATAAATATATTATGTCTTTTATTAAAAATCAAGTTGACTAATTTACCCGTTTTCTTCTCTGATATCCTTCATGTGCTAATTGATTTGACTATTTGAATCGGAGAGTAGTCGATCGTCTAGCCTATAACCAACCTGTCGGCACACAAAATAGCGATGGATATTATTGCAACGATCATGGGGTGAGCGTTATGGCTAAACTCTTCTCTGATCTTTTCTACTGTTTTGGCTGCTTTTTTTTAAGTGAATTGGGTAAGATTGCCGAATAGAATTTTAACTAAATGATTGGAACAACGATATTCTGAAATGAGATAGAACATTGCTTTTGGAAGGGAACCGTTCAAGTCCTGCCTCTAGTTGATCTTTGTGTTCAATGAAGAAGGTCAAAGAGTACAGTAATTAATGCTTGCAGTCAAAGGCTACTAGAAGATTTACTTTCTTTGTCATTTTTCCCATTGATCATTAACGAAGGAAGAAGCCTTTGAAATTATACCAAACGAAGTAGCGCCCCCCACCCAACACACACACACACCCTTTGTAGTATTGTAGATCTGTTAGCTACTTCTTCCTCGCAGAGAAAGGATGGTAGACAAGAAAATGTTGTCTACTCTTTGTTTTGTTTCTTCTATTGAGTTTCTTTTTGGCAAATTCAAAGTCAAATTAATTGTTGTCTCCTCGCGTCTTCACGAGCTCTCTCCGATTAAAATAATCAAATTAAAAGGATCAAGAAGATAGGGGTAAATTAGTCAACTTGATTTTTAATAAAAGACAAATAATATATTTATCAAGAAAAGGGGATAAAAGAAAAGAGGTTCAGTTTGAATGGGTAAATAGGATATTTTCATGTTTTGATGGGTAAATTGGAGACTAAGTTATTGTTGGAATTGCAGTTGGAATTCTCTTCTTTATATTCATTTATAAATTTTGGATCACTTTCTTAGAAAATTAAATTGGCCCACAAACTTTATTTGTACTAAATTGATTTCATATATTTTTTAAAAAGAACAAGTATGTCCCTAAACTTCTATTTTCATTAAATCTGTTCTTCAAATTCTGAAAACAAAATTACTAGGAAGTTCAAATGTTTTCATTTTATCTGTCTTCATTATGAATCGTTGTCACCTATTTTTTTTAACAGAAGCTTAATTTAGGTTAATTAATTACATGGCAAATTCTTCTATGAACATAAGGACCTATTTGTAAAATGAGCATATTTTCATTTTCAAAGTTCAAACAGTTGATCCGACCGTTCAACATTATCTCCATATTAAAATGTACTTGGAGGTCAAATTTTACATTTTTTTGAATTTTTTTACTATTTATTAAGATGGGTACAAAATTCAATGGTCTGAATTTGACTAGTTTTGTAAAATACTTTATAAATAGTAAAAAAATTCAAAAAAATGTAAAATTTGATCTCCAAGTACATTTTAATTTGGAGATAATGTTGAACGGTCGGATCGACTGTTTGAACTTTGAAAATGAAAATATGTTCATTTTACAAATAGGTCCTTATGTCCATAGAAGCATCCCTCTAATTACATTATTAGCATGCAAGAAAAATTACCAAAATTGTCATGATGTTTCAACCATGAACTTGGATGGACAAGTGAGATCAATTCGCTTCTGGAAGACTCAACATGAAATTTGGTAAGCAACAACACATGCATCCGATACATAAAAAAAATTTATTTTTATTTTTTACTATTATTTAGATAGGTAAAAAATCACTATTTTTGAACTGTCTAGAATCTTTAGTTCAACTGATTTTCAACATATCTAAAAATAAATGTAAATTTAGCCTACAAATATATTTTTATATGAAAAATCATGTTGAATGTAAATTTAGCCTACTGATCAGAGTCAAAATAATGATGATTTACGTAGGGTTTTGGCTTAGGTTTTACATATTTTCTCACACTTATGTTTGATTTATTAGAGAAAAAGGCTACTGTCACCCTTCTTTATGTTTTATTGCAGAATACAAGTTTTGGGACTATTTTACATCAAATGGAGCTAGAATCGGGTCAATCGGATCAGCGACGCTCATCGACTAAGTCTCTGTTACGGTCCGTATTGGCTAATACGGACCAGGCCTAGCACAGACCAGGAGATAGCGCTGGAAGCATTAAACCCTAACCGTCGAGGTCCTAATACGGACCGTATCACCTGATACGGTCCGTATCCGAAGGCGTCTCTTGGGGAATAACTGCCGACAGCTGTTTCCAGATCAGTTTCTTAGCCTCTACTCAACCTCTACACGTCCCTACACTCCTATATAAGGCCCCTGGGCAGAAGGAATAGATATCTTTGTAATTAGAGTTAGATTTGATTAAAGAGAGAAGAGATGAGTGCTTGTAACTATGCCGTTCCGCGGCCAAGTTTCTTTTCTTAGGGCTAGGCAGTAAACCTTGTTACTCTTGATGTTTTGATATATATATTTCTGTTGATTATGATTTCTTGTTGTTGAAACAAAATGCTTTTGTGATTTACTATCTCTTCATCTAATTTCAATGATCTAGTTTGAGACCGTTAGGGTAGTGACAGTGCCTTAATGGCAAGAGAAACTATTTGTATGAATTAGCCTCGTTGAGATCTATTAGGTTTATGTGAAGAAAACCTTAGCGGGGAAACCATAAACCAGACCAACAAAACGCGTACCAAATTCCATCACTTGCGTAAAGTAAATCGCAGTGATCTGTGTAGTAATTTGGGGTATTTGAGAGATCAGACATTTGCGTAAGGTAAATCGCAGTGTCCTATGTAGAATCTCGGTAAAAGATCTGTCATTCTTGCGTAACATAAATCGCAGTGACCTATGTGGTGTCTTTCATTAAACAACAACAGGAAATCAGACGCAACATGAATATATTGTCAAGGCGGATTGAGTGGCAATGGTGTGCCGAAACTCTAGGAATTCTCATCTCTATCTTTATTTTAATTACTTTTAATTGCTTCCTAATTTACATTGATCACAACAACATTCTCTCAATTTACAGATTTCGTCTAGCCTTTCGAAAGATTGTGATTCGATCGCTCAGAGCATTGAACCAATATTCCCTGTGGATCGACCTCGAATATACTACTCGATAGGATTGTGCGCTTGCAGTCCGAACTGATAGCATTTACGAGTTTATAAATATTAAAAGAAACATTGCTCTCTTTTGAGTGATCAAGCTTTTTGGCGCCGTTGCCGGGGAATAACGGTTCATTGTGCAAGGCCTCGCGAGACGTCCTTGCTTTGACCATTGAATCCAATTAATTAGGAACGCCTAGATTTCTTTTTATTTTCTGCATTTTTATTTTTCTTTTATTTTCAATTTCGTTTTTATTTTTCTTTTTCTTTTTATTTTTCAGTTTCTAGTTTAATTTTTAGATTTTCTTTTCTTTTTAGGACACTGCACGCTGGCCGAATCATCCGTACGAAGATCCGAGAGGATTGCTAGTAGGAGAGAGGACAATTCGCTTCCACATCACCGATAAGAACCAATCATAGTTCTTCATCAAGCAATTCTGAAAGCGAAGAGGACTCAGATTCGATCAACATGAATATCCCACCGAACGAACCGATTAACAATGGAAGACATAATGGTGATAATGAAGTTCACGATGCAGCAAGACCCAAACTTCTACGAGACTATTGCGTACCGCGCGCGAATGATCCTAATTCTAGTATAAACCCGCAAACTGTTACGCACCGTAATTTTGAGATCAAATCTGCTCTCATAAATATGGTTTCGCAACAGCAATTTGGAGGATTTCCACATGAAGATCCACATCTTCATTTGTCAATCTTTCTAGGGATATGCGAGACGATAAAGATCAACGGAGTTACCGATGAAGCGATCAGGCTAAGGCTATTTCAATTCTCATTAAAAGATAAAGCAAGAGCATGGTTGTTTTCCTTACCGGCCAATTCCATTCAAATTTGGGACCAATTGTTTAATGTGTTTATTGCAAAATATTTTCCACCATCCAAAACTTCGAGGTTTAGAAATGCAATTACTAATTTTGAACAAATGGATGGTGAAACATTGTGTGAGGCATGGGATAGATATAAGGATATGTTAAGGTGTTGTCCACATCATGGTCTAGAAAGATGGCTGATTGTCCAAACTTTTTATAATGGTCTAAACCCTACCGATAGGTTGTCTATTGATGCTTCTGCAGGAGGAGCAATCATGAACAAGGAACCTGACGAGGCTTACAACCTAATTGAAGAGATTGCAATCAACCAACACTACTGGATCCCTGAGCGAAAGAAGCCAAGTCCAACACTTGGCATGCACCGAGTAGATGATATATCCATGCTGAGCGCAAAGATTGATGCTTTGCAAATGGCACTCAACAAGCAAACCAAGCAGCGAACGGTAGCAGCAGTCAATACCGCAACAGCATGTGGTTATTGTGGAGGAGCGCATGAGATGACCGAATGTATGAATGTGACGGAAACTGAGGAAGAAATAGAGCAAGCAAACGCAATCGATAACAGCTTTCGACCTCAGCCCGCCTACAACACATACCATCCGAACAACCGAAACCATCCAAATCTCTCATACGCAAACAATCAAAGGCCAGCTGCACCCCAACAGAACTATCAACCACAACCCAATTATCAACCGAGATATAACAATCCTCAACCGAATTACCAACCAAGGCAATACAATCAACCACAGCAACCTGACATCACATCATTAATGGAGAGATTCCTAGAGAAGCAAGATAAGGCTAACGCCGAAATCGCACAAAAGATCGAATCCTTAACAAATCGCAACAAAGACTTAGAAGACAATGTCTCTAAGATGGCAAAAGAACTCTCGAGTATTACATGCGGAAAAGGCAAATTTCCGGGCCAACCGGAAGAAAACCCGAGAGAGACTTGCAAATGCATAACATTAAGGAGCGGTACAGCTTACAAGGGACCTCCCATGCCCGATCAAACTTCCGATGAGATGCATACAGAGCCATCGCATTCCGAAGAGTACGAGCCGTAACAATCGGAGCCGCCCGTATTCGAAACGTAGGCAGACCCTATCGAGGAGCAGAATGACACCGTAGGTGGAGACGAGCGACAACCCGAACCTGAATATATTGCACCACCACCCTACAAGCCACCTCTGCCATTCCCTCCAAGGCCTGCCAAGCATAAGATGGAGCCGCAATTCGCGAGATTCATGGAGACACTCAAGCAACTACAAGTCACAATCCCCTTCACTGAGGCAATTGCAAGCATACCCTCGTATGCTAAATTTCTGAAGGAGATTCTTTCGAACCGAAGTCGACTCCAAGAATTCTCAACAGTTCCGCTCAATCTGGAATGCAGTGCGCTCGTGCAAAGCAAATTACCAATAAAGTTGAAAGATCCGGGAAGCTTCTCGATACCATGTACCATTGGCACAACCGATTTTAAGAGAGCTTTATGTGATATGGGGGCAAGTGTGAGTCTGATGCCTAAGGTAGTGTTTGATAAATTGGAATGTGGAGACCTATCACCAACACGGATCTCATTGCAACTAGCTGACCGATCAATTCGATATCCTGAAGGAATGTTGCTTGATATCCCAATCAAAGTCGGTAAATTCTGGATACCAGCAGATTTTGTGGTAGTTGATATGGAAGAAGATGAGCAGATTCCGATCATCCTTGGAAGGCCATTCCTCGCCACATGTGGGGGCAATGATCGATGTTAGGAATGGGAAGATTTCACTCAATGTTGGCGAGAACAAGATGATCTTCAACATGAATGAGACCAAAGTCCCACCTGACAAAAATCTTGCTTACAATTTGGAAACAGTGGATGAGTATGGCAATGATGAATTGCGAATGGATGAATTTGAAGACATCAAGGAAATGGTGCACGAAGCAGAAGTGGAGAGACTGTTCATTGTACAAGATGACGGTCAGATCCATCCAACCTCCGTGACAACACAAACCGATGGTCTGAACAGGAGCCCTAATATCGCAAACAACAGGAATTATTCTCTCTTAGCCCTTGCACTAATCAAGAACCTACGCGAAGAACTCGATGCAATTTCTCAAAGACTGGACGAGGTTGAAGTAGTACTCGGTGTGAGTCTAGCATTCGACCCCGGACCTCAAACACCAACCGACTTCTTCGAGAAGGGTAATAATGATGAAACCACAGAAGACGCTGAAGGAGAACCACCCGACAAGCAACTTGTTTGCATTGGCGGGAGGATATCTGGAAGAAACTGATGCGACACATAGTCAAGCTAATGACTTAAAACAAGCGCTTCTTGGGAGGCAACCCAAGGCCACTTTCATATTTTCTTATAAATTTATATTTTCGGTTTAATTAGGACTTAAACAAAGAAACAACTCATATCCACCTTTTTCCTATGATCAGGTAAGCATACTGGAGAAAAGGCTTGATTAAAAGACATCTCGGAAGACGGGAAAATACTCTCTGGTACGACCTGTGTTGGCTGATACAGACCTTACCAATAGATACGGGGGAAATAGAGTAAGAAGAAAGGAAACAAGTGGTGAATACGGTCCGTATTGGCTGATACGGCCCGTGTTCAAAGGAGTTAAAACTTAGCGGTTATTGGGTAAGCATAACGGATCCAATACGGACCGTATTGGCTGATACGGTCCGTAATGGATGAGAATCTGGGAGATGCGAACCCGTTAAGAAGAGACGTTTGAAATCCCGCGCGAATCACGTCTCATAACCGTTAACCATTTTCGTTTTAACCCCTAAACCTCTTCTCTACCTCTCTTCCCCTATTCTCTTCCCCTCAATCTCTTCTCTTTCTCCCTCTTCCATTTTTGCCCAAAATCGAGCCCCTCTTCCTTGCCGCCGATCTCCATCGCCAAACTCGCCTCCATTCACCATTGAAGCCGCCGCCAGCACCATCTCTCCGTTTTCCCTGCCCTAATATGGACCGTACCGGGTCCGTATCCGACGGCCGCTCGATCCAATTTCTCCAAAATTCGGTTTATCTAAACCCCTTTTCTAATTTCAAAGTTTAAATTCATTTTTGCATTTGTTTTAATTCAATCTCTGTTGCATTAGTTTAGGTAATTAGGTTTTATATCGTAAAATCACAAAAATCACAAAAAAATTAGGTTTCTGTCAGTTTTCCCAATTTTTACCAGTACAATACGGTCCGCAATAGTTTACCAAAACCAGCACTTGGCGTTTTTAGAAACACCTTCTGATACGGTCCGTATCATCAATACGGTCCGTAACCAGTCCAGTACTTGGTCGAATTCACCAACCAACCAGTCCGTAACCAGACCGTATTGCCCAATACGGTCCGTAACAGAGGTTTAAAAATTAAGCAAATGGCCCCAAAAATAAAAAATATTTTAGGGGCAGTTACAAGGAGTGCTAAGAAAGCCCTCGGGGGTGCCGGCCCGAGTAGTTCACCGCAGAGCTCCTCTAGCCGATCCTCCCGGTCCTCCGGCTCACAACCACAATCCTCCAACCATTCATCCTCTCAACACTCAAACAGAGACACATCGGTCTCCAATGAGGAGTATGCCTCGGAAGAATTCAACCCTCAAGATTTCGGTCTCGAAGAAGAAGACTCTGATGAAACAATGGAGGAGGTCCGGCCAACCGAGTACCAACCTGTCTTCTCGCACATACAATTCAAACAAGCCTACGAGAAGATGATAACAAGGGAGGTCATTTACCACAAATACATCAACACGGAGACACTCGAGCGACTAGGCCTCCTTGCACAAACCGAACAACTCGCAAACCGCACCCACATCTGGCAATTCCTAAACCTAATCCAAGGAGTAAAAATTTACAAGGTACTCACGAGGGAGTTCCTTGCGACCTACAGATACAATGAGGACTCCATTACCTTCCAGATGATTGGCGTGCATTACACAGTCTCCATGAGTGATTTCTGCGCCATCTTCAACCTCGCCAACGATGGCACTTCTGATTCTCCTGACTGCCGAGAGTTCTGGTACAGCATCACAGAAGATAACCAAAACTCAACTCGACCGGCAAGCAGAATCATTCACCCCCAAGTCCGCCTCTTGCAAGTCATCCTTGCCAATTCCATTTTCGCAAGAGGCGAGAGTTCGTCCAAGGTAACACTACCCGAACTCTACCTCCTCAAATGCATGATCGAGCCAACACCGGTGCGACCTCACCTCGGCCATCTCCTTTGCAAACAAATTCTTGAGGTCGCCCTTCCCAAGAAAGAAAAAGGCAAGATTTCCATCGGATTCGTGGCCACAATCTTGGCCAATCACCTCGCATTGCCGATCGATCATCTCAAAGAGGCAAGCGGGCTCACACAAATTGACATGCCATGCCTTCAAGCCATGAAAATTGTCACCGACCACTACCCGGGTCCCTACTTCTACAAATCACCGAAGGGAACCCTCCAATTCCCTTTTCGACATCTCAATCTCCGTAGTAGGGCCTCCTGGAAGATGGCACAACCCGCGAGCCCGACCTATGAGCCACCTCAGGATTACATTGATGTAATCGAAAGCCAAGCCGCAGTGCAAAATCAGGCTAATATTGATCGGCAGCAGAGAGGAGAGGAGGAGCCCCCTTTTCATGCATATAGGGAGGCAGGTACATCAGCGGCTGGAGCCGGATATTCAGGGGCGGCACAATCTGATGCCCCTACAGATGATCATGATCAGTTCATCCAAATGGTAAATTGGATGGACTCGAACCTCACTGCACTTACCTTGACAACGGGCGAGACTACTCAACAAATGGAACAAAATAGCTCGACCCTTCACCAAGAAATTGGTGAAATCCGAAACAGCATGGAGGAGATCCGGAGGAGCGTCGACGAGAGCAGGCACGAGACCCAGCAGACGCGCTACTTGGCACATCAGTATTATCAGTTTGCTCTCGACTCCGGATTCGAGTACCAGCCACCACCATATGGACTTTTCGACCCGTCATTTTACGAGGAGATCCAGCGACCACCACCACCTCCACCACCTCAGGATTGAGGTGCAGTGAGTTGTATCTTCCCCCGGTCTTTTTACTTTATTACTCCCTTTATTTTTATCTCGAGCATTGGGGACAATGCTCAATTTTATTCGGGGGGTAGAAAATGTAAATTGACCATGTATCTTTAAATTTTTCACAATTTAAATTCTTAGATGCTAGTAGTTTTACTCAATTTTTGACTAGGGTTGGAGGCTTTACCGAAAATCCTAGAATGATTAGATTGAGCTTTTTAGTTAGCTTGCATTTTTATTTTTCCTTAGGAATAGGTTAATCAAATAGGAATTGTTTTAAATTGAATTAGACTAATGTTTAGATAATTGGCCATGATACCAAAAATTCAGAACCTTTAATTATTGGTGATCTCAAAGTGAACAATTAATTGCTAACCATGAGAGTTGATCAAAATTGCAAACCCTAGAATTTTTATTTATTGAGTAATTTATTTTTTGCAAAGTCTTTTAAATTTGATAGTGTTTTAGAATACCCATTTATTATAGATAGACCCCTAGTGAAACTATGCAATAATTCCTTGTATGAATGAATACTTAGAATTGTGTGTAATCATGGTGCTTGTGACATAAAAATATTTTATTTTTCAGAAAAATACAAAAATACAAAAAAAATAAGAAATGAGAAAAATAAAAAAAAATAGAAAAATCTAGAAAAAGAAAAAAATAGAATAGAAGATGGAGGATAAAAAGAGTACGGGTGCCTACGCAAGACTGGTTACCAATAGGCTCGAGAAAACCTCCCAAATTTTAATTTTTGTACATATTTAATTTTTTAAAAATAGTCACAAGTACCAACACACTTAGTTGTCATACTTTGCTCCAATCAATTGGGAAGGAAAATCAAAATTTATATCATTAGAATTCCTATTGATTGGAAGGGATCCATTTATAATCGAAGGGGAAATTAATACTCTCAATTTTAAGGATATTTGTGAAGTAGATTGTTCGATAATAATTTTTCTAGGGTGAGCAAAATGAGGTCAATCATGGAGTGAATAAATTGTTCAAGGGAGAGATCACGAATATTTTAGAAGTTCTAAATTTTTATTGTCATGCCAATTGTACCAAACCTAAGCCCTAATTTAATTTTTAAACAAGTCCTTGAGATTGTATGGTTTAACCTAGACAGGATCTTTGACCAGCTGGGATGTCGTTGCTTGAGGACAAGCAACAATTCAAGTTGGGAGGCGTGATCAGAGTCAAAATAATGATGATTTACGTAGGGTTTTGGCTTAGGTTTTACATATTTTCTCACACTTATGTTTGATTTATTAGAGAAAAAGGCTACTGTCACACTTCTTTATGTTTTATTGTAGAATACAAGTTTTGGAACTATTTTACATTAAATGGAGCTAGAATCGGGTCAATCGGATCAGCGACGCTCATCGACTAAGTCTCTGTTACGGTCCGTATTGGCTAATATGGACCAGGCCTAGCACAGACCAGGAGATAGCGCTGAAAGCATTAAACCCTAACCGTCGAGGTCCTAATACGGACCGTATCACCTGATACGGTCCGTATCCGAAGGCGTCTCTTGGGGAATAACTGCCGACAGCTGTTTCCAGATCAGTTTCTTAGCCTCTACTCAACCTCTACACGTCCCTACACTCCTATATAAGGCCCCTGGGCAGAAGGAATAGATATCTTTGTAATTAGGGTTAGATTTGATTAAAGAGATAAGAGATGAGTGCTTGTAACTATGCCGTTCCGCGGCTAAGTTCCTTTTCTTAGGGCTAGGCAGTAAACCTTGTTACTCTTGATGTTTTGATATATATATTTCTGTTGATTATGATTTCTTGTTGTTGAAACAAAATGCTTTTGTGATTTACTATCTCTTCATCTAATTTCAATGATCTAGTTTGAGACCGTTAGGGTAGTGACAGTGCCTTAATGGCAAGAGAAACTATTTGTATGAATTAGCCTCGTTGAGATCTATTAGGTTTATGTGAAGAAAACCTTAGCGGGGAAACCATAAACCAGACCAACAAAACGCGTACCAAATTCCATCACTTGCGTAAAGTAAATCGCAGTGATCTGTGTAGTAATTTGGAGTATTTGAGAGATCAGACATTTGCGTAAGGTAAATCGCAGTGTCCTATGTAGAATCTCGGTGAAAGATCTGTCATTCTTGCGTAACATAAATCGCAGTGACCTATGTGGTGTCTTTCATTAAATAACAACATGAAATCAGACGCTACAGGAATATATTGTCAAGGCGGATTGAGTGGCAATGGTGTGCCAAATCCTAGGAATTCTCATCTCTATCTTTATTTTAATTACTTTTAATTGCTTCCTAATTTACATTGATCACAACAACATCTCTCAATTTATAGATTTCGTCTAGCCTTTCGAAAGATTGTGATTCGATCGCTCAAAGCATTGAACCAATATTCCCTGTGGATCGACCTCGAATATACTACTCGATAGGATTGTGCGCTTGCAGTCCGAACCGATAGCATTTACGAGTTTATAAATATTAAAAGAAACATTGCTCTCTTTTGAGTGATCACCTACAAATATATTTTTATATGAAAAATCACGTTGAATGTAAATTTAGCCTACAAATATATTTTTATATGAAAAATCATGTTGAATGTAAATTAGCCTACAAATTTATTTTCATATGAAAAATCATGTTGAACATTTCAGATCGACTATTTAGACTTAAAAATGAAAATATTGGTCCGTAATTTATTCTATGCATAGTAACATAGCCTCACATTATATTCCTTAACAATGCAACTGAACACCACAACTTCAAACAAGAAGAATTGAAATCGGTAGGGATTTTCATAGCTAAAAAGTAGGATTATACCACAAAACACAGCTAGCAATAAGCACTACGTGTTCCTTACACAGTCACAAAAACACAAGTTTTCTTTGTAACAATCTAACTTAAAATGTAAAAGAACAGAAAGATAGCTAAAGACAGAGCATCCAGTCATTGATTCATTAAACTAAAAACAGTTCCCAAACTTGTCAAACGATTTGAAGAATGATCGACAAATTTAGAGGATTACAATTTTTCCTATGGTCTTTACAAGGGCACCCAAAGTCGTGATCACCTCATTGACCGTCTCTTCACTCCCCTCTTTAACCCTTATCTCCACTATCTCAAGGAATTCATGCTGAAATGAACAATAATTTCCCAGCAACACTTCTTGTGCAGCAACTTTACTCTGCTTGGGTTGTGGACAATAAAAGTTAGTAAGATACTTGACAATAAAAAGTAGTATGATAGTAAGATAGTTGCCACAATGACCATGCATTTTGTGCAAACAAGCGATCAATCATTGGATTGCATCCTAAATTAAATTCTCGGTATTAAAAGATGGCGTATCATACTCGCATGCAAGGTTAAGTGTTAACTGTATATGCATGAGATTGTTCGACTCTTGAGTGATGATGCATGTACTAAAGGCATCCCTCACATTTTCTCAAGGTTGGTGCCCAATTTTATTAATAAGCTCCAAGGACAAATCAGAAAGAAAAAATAAATAAACATGAACTGGTATCGGAAAGATGCTACTTCATCAACTTCACTATATTAGGCACAGCACTAAAGGCCAGCAACTTGACTACTACCCCTTTCTTTCCCCAACACACACAGAGGGTTTCAAGAGAGAGAGAGAGAGAGAGTACATGACGGAAGTTTAAGACAAGCTTCTTTAAATTGGGTGAATGCTGGAGAAAGCAAGCCACTAGATTCCAACAATAACTTAGTCTCCAATTTCTCTTCTTTATTGTTGCAATTCTCTTCTTTAAATTGGGTGAATGTTTTGATGGGTAAAAGAAAAGAGGTTCAGTTTGTCCATCAACTACATATCTTATATATTATTCAACACATTAAGTTCTTTAGTATTTACTTGTCACCTCTTCGGTATATATATATCTTATATATCCTTAAGCATTTTAAAATATTTTATATTCATCCATCAACTCATTATTATATCTAGTATATCTTTCAACTCATTAAATTATTTCATATTATCCATAAAGTTCAATTGATATATTAAATCTAGTTTACATATTCAAAAATACAGTTTATGTGTGTTTTCAATGATCTGAATTTAAATAGTTTCCTTCTTACTTAGAGAACTATTTTTCTAAAATATTTTTATTATATCCTCTGATCAGTAAATTTTGTTCTCGCCTAAATGCTCTTTGTTTTACAACTAATTTCCTAAAAAAATGAAACAAATAATTAGAGAAAGTTAATTTTATTTGAAAGGAGAATGATAATGTGCTACTTTTCTTTATTTTGTAGCGTATGAAACAGGCTCACTGGGTCACTGTATAATTGTATACCTTTCGTTTTCACTCTTTTTTTTCAAACAATACGTAACCTTTCGTACCACATTGACAGGTAACAGTATAATTTCTAACCAAAATCCAATTGGTAATGTCAGATTTTGACGATTTCATCTCCCTATAGTTATTCTTATGTGAGGTTCCTAAATTAACCTAAAGCCAAATCGATGAATTAAAATATGTGCTTGTTTCGTAGTTCGCATGAAATGGTTGTGAAGAGACTAGTTGGTAGTTCCCCTTCTACAAATAAATATGCGATCTTTAACGGTCTTTTTTAAGTTTATATATGTCACACCCCAAACCAGGATTTCTGGATTAGGGTGTGATCAATCCCCGCCTCGTGTCTAATCATCAACAAACACGCAAGGCTAAACCACATAATAATCAAGCAACAGCGGAAGCAATATAGTACAAACAAGCAATAGTCATAAATATCAAATAAACATAAATATACACATCATCCATACAATCCACCTCGGGATAAAATAAACATAACTAGTCAAGGGATACATAATCTATCGAGTCCAATGTATATGACAAAAACATTGGACTCGCAAAACCCTAGTCAAGTACCCTAACACTATATCAAACGGCATGGCCATCGGGGACAGCTTCTGACGCCTCCTGCTGCGGACCGTCAGACTCTGTACCTGCCCACATCCATAAAAAGGAGGGGATGAGCGAATGATCGCCCAGTATGTGACCCAGTATTATCCCTTCAGGGATCCTCTTAAGTCAAAGCACATTTTAATTTGAAATCTACGTAAAGTCGGTAATTCACTTTTAATGCATATGCTGCCAAATTAAAACCTATCATAGTACTACAAAAGAAAAATATACATATAATAGATGAAATGATGCGATTATCCTATTATGCCAACATGATTAAAATTTCCCAAAATAAAATATAAGCAGAAGAATATATATATATCCTGTCGAAGTCCAGTGCAATAGGTACCGTGTGTACAAACTAATATAATAATAATACGAATAACTTTATCACCTGGTGTCGTGCCAATTTAAATTCATATATTCAAACCAATATAATCCAATAGGAGAAAACATACATGCAAGACGTAAGAATAAGTTAATCCGTTTCCTCATGAACAATGATGCCTCCATCGTCTGGCCATAAACATGAATCAAAGAGGCGTGTCACCCTCAAAGGCGTGAGACCCTTTTTCCGCAGGTCTGGGCATGAGACCCACTAGAGCGTGTCATCCTTGCCGAGTATGCGACCCCTAGTGACGTGTCATCCTCGCCGGGCATGAGACTCACTAGAGCGTGGCATCCAGGACGAGTATGCGACCTCTAGTGACGTGTCACCCCAGCCTACATCACAATACCACCCCCAGGACAGCACACTGGCGCGCTGGGCATGAGACCCTCCGGAGCGTGTCATCCTCGCCGGGTATGAGACCTCCAGAGGCGTACGGTCCCAACACGCGACCTGGGGCTATGAGATAAGCCGTACTAGACTGATAGCTCCTCATGTAGAGAAGACACAGCTCGAATCGTCTTCGTGCCTCTGGGCTCGAGATCGGTCCGCACGTAATGGTAAAATGATCGAAAATAATATAATAATCCAATGCATATAATAATATAATCCTAATAAGACCATCCGAGAAATCAAGTGATCTCTTGGCTCAATGGCTAACGGGCCGACCAATTCGATACCAACCGGCCGGAACGCAGTCACTCAGTCTTCTTCTCAGCTCTCACCAATGCATATGCTAGACTACATAATATGTTGTCCTCTACGAGAAGAGGACAACTAATATCCTAATATATTATTAAATTAAGTTACGCTACTCCTAAGAAGGCGTTAAATTTTCAATTTAAAAAGGGGTCATGCAAATCCTAAATTACAGTTCAGAAAGGATTAAACATGCTCTAATGCAACTACAAAATTTAAAGTACAAATGTCAGGTCAAGTGGTCGACTGGTAAGAGTACGCCACGAAAAAGATAATGCAGATATCCCACACCTGTATGGCAAGCAGTGGTCTTACGCAAGCGCTAACCATCTCTGAAATCCGCACCATCCTCACCAGCTCCGGTATAGCCATCAGCAGGATCGGTACGCGGATCGGAATCAACGTAGGTCTGCTGACCTGTGAATTGGTCGTAAATTAATTAAATATTAAACTAATCATTCGTATCCCTTTTTCCCATTTAATTCTTCTTAACTAATGTTCTAATTTAATTAACTGACTACGGTTTGAAATTGCGATCAATCGGTTCGATCAATTTGACTAAGTTCCGATTGAGCGTGAAATTTGGTCTAACTTATTTTAAACTAAACTAACGAAATTTTAAATATTCGTTATATTTTAATTTGAAGAGAAACTGTTTAACTAATTTAATTATAACATTTAATTAAGGTTATTACTTAATTTTACGATAAAAATACGTAAGGTATAATATATGTAATTTAAATTGTTACTAATTTAATTCCTAATTAAATACTTGTAATATAAAGGTGTTTCCTAATTAATTTAGCTACAATTAAATTAAATCCTAAGTACGTAACTAATAAAAATACGTTAGTTATTTAATTATTCTAATGCTTTTAAAGTCGTACAATTTAATTTAATGATTTATACGTGTTGATTAATTTATAAGTATAAAATAATACGTGATTATCTAATTATCCTACTAAATGCAATTTCGTAATCGTAATGATTCGAAAATATTAATATGTTGTTAATTAATTATCCTCTATTAATTAACAACATATTTTATTTAGAAATCATTTTCTTTAACTAAGAATTCTATTTACTTAATTTGAAAAATTCAAATTACTAAATTTTAAACATCTAATTATTTAACTATTTATTTTAAAATCTAACTACTTAATTTATTTAAATTAAAGTCCTAATTACTTATTTATTAATTTCTAATTACTTAATTTATTAACTAATTAAAATTCTAATTAACTATGTTGTGTTGAAATTAATTTATTTTAATTTATTTCATGGGGCCGAAACCTATAGTTCCAAAAATTCCTTTATTTTCTTCAATACGGGTCAGAACCCAAAACCAATGCCCAATAGGAATACCAAAAATAAATTTCAACCGAGTTCCACGTTTGAAATTAAACTTTTCATTAAAGTCCCTTGAAAAAGTGAAATTACCAAGGCCCCTAATTTTAACATATCAGTTCTTTTGATATAATATGAACTTCACATTTTAAGTAATACAACAATTAGCAAGAATGCAATCTGTTCAACAAACTAAGCGACTTCTGAAAACAGCGACCAGAAAGTATGAAGTTATCTATATAAACAGTAGACCGTAACTACACATGTTCAGTTTAACTGCGCACAGCACATGTTTGACAAAATGCCCGCAAGAAAAAGAGCAAGTATATCGGCTGTGCTCAAACATGATTCGTGTTCAATACTTAGACAAAACATACAGAAGCAACAATAACTCAGCGCCGACTGAGAAGAGGAGGGATAAAAGAACGAACGCACCTTGTCGTGGAGTCGGGGGTCGGAGGAGTCATTATTCCAGAGAGAACCATTGCCTTTGACATCGACCTGGCAGCGCCACCTCAGCCGCCGTAAAGTTTTTCGCTTGCATGAAGGGATAAGAGAACAGAGATGGGGAATCGGGGAGGAGATAAAGGCAGGAGTGGTGCTCGGCGAGAAGAGTCAAAGAGAGAGCAGAGGGGGGTGCGGGTTCTGTCGCCCAAAGAGAGAAAAATGAGAGGGGAGCTGCGATCGGGAATAATCAAGAGAGAGAGAGAGTGTTGGAGTTCTGTGTCGCCAGAAGGAAGAAGAAGGAGAGGTGATCTGGGTATCGCGACAAAGAGAGACAGAGAGGGCAGAGGCGCTGCCATTCTCCAGCCAGCACCGAAAGGGAAAGGGGCAGGTGTCTTCAAATGGTCCGCTTTAAGATTCGTGCTGAGATTTTATTTGATGGCTCAGATTCTTTAATTCAAGAGAGGTTTATATTTAAGGATATCCCATTAACCAATTGTATTTAAATCGAGCAATTACATAACACTTGTGTTTAATAATTGATACGAGAATTTATCGAATGTTAGTCGTGCTAATTTATAGAATTAAACTATAATCTCATTTAGTCGAAAAATCCAAATTTCAAAAATTAAACATTATGATTAAACGAACCCAATACTTTTGTTGATCAATCAATTAAAACTCGACAAGAATTTACGTTTAAATTTTACTACAATTATTCGCTGATATTGTTTTATAATTTCATTCGATTCTTTTCAATACATTAATTAAAATGACATTAATATGATTATTCTCGATTAGAAATCGAAATCAGGAATCAAATTTAGGATTCGCAAATCCTTAATTGATTTAACGTGCAATTTAACGTAACCTAATTTGTAACATTTCGCAATTTGTACATTAGATTAACACAACTATATATAGTTTAACTATTTTATTTAATTATCTAGTTTCAAATTTGTTAAGTTTTAGATTTAAGTTTAAAATTGGTAAAATCAAATTAATTTAAATAATAAATTTTATAAAAACTTCATCATCAGATTAATTGGTTAATCTTCGTTTTGGTTAATTAATTAACCCAAGTTTTAATTAGTTGCAAAACTCGATCATTAGACTAATTAATTAGGTTTAAATTTACGGGTTATAACAATATATGTTGGCTACTATGATCACTTCTTCTTTTAATTGTTTGGTGCTTTGTACAAACAAATTCGAAAATGTCCGTCTTGTTTATAGTAAAAATATATATTGACGACTAGATGCACTAAGAAAAATAATACTTTTCTCATGACTAACTCTAATAACTTGGAAACACGTGCTAATTTCAATCAGTCTATATAGCTAGAACATTGCCCCTTTTCTCACCCGAGGAGAAGCAAAGTGACAAACAAATTTTGTTGAAAACCAAAAGATTTTTAAAATTTGGTTACAACTTTTAAAACATTTGAAAACATTGCCCTCTTTGTCACAAAATTCTTGTTTTAAACCGGCTGACAACCTTTTCCAAAGGGCTTTTCTCACAGAAAAGGTTAAAAAAAAGAAACCTTTAACAAAAGGCAACTTAATTAGAGTTAATCTCTTCAATGTAATTGATGTTGCATGGTGGGAAAAGTAGCATTTCTTTATAGTCAATTTCTTCAGCATATTGGAGTTAATCTCTTCAATCATCAACCAACAACGTGTCAGGATCAATTTTTCGCTCCTAGGACAGGACAGTCTATACCGTTCCTGTTCTTTTTTTTCGGATGGGAACGAATACACCGTCTCATTTTTTTCAAATTCAATTAATTTGATTAGCGGTGGTTAGATCAAACGGAAATCGATTAGTGGGAGTGTGGGACGCGATAAACCAACCCGGTTTACCTACATATAGAATTTCCGTCAAATTAAACTCCTTTTGTGATATTTTATTTATTTATTTTCGATTAATAAAAATTTCGGGAAAAATTATGATGGATTTAATTTTTCTATTAAGACCGCCAGGATTCTCGACAGTTCAGAAAAAAGTGGACCGGTGAGATTCTCGATGGTTTAGCCATAATATTTTTTTTTTTTGTCAAATAATTTGACATTCGGCCGAGTGTCATTCGATTTGTGATTTCTTTTTATTTAGTTAGAAGGTTTTATGATTTTTTTTTCTATTAAAGTATTAGAAATATTTTTATTTTCATTGAAAAAAGATGGAATAATATATAATTGAATTTACTAGAAAGATTGCGACAAATAACCCAAATCAACATTTTTTAGTCGGAATTTTTTGCAGCTGTAAGAAAAATTATAATATTTTTTGTGTGTAATTGGAAAAAATAAAAATATTTTGAATCTGAGTTATTGATTCTAGTTCAAAAGTCACTTCTGTGTAAATAAAAAAATTATCGTGGTCATTCTAGTACATTCAAATTGTAAGATATTCCATCTATTTCCTTAGAATTAATTTTAGAAATTTTTAAATATTATAAATATAATGTAGCTTCTAGAAAAATATATAGAGTACCTTAAAATTTGGATGTACTAGAAGGACCACGATAATTTCTTTATTTATCCAAAGTGACTTTTGAATCGGGATCAATAACTCAGATTCAAAATATATTTTTTTCCAGTAACACAAAGAAATATTTTAATTTTTTTTAACAGATGCAAAAAATTCCGACTGAAAAATGTTGATCCAGGTTATTTGTCGCAGTCTTTCTAGTAAATTCAATTCTATAGTATTTCATCTATTTTCAAAGAAATATAAAAATATATCTAATATTTTAATAGAAAAAATAAAAAATTATAAATCTTCTAATTAAATAAAAAAAATTCACAAATCGAATGACATTCGAGCGCATGTCAAATCATTTGACAAAAATATATCAAATAAAAAAAATGATATTATGGATAAACAGCAGAGAATTTTGGCGGTCTATCTTTTCTTTTTTGACTGCCGATATTCTGGGCAGTTTGGGCATTTTTAAAATTATTTAAAAATCGTAGACATTTCTATATTTTTCTATTTAATCATGGATACCAATAAAAAAAATCGGCTTCGCAGGTTTTCAAAAAAAGAATATTATTTATGAAGTGTTATATTGGAATCTGATAGGCATCACCGCATCAGGAAAATCAAATGGTAGTATTGATTCACTGGGACTGGGGTCCACCCAGAGTAAGTAAAAAGGAACCCGTTGAATAAGGCCCATAGTAGAAAGAAAGAAGATGGATGGATATATGGGCTGAAAGTAATAAGGTAACAAAAGAATCTAAGGTATTTGTAGCAGAATTTGAATTCAGATCCAGCGAGATACCTAACTTGGGTAGAAATGATAGATATGATTATACGAGTAGAACAAGGGTGTTCCCAAGTTCACCTAGTCCCTTTGTGAACTCAACTCTTAAAACTTATGGAATTGGCTTCAAACGACGAACAAACTGTTGAAATTCTTCTACATGTAAAGATTTTAAATTTTAAATTAAATTTGTATAAAGTCAAGTGGTTAAAAGACGCCAAAAAATGAATGCATTAAAATTAGTTTATAAACCTTTTAATTTTGACCACTTGACTTTATACAAATTTAATTTAAATTTAAAATCTTTTACATGTAGACACATCACTCGTAAGATAGAAGATTCAATGGTTTGAAACCAATTTCACAAGTTTTTAGAGTTGAGTTCACAAAAGGACTTGGTGAACTTAGGAACAACCTAGTTGTACTCTGATTATACCACGTACACTAATATGATATGATAGATGGACCAAAAATTTGGCATAGGGTGTCATAGACGTTGAAATTGGGCCACAGCTGGACCTCTTTTCCACTGTCTACATGGATCCACCTTGTCAGTGTTCCAATCTCAGGGCCACAGCCGATCATTTTCACACATGGACATATTTTAGGTGTTGAGTTGTTTTGAGACTTGGAATCAATAATCTAGATGCTATATATTCATTATAGCGGACGACCTTAATTTGAGACTTGCATCGTTTTTGTTTAATGTAATTGATCCATAAATTTAAGTGTTGATAAAATAATTAAATATTTCAAATGAGATATAGGTAACGAATAAAGATGTTTCTTTTGATTAGAGTATGACAGAAATTGACAACAGAAACAAAATCCAGTACTCCAGTTTCTCAACATGCATGGGTCATGGGTTAGAGAGTTCATTTTATTTTATTTTTATTTTGTTTCTTTCTCCATTGCAATTCCTCTCTCAGCACGCATATCAAACTTGAATCCCGGAAATAAAATTTTAATTCTATATTTATTGTTTAAATTTATTTGTTTGTTACTATCTCATTGTATTTTGTTACAATACAACATAATTACTTAATTAATTGAGTCATTGAAACATATATATACACAGATTTATTCTATATACTTCTGTCATGCTCGGATATATATATATATATATATACACGGATTTATTATGTGCTACTTTGACAGCGTTCTTTTTTATTTTTCTTTTGAAAAGATTGACAGTTACTGTCAATTTGTACTACCTAAAGACAGTTTTACAAATCTCAATTACAGCATCCCATTCAATAAATAAAACAAACCAAAATGCTACCCTGTACCAGTAAACTGAAGCACTATCTTGTACCAGTGACCGATACCAAAACTGGTACGGCACCTTGCAGTGCTTAATCCCACCACTGCACTGTACCAGTGACCGGTACCAACACTGGTACCGTATCAGACAACATCTTTTTTTCTCAGGACACCTCTTTGAATTTTTAATGTCAAATTTACCGTTTACTTAAAAGATCAATGTATTGTTTCTAAATTCACCTAAATAAATATTCCTAGATTTATTCTTTTGCATATTTGATTGTCTCTGTTTTTAAATTTAACGTAACAATTTTTATCTGGATTGAACATTAAAATAAACAATAGTGTAAATATTTGACCATTGTGAGCAAAAAAATAATTAGAAAAATACAAAACAAAATGTGAAAATATAGCATTCTTAAGAAATAACAAATTCATAAATTAACAAAAAAAGTATGAAAATTTAACTATTATATATGACGTTAACTTATCGTTGTGGCTAATAAAAAGTTTGATTAATATAAATTTAGACGACAAAAATATAATACAAATCCTAATAAAGTGCCCATTAATAGAGTTCGAAATTTAGAAAGTATATGAAGAATGCTTTTCCTTTATGAAGTCTATCCAGTTTCTTCCATTTAGATCCTCTCTCTCTCTCCTTTCTCTTAATTTGCTGTGTTTTTTTTTTTTTTTTTCAAAAAAGCTCTGTTTCCATCTCATTCTGAAGGTATCAGTATAATAACTCATTGATATATTGATAATTTCGTATAATCCCTTACTGAATATCTCTTTATTTCTGTTTTTATTAGGGGTTAATTTCTCAATTATCCACCAAACTTTCTTTAATACTTTATTAATTCTGAATACATGGTTTTTCTTATATATCTCTCAACTCCTATAGGCTTTCTTTGTTTATCCATCATATAATATATTCTTGAGTAATGTCTACTTAAAAGTTAATTAAAAGTTAATTAGTGTGATTAGGGAAGACTAAAAATTACAATTTGCTTACATAAGCAATGCATAATATTTGTGATATACCTAACATGTCATTTTTTATGCTCCTTGCTAATTCTTTTTGTATTCATGAAGTCATGGAATCTTTAAGCATGGTGGCCTCTACAGGATGCTGTCAGTTCAAAATTAACCACTCAGAAACTAAAGACATGAGCATCGGTAAGAAGATCACCTCACCAAAATTCCGATGTGGTCAACATGATTGGGCTATTTATTGCTTCCACAAGGCAATAACAAGGATTACAATGGCAATATGTGTCGGTCTTTCTAGTGCTTCAAAGAGAATCTGTAGATGTCACAGCAGAATTTAGTTTTGCACTGCTGGATAAGCATGGAATATTGTTTCACCAACCACTTTGATATTGTTACATCACACATTTACATCCAAGGAAATTGACTGGGTTTATGTGAGTGTTTTGATAGGACCAAATTAGAACAAACATATATTGAAGATGATTGTTTAATACTCCGTGTTTCAATTAGCGTAGGTCATGATAGTAATATAATTAGTTCCATCGGTTTTCCGTATGAACACCTTAAAAAATTCAGAGAGGAGAATGAACGTACCGATGTCACTTTTGATGTGGACGGCAATAATTTTGTTGCCCATAGACTAATACTGGCAGCTCATTCACCAGTATTTAAAGCAGAACTCTTTGGCTCGATGGCAGAATCTAATATGGACTGCATCATAAAGATAAATGAGATGTTACCTTCAGTTTTCAAGGCAATGCTTGATTTTATGTACAATAGTTCGTTCTCGATTAACGAGAAACTCGTTGATTGTGAAGTGCCGATGTCATCTATAGCCTTCCTTCAACATTTGCTAGTGGCAGCAGACCGTTATGCGGTGAAGAAGCTAAAAGCTATATGTGAATGTAAATTAGTTGAGAGTATGATGAGTTCCAAGACAGAACAGATCATTTGCAAATTCCAGACAGACCAATCTCACAGTCACGAGCCAAGAAAATCAAGGAAGCAATGTAAGGATTGGTGCAATCCACTTGGATGGATATGGAAACATTATCATGCAAGGACCCGACAAGTTTACAAGAAGAAAGAAATATGATTAATTTGATTCAAGCGGTAGAAGGCAACAACATCGTTGTTTTAGAATAATTATTATGTTTGCGTAATATTTAAATATTTAAGTTTCATTTTTTTTCCAGCTTTGACCAGTAGCCTTGCTGGTTAAGTGTTGTACTTTTATGTTTATTTTCTTCCAATTTCAACATCATATTATATATACTATTGCCTCAATTGTAAAAGATAGATAATTTTATAAAATTTGAGAGAGGTTTTCTCTTTGTTGTTCTTGACTGAACTTTGAACTTATCAAAAGGGCATCAAATTTTGTGGTGTTCTTCTTCTTCTTGGTTCCTGGATTTGTGAAGATCTTCAACAGGTTAAGGGTAAGTTCTTATTCCTTGGTTCTTGAAACTAGATTTCAGCGGGTTTGGGTTTTCCATCGATTTGATTTGACTTTCTTGGGTTGATTTCAATTTGTTTGTGGGTTCAAAGGAGTAAATCTCCTTGTGGGTTCGCATCAAAGTATCTCTTTGGACACTGTTCTTTCTACTCTGGAATTAGCTGAGATGTACAATTGTAGTGTGCTCAAGAATGAATGTCTCCGATTCGTTGATAAAGGTAATTTGGTTTCCTTACTGCTAACTGAAGGGTATCTTAAACTAATGCAAAATTGTCCCTCTCTTTTAGCTGAGTTTAAGGATCGGGCAAAAAAATTAGATTTAGTGCAAATTTCAAAACAGGGGACAAATTAATATGTTTAAAGGGTTTTTAGTAAGAAATATTAGTGTCAAATAATTATCATAAATATAGATGTAAGAGATTGTATGGCCTTAAATTTTATCTTTTTCGCTGATGCCTTCCTTCTGGAATTTCGATGAATGTTTGTACTCTTATTAAATTTGGAAATATGGTTCAATTAATCATTGAGTCAGCTTTACCCTAATGAGTTTTCATCGTTTGTTAAGAATTTGCCTTCATTCCTGGAAACGATTTTTTGTACTTCAGCGGAACCAAAAATAAATATCATTCAAAAAAGAACATGAAGTTATTAGTGACACATACAACTTACAAGGACATCCTCATTCTATTTCATTAAAACATGAAGTTATTGTGCATTCGGATTTGTGTGGACTAATGGAGATGCAGTTTCCATTAGTCCACACAAATCCGAATGCACAATCTCAAGAACTTGTGTTGCCCTTCTTGCTTGTCCTTTGGGAAATGATATCTTCGCCTGTTTTTCATAAATACAACCTTCACATATACCTATTTCACCTATTTCTGGCAGCTCGTAAACCATCGGCTCTTGGCTTCACAATTTTAAACCATTGATGTTCAAATGACCATATCTTAAGTGCCACAATTCAGATTCGGTTAGAATTTTTGCTGCCAATGCTCTTTCTCTCATTTTGGTAATTTCAAGTGGGAACAATTTATTGTTGGCCATCTTTACCTCAACTACTGTTTGGTTGGTGGTTTTCTGTTTTATCTTACAGGTTTTTTCCATAATCTGCCCAATGCTAAGAAGATTTTGTGATAACTGTGGTATATAACATGGTTTCAAAATGGAAATCGGAATCTAAATCGGTCACTCAACTGTTGAATGGCTTCCTTCTTTCGTTCGGCTGATCCACAAAGAAAGATCCAAATTCCAACTATGTATTATTTCACTTTATGACTCGTTCTCTACTCTTCAACATTAGTTTCTGCTGTGTCAGTTCAACATTCATTTCCGGAAAAACTTCGACTATGCTTTGGCCTTGACTTTCACCAGTGACTTCTTTCTTTCAAAGCAATTTGCTGGAGTGGATGAAAGAGCTCGAGATGGCGAGGTTCATCACCACCGACACTTCGCCAAAAATCAAGTAGTAGCGTAAGCCGGTCATTCACTTCAACTTTACCAGGAGTTGGTGCCGTGCTTTGAAGAAGACCGAAAAATCTGAATCGGGTAAATCAGTCAAAATTGGCCGAATGATCAGAAACTTAGATTTTTTTAGCAGAAGCTTGTTCAGTACTTAAAAAAGAAAAATATAAAATTATAAACAAATATTTTGTCAAATAATTATGCTGGTATTATTTAACGTAATTTACTCCTTTTTTATTCTTTGTTATTAGAAAATTTGAAATTAAGAGGAATGAAGTATGGCTCGAACAATTCTGTTTCAAGACTTGACTATTGAGTACGGACCAATTGAAGCTTTTTTGCTTCAATTCACAATTTAAAAAGGAAACTTAATAAATATTAGGCCCATTCACTTAATGTTTTTTAGTGCGGACCCATCTGTTAGAATTGTCTTCCCCCTCATCTTTTTTTTATGCCACTCCAAAACATGAAAATTAGAAAATTACCACCCCAAAACATAAAATTAGTTATTTGCCACTCTAAAATCATTAAATTTATGAAATTGCCACAATTATACATCTAATATACATATTTGATTAAAATTATTCAGAAAAATATTGTATAAAATTTGATATTTCCAAAATTACCCTTCAAGATTTCCCTTTCTTCCTCTCTCCTGCCTCCTCTGCTCCATCTTTCTTCTTCAAGATTACCCTTCAAGATGAGACTAAGTCGAGGTCCGAACCGACTGATGTTGAAGAATCAGCGGATCGTGAATCTGAAATGCCGTACAGACGTACTAGCCGCCCTCAGAGAAGCTGAGTTCCCATGTTTTCTAGATGCCAAGCGGAGTTGTTGCACTGTGTGAATCCCCATTCCAAGTGAACATAAATGGTATTTTGATATTTTGCTTGATTTCCTTGTCTCCGTCAGAGGGCCAGGCAGGAGCAGAAATGGTAGCGAAAGAAGTTGTTTTTTATACAATATTTTGATATTTTGATAACAGAAATGGTAGCGAGAGAAATGGTATTTTGATATTTTTGATATTTTGCTTGATTTCCTTCTCCATCAGAGGGCCAGTCTGAGAAGAAAGATGGAGCAGAGGAGGCAGGAGAGAGGAAGAAAGGGAAATCTTGAAGGGTAATTTTGGAAAATATCAAAATACGTTTTTTATACAATATTTTTCAGAATAATTTTAATCAAATATGTTTATTAGATATATAATTGTGGCAATTTCATAAATTTAATGATTTTAGAGTGGCAATTAACTAATTTCATATTTTGAGATGGCAATTTCCTAATTTTCATGTTTTGGAGTGGCATAAAAACAATTTTCCCTAGTTTTTACGCTAGGGTTGCTGCAGTGTTGCTCGAACCAAAAATTACAGATCCTGAAAAAAAAAACACAGAATCGGCCATCTAGGAGAGACTCGGTTTGGAATCGATCTGGAATCACTTGAATCGGCCGGTTTTTTGATGGAAACTCGCAATCTGCGTAACTTGGTCGAAAACCGACTCGGCCAATTCCGGTATGACTCGGTCGAGTTTGCAGACCATGTACTATATAAAAACATTGTGAAGATACTTCATACCAATTAGATTTGTAGGAACTGATACCGTGCCTTTTCCTTCCACTTGAATTAACTTATCATCGCCTAGTTTACCTTCAGGTTGTAGGTTTCATCTAGATCTTCGAACAACTGTTTGTATCCGGTCATATGGTTCGAACAATTGTTGTCTAGAAACCAAATAGAGGCTGCATCAATCTCAGTTTCGGTGTAGGTCATGATTATGAATAGCTAATCATGTTCCTTCTCTTCTTCTTTTTCTGTGTAACTTGCTTGTTGTTCCTCCCACAACTTTTTGAAACAATTGGCTTGCACATGCCCATACCTTTTGCAATGGAAGCACTGGATATTGTGAATCTTCCACATCCACCTCTTCCGCGGTCTCTGCCTCGTGAGGACTCCCCTTTTGTATAAAACACCTTTTCATTGCCTTTCTCCTTTGATTTGGACATTCGTGCTTCATGGTTCTGCAGTGATCCCATCAATTCATCAAATGTATAGGTCGAAAGATCTTTTGGTTCTTCAATGGCTGTCACAATGGATGTGACTCTTGACAGAAAAATCTGTACTGGTTCTTCTATTTGCATGTGTAGTGTCTCGAAATCTTGACGAAGGCCTTGCAATTTGATGGCCATAACTCGTGCGTTTCCTTGAAATGTTGTCTTCAAGGTTGTCCATGCTTATTTAGAGGTGATTGTTGCAGTAATTTTGGAGAAAATCGTATCATGCACGGCTTGTTGGATGAAAACATCGCTCGCGCATCCTTTCTCTGGTTTTTTTGTGCATTGGGGTCTTGAGTAGGCACACTATTATCTACTAAATCCCACAAACCATGTGACTTGAACAGGGTTTTCATCTTGATGCTCCAAAATTCGTAATTTTCACCTTTGAACAACATAATTGTTGGTTGATCATGTTCACAGTGTTGCCCACGGTTTCAGCCATATGTGCCCAATGGATCGACTTGCTCTGATACCAAAGATTGTTGAAAACTTGGCTGAATTGCAGCAGCCTTTGCTGGTACGAACTGGTAAACATAGAACTACTGGAAAAGAAACTTGCTGCTAAACTGAAACTAATTTCTCAATATGCTGAAATTTTCTTACAACTTGCTCTCAATTACATAACATGCTTACAGATGTATAACAAATACATCTATCTAATTTTAGAACCCACTAATTTCTATAACTGCACTACAATTTAAAATTAGCACCTATTACCATAAATATCCCTACTGATCAGAAGTAAACTACATGCTAGCTCATCATACTTCTAATTACTGACTTCACTAAAATTGATTTGCTAATTATAGCATCCATGCCTCTTCTGATGCTAATTATTTATAGCAACTTTTAATCAATTTTCAACACTCACGAACTAAACCGAAAAATAGTTTTAACTATTTCATATGCATATTGCAGCAATTATAGAGACAGGTCTATAAAATTGAGATTGTTAGGATAAAAAAATAAATGTTGTATAATTTTTATTTATTTTTAATAAAAATGAGGTTAACCCATATCCAACTTTAAATATTACGAGGATCCTTCATTCTGATATTGTGTTGTACAGTTTTATTATATCAAAGGTGTCGAAAAATATAATTATATGTAAATATTATAAATTTTAAAAATAAAAATATTAAAAATATTATTTATAGGAGTACCTGATCTCTCTCCGTTATCTTTTTAAACGGAATTTGAGATTTGCTCCGTACAAATATTATGATGGAGAATCTTCATTTAGAGAATCAGATCCCTACTTAATTTTTACGGTAAATAAAAATTGAGCCGGAACTTGACGGTCACTTGAAAAAAAAAAACGAGGCTGAAAGAATCAGATCCCTACTTAATTTTCGTATGGTTTACTGACAACTTGCCCATAAGAGGAAGCTTTCTTAATTTTCTTCCTTGCATAAACTATCTTTTGTCAAGCAAATGGGTGAATCAGTTCTGCAATACAACTTGCAAGGAGAATAAAATTAATGAGCCGGAACGAGCCGATTTTTCTTTTCTATATCTTAAATTCTTAATAACAAAATTAAATCTATGACACCATAAGCATCATATTCATCAAGATATATAGTATAGACGCCATATACTACTGTGTATTCTAAAATATCTCCTAAAAGGCCTGAGACAGTTATAGACTAGAGGGTCTCGCTTTATTTTTTTTGAGAAATTTAGATAAATTTGAAAACTAATTATTTCTCCATTTAAATTTAACTATTTTATTAATATACCCATTTATTTGATTTAATCATAAAAAATACTATTTAATAATAATAAAAGCTTGAATTAGCAGTTTTGTCCCATAGAAGAATGGAAAATAATCAACTCCATATCTCCCCAGATAGTACTCACTGAATTCGCATCCTTCGAGATATCTCAAACTTCGAGTATCGATCTTTTTGAAAAATCTTAACTGTTCAAATACATTATGCATGAATCTCAAAGCACAAATAATATTGGCTCCCTGCGCTATCCCCGAATAGACACCGTACATGTCGGTAACACAAAAGTTAAGATATCTCAGAGGATACGCACTCATATTCTCTGAGCCATTAAGCAGCGCAATGTGAGAACAATCAGGTGGCAACGGGCATTGTACGGAGTTGATGAAGTTTTGCTGATCTTATGGAATTGGCTTTTTGGAACGGAGGTGGCGGAAGTAAGAGCGTCGATGGTGGAGGCATCTCCGTACAACACAAACATATCGCTTTAATTATTTAATTTTCTGTTAGCTCTCCAGTTAAAGATTTGATTGTTCTGTGCTTCATTGTCTTACTAGTATCGTACCCGTACATTGCAACGGAACATATTAAAAGAAAACATAAAGTTTGTACAAAATGATATATTTTCATACAAAAATTTGGACTAAATGACAAATAACATTCCTTAAATTACATATTCAATAACATGTAAATAACATTATTTAAATAACATATTAAATGACATATGTGCTTTTTTTATTTATTTTTTCACATTTTCATAAAACAATCTCATACAAAATGAGAAATAACATTCTTTACATGATATTAAAAAATAAAAAGAAATGAATACATGACCAATTAATTATCAATCAATCCATAAACGATATTTAAAAAATGAAAAGAAATCATGACCAATCAGAAAGATGATACAATTTGCATGTAGCGAGTACGTGTCTAAATAAATTTAGACTTCTACATGTAAAAAAAAAAATGCATAGAATAGAAAAATGCAGATTATTTGATTGGATGGTTGATATTCAATCCAATTTACTTCTTTAATCACAATCGTTGGCGGATCAGGACATCTACGTGCTTAATATAAGAATGGAGATGCATAACCTTATACTTATTATTATTACAAAATGATTCAATTATCAAATATTCAATCATTTTAATTTTTTAATTTTTTAATTTATTGATATATTATTAATTTATAAAAACAGTTGGCAAGATTACCTCATCACGACATAATATATCTGATGAATATTTTATACATAAAAAGGAATCTAATTCATCATCTGTTTTAAAAAATAAAAAATTCAATATCAAAATTTAAAAAATTGTTAAATAATTAGTAATTGATTCTGTTTGTAATAGTTAAAGTGTAAGACGACTATAAGCAAGTAAATTCGATTAAAAAAATTATTATAATTTATAATAATAATTCATAACAATAAAAAAGTTAATATTGTAGACCCATTGTTGACAATTCATGGCTAAGAATTAAACTCTGAGTATTTAGTTTTCAAAAAGTTGGAACTCAACCGCTCATGACTGAGAATTCCCTATAATAAATAAATGACCTATCTGCGTATTGTATATAAAATCCATCGTCTCCGAAGAAGAGGTTGGAACAGGATCTGTACTATTTTTTCTTATAAATATGATGATTTTTTATGTCATGAATTTTTTTTTAATGCTACAAAAACAAAATCGGAGAAACGAGCCTATATATATGCACCCGATATCGAGCCACGCTGTCTGTATTGGAAAATTTCATAAAATAATGTTTCTTCGAAAAAAAAACAACAAAGTACCATCTCTTAATTTTTTTTTTTTTTGACAAAAAGCACCCAATATCGAGGCACCTCTCTCCCTCTCTCTCGCTTGACTACACCTTGAGCACTCAGATTTTCTCATCTCCAAGTATTTATCTTTCTATAACTTAGGGTTTTTGACTTTTAGGGTTTTGGTACTTCTTTTAACTTAAAGTTTTGGGCTTTTAGATTTTTGGTGGTCAACTTTTTTGTATTATGTTTTTTCTGAAACAATGCAACTTTATTTTTAGAGTACTTGCTATGATTGTTTTTTAGTAATGAAATTTCATAAATTCAAATTTTAGGATATTGCTTATTGACTTGACATGGCATCTGATGAAGACAACTAGACAAGTCTGTGCTACAGCTGGTTCATCAACTGGTGATAAGGGTAAAGCCAATATTTATTTTGTTGTAATTTTAGAAAATAAATCATTGTTATGGAGAGATTCATTCTTAATTTGTTCCAATTTCAGGTAAATCACCAGCTTCTCAAACTGTGGGACTTGATTTTTATACCAGCTTGAGGACTGAATGCTATAGAGAGGTGATTCCCTGGATGAAGAAACAGCTCCTTAAGCAAACATCTGGTATAGCATTCAAACGGACATCCAAGAAGAGATCGATGCCATCGATGACCGAGCTACGCTGCAGCCCTAGGCGAAATAAGGAAAAGATAAAAACATGTCACCCATAGAGTCGGGAACACCACATGAGGCTGGAATTAATGAGAGAGGTCTGCTCCCATCCTGTATATATATGTACTGAGCCTGACGTTATCTATGTGCTCGACCTCTGGTATAACTTTTCTTATGAAGTTTCATTTTTGTACATACATACAGTTTGCAATAGCTCCACTTGATTAATGCTACATCAACACTTGAGTATTACATCAGTGCGTTCTTATTTAGTTATTTACATAAATGCACAGCAAAGGAGGCTGGAATTAGGGAGGATCCTTCTCTTGATAGGATCAGGCGTTATTTACTCGGTCGATGAGACATGAAGGGCACCTCTGGTACTAGCTATAACTTTTCTTATAAAGTTTCATTTTTGTACCTTCAGTTTATAACTCACACTTGAATATTGCTTAATAAATACTTGAGTATTACATCAATTAATTAGTAACATGTCTTTCACTCATGCTACTTACAAAAATGAATCTTGCATATTACCACATTATAGGAGGGGGGAGCATGTCTACACCTGATGATGATGATTAATCTACTTTTGTTCACAAAAAGCAACTCCATTAATTTTTGGCTTTTGTTATCAATGATTTCTGCGGGGTCCTTTTCTAAGAGGAATATTTTGTCCTTTTGTTATCAGCTTGTATGATTTTATATTGAACCTTCTTGTAAGAGGAATTAATATTTAAGTAATTATACTCTTTCTTAATGGACATGTCTTGCTTAAGTTTATGATTATGTTTCAAATTTATGTTGCTTGGAAAGAGTACTGCATTTTAAATTATGTATGCATGTTTTGGTTATTATGGCTAGCAAAGTGGGGGCTAGCCAATTATATAAATTAAATTCTTTAAAAAAAAAAGACTTTCTCTATCGGTACACAACATATGAGAGTTAAAAAAAGAGCTTCTGACATCTATCGGTATGGTAACCATTACCGATAGAAAAATAAATTTCCTTTTATCGGTAATGGGTACTGTACCGATAGAATAACTTTTATATTATATCGGTAGGTAACCGATAGAAGTATTGGTGTTTGTTCTATCATGTTGGTCTCTAGCTAGCGACAGGTAATCCGTTAGTACATCCAGTTTTAACCCGATAGAAGTCTGCAGTTCTGTAGTAGTGATATCCCCGTACTCTAATTAATGTATAATCTCTTTAATTACTGTTTTTAACAGGGTCATTCTTGAACCCAAACAAGAAAGAAAGAAGACAGAAGTGTTGTTAATTACTTGTTAATACTCAACACCAACTTTTTCTGGACACTACAAGTGAGCCACAGAAAAAGGTACAAATTTTGTCATTGTTCTTATATGTTTTTGGTAATTAATCGCAGTAAAGACAAATAGAAATGCCGTTGATCCTACATTTTTCCATTTATAATATAATTGACATGCATGTTGCGCGCATCCACATCAAATTAATTAATATTAGCTGTCACCATCTTTCGCCCTTGCATGTTTGATCTACAAGCTAACAAGCATATATGCTCAATATTATTGCTATCAAGCATATAAAGCGTGCATGATCTATTTGTATATAAATATATACCTCGAGCAAGCATATATATATGGGCTAGCTACTTGAGAAAATTGTAGATATATATTCGTACGTTACTAAGAAAAATCAATAATGGCGAAAGAAACTTTAGTGACCGAGTTGCCCCACATAGCATTTATCTCAAGCCCTGGCATGGGCCACCTTATTCCACTTGCTGAGCTCGCAATGCGGCTCGTGTGCCACCACGGCTTCTCGGCCACCTTTCTTACATTCACAAATTAACTTGTCATCCCCCACACAATCCAAATTTGTCACCACCCTCCACCCTGACATATCCTCTATTTCCCTTCCCTTCATTTTCCTTAGATGACATCCCAACCAACGCCCGTATTGAGACCATCATCGCTACCATAGTCTCCCGCTCGGTTCCACACGTTCATGACGCCCTTATCTCCCTTAAACAAACAACCCGCCTTGGCGCCTTTTGGCACTGACTTACTTCCAGTGGCAAAGGAACTTTCGGTCCCGCACTATATATTTTTCACCTCAACTTGCATGGCACTCCTTTTCTTTTTTCACCTCCCATCTCTTCACACGACTACCACTTGCGAGTACCGCGACCTTTCAGAGCTGTTTCTCCTCCCGGGATGTCTCCCCCTCCCTGGAAAGGATTTCATAGATACTGTTATGGACCGCAAAAATGATGCGTATTCATGGTTTCTTCACGTTATGAGGGGGCATACTAATGCACAAGGAATTCTTGTTAATAGTGTTATGTTTGACCCAAATTGCTATTTGGGCCCATTGGGCTTTGTATCTTTATTATGTTGCATATATATAGACTCTTTGTATGAGAGAGAATAAAGGCTAATATAAATCAGTTTGAGTTGTCTCTTTGTCTCTTGCTCTCTTCCTCTTCTCAAACCCTAGAATAACTAACAAATTGGTATCAGAGCCAGGTTGCTGCCGGCAGTTCAATCGGCGTATCTAGAGTTCAGATCAGTGTCCGCTGCCGCTAGGGTTTTCAATTTCGCTTCTGCAGTCAGATCCATTTCGCATCTCTGCGAGCCGCGATTCAAGTTTGTGCGCACCACGTGAAGCGGTCTTGTGAGCCACGACAAGAATAGTCGCTGCTGCGCTGGTGAGCCGCGTGAAGAGCTTTGCTCTCCGTTTCTCCTGTAAGTCAAAGATTTGACTCTTTGAATTTTTGGGTTTACTGTTGACCAATTACATTTCGGTCCGAGAGGAACTTTGGCAATTCTAATTTCATTTGAATTAGAATTTTGTGCATTTGGTAATTGGAGAAATTAGTGAATTTGGGAGATTTGTGAATTGGTGTTTGAGAAATTGAATGGCTATGTCGGCGAAGTATGATATTGAGAAGTATGATGGGAAGACGAGTTTTGCATTATGGCAAGTGCGTATGGCGGCAATTTTGTCAAGTCAAGGCGTTAAGGATGCCATTTTTGGTCGAGAAAATTTGATTGATGCATTGAAGGATAGCAAGTGGAGAAATATGGATGATAAGTCACTCTCCATTATCCAATTATGTTTGAGCAATTCGACATTGTAAGAGGTCCTATCGGAGAAAACCGCTAAGGGATTGTGGGAGAAATTGGAGAACATTTACATAAAGAAGTCTCTCACCAATCGATTGCGATTGAAGTTGCGCCTCTACACCCTTCGCATGGTTGAAGGTACATCAATTTCCGATCATATTTCGGAGTTTGCATCTATTTTGAATGATTTAGATAAGATTGATGTTAAGGTGAAGGATGAGGACCAAGCCCTTTTGTTATTGTGCTCATTATCCGCATCATACAAGGCCTTTAGAGACATGTTGATTTATAGTAGAGATAAGATTTCTCTTGAGGATGTTAAGAGCAATTTGCAAGCCAAGTTGCACATTGATAGTGAAATGACTAATAGTGAGAAAGGGAGTCAAGGTGTTGGTTTGGTTGTTGATCGAGGTAGGTCATGGGACCGAAACTCGAAAGATACAAGGACCCGTTCACAGTCTAGACACAAGAATTTGGCGTGTAACTATTGTAAGAAGAAGGGACACATTAAGGCCGATTGTTTCAAACTTAAAAATAAACAAAAGGCGGATACTAAAGGTTCTTCTTCGGAGGAGGCCAATGTGGCCGAGTGTGACACGGTTGATACTCTTTGTGTGGTAGACACCAATGTTGATGACATGCATTGTTGGGTGATGGATACGGGTGCTTCGCAACACATGACTTCGAATAGAGATTGGTTTGAGACTTATGAGCCTATTTGGATGGTAAGGTTCTCATGGAAAACAATAACATGTGTAAGGTTGCCGGAATTGGTTTGGTGACAATTAAGTTCCATGATGGAAAGGTTCGAAGATTGACGGGTGTGAGGCATATACCTGATTTGTCGAAGAATTTGATTTCTGTAGGATCTCTTGAGGAAAAATGGTGCAAGTTCCAAAGTGAAGGTGGAGTTCTTAGGGTTTCTAAAGGGGCTCTCACAATCATGAAGGCGAAAAGAATTGAAACTCTTTATTTCCTACAAGGTTCCACGGTCACGGGCTCGGCCGCCATTGCACGTTCGGGTACTATCTCGAATGCGGATGCTACAAAGTTGTGGCATATGAGATTGGGGCATATGAGCGAGCGAGGAATGACCATTTTGAGCAAGAGAGGCTTGTTGTGTGGCCAATGCACGGGCAACTTAGAGTTTTGTGAGCATTGTGTATTTGGCAAGCATAAGAGGTTAAGCTTCTCCACGGACATTCATTAGACCAAGGGAACATTGGACTACATCCATTCGGATCTTTGGGGACCTTCTCGCGAGCCATCTAAAGGTAATGGTTATCGTTACATGCTTACTTTCATTGATGATTTCTCAAGGAAGGTTTGGGTTTATTTCTTGAAAGAGAAAAGTGATGTGTTTCGCACCTTCAAAGAATGAAAATCACCTTTGGAGAACCAAACGTGAAGGAAAGTTAAGAGGTTGAGAACCGATAATGGTTTGGAGTTTTGCAACCGTGAGTTTGATAATTTTTGTAAGGCCGAAGGGATTGTTCTGCACAAAACGGTGGTCTACACTCCTCAACAAAATGGTGTTGTAGAAATGATGAATAGGACACTACTTGAGAGGTCTAGGAGCATGCTTTCAAATGCGGGTTTGGGTAAGGAGTTTTGGGTGGAAGCCATTAACACATCTTGCTATTTGGTGAATCGATCTCCTACCACTTCAATTGAGTTGAAGACATCCGAAGAAGTGTGGTCGGGTAAGCCAGCCGATTATTCAAATTTGAGGGTGTTTGGTTATCCCGCTTATGCACATGTGAATGAAGGAAAGTTGGAGCCTAGATCGAAAAAGTGTATTTTTGTTGGATATCCCGCAAATGTGAAGGGGTATAAGTTATGGTGTCCCGAATCATCAAAGTTCCTTATCTCGAGAGATGTCATTTTCAATGAGTCGGCAATGTTGAAGGCAAATGATGTTGCATCCGAGCCGACTATTAAGGAGAATGAGACAGTTGAGAAGAAGGTGGAGTTTGAGATGCCGGTCCAAGAAGGTGATGATTTGATCTCACATGATGATGTCAATTTGGAGGAAGGCCAAGAAGAGGCACAACCATATGCCTTGGCAAGGGACCGAGTTAGAAGAGAAATTCGACCACCTACAAGGTATGGTTACTCCGACTTTGCTTATTGTTTGGCAATTGCAGAGAATGTGGAGTATTGTGAGCCATCTTTCTACAAGGAAGCCATTTCTTCTAAGGATGCGGCCAATTGGGTTGCCGCTATAAATGAAGAGTTACAATCCTTGCAACAAAATGAGACTTGGTCTTTTGTGAAGCCTCCTAGTGATAAGAGGATTGTGGGTTGCAAGTGGGTGTTTAAGAGAAAGATTGATGGCTCAAATCCCGCGGATTTTAGATACAAGGCAAGGCTTGTGGCTAAAGGGTATAGTCAAGTCCAAGGTGTGGACTTCAATGATGTGTTCTCTCCCGTGGTTAAGCATACCTCCATTCGAGTTTTGCTCTCTTTAGTGGCAATGAAGGATTTGGAGTTTGAGCAAATGGATGTGAAAACTGCCTTCTTGCATGGTGATTTGGAAGAGCAAAATTTACATGAGTCAACCGGAGGGTTTTGAGGTTGCGGGAAAGAAGGACCGTGTGTGTCTTTTGAAGAAGTCCCTTTATGGCCTTAAGCAATCACCGCGGCAATGGTATAAGAAGTTTGACTCATTCATGGTGAGTATTGATTTCCATCGTTCCAATTATGATAGTTGTGTCTATTTCAAGAAATTGGAAGGTGAGAATTTCATTTACTTGTTGGTCTATGTGGATGACATGTTGATTGCATCCTCAAACTTGAAAGAAGTTAGGAGGTTGAAAGAGCAACTAAGTTCGGCATTTGAGATGAAAGATTTAGGGCCGCCAAAAGAATTCTCGGAATGGAGATCACAAGGGATAGGTCCAAAAGAAAGTTGTTTCTTTCACAAAAGAGTTTTGCCGAGAAAGTGTTACGCCGTTTTGGCATGGAGAAATCAAATGTTGTTTCAACACCTCTTGCGGTGCATTTCAAGCTTTCGGCCGCTTTAAGCCCAAAATCCGATGATGAGAAGAAATATATGAAAAATGTTCCATATTCGAGTGCAGTCGGGAGTCTCATGTACTTGATGGTGTGTACTCGACCCGACATTGCTCAAGCTGTTAGTGTGGTAAGTAGATATCTCTCTCGTCCGGGAAAAGGGCATTGGGAATCGGTGAAGTGGATCTTCTGCTATTTGAGAGGTACTATTGATGCTCGTTTGGAGTTTGGTAATGGCAAGACATTAACGGGTTTTGTGGATGCGGATTTTGCGGGTGATTTAGACAAGAGGCGTTCTTTGACGGGTTATGTTTTTACCCTTGGAGATTGTGCAATTAGTTGGAAGTCTACACTTCAAGCCACTGTTGCACTCTCAAGTACCGAGGCCAAATACATGGCAATTACCGAGGCTATTAAGGAGGCTATTTGGCTTAAGGCATTTGTTGGTGAGATGTCTTCTTTCGAGGGTCCTATTACAGTGTTTTGTGATAACCAAAACGCGATTCATTTGACCAAGGACCGCATGTATCATGAGAAGACGAAGCACATTGACATTCGGTACCATTTTGTTCGAGATGTAATCTCGGAAGGCAAGGTTGCCGTGAAGAAGATTGGTACCGAGTCAAATCCGGCCGATATGCTCACAAGCCACTTCCAATTGCAAAGTTCAAGCTTTGTTCCAGTTTGGTGTCGGTTTGTTTCTAACTAGTTTGAGCTAGTTTTGTTCCTAGCATGTTGCTAGTTTATCTTCATGTTTACTTTTGTTTAGGTTATGTTTGTTTTATGCATTTGCTTTATGTTTTAGTTTGTTTTAGATGTAATTTGATTCAAGGTAGAGATTGTTATGTTTGACTCAAATTGCTATTTGGGCCCATTGGGTTTTGTATCTTTATTATGTTGCATATATATAGACTCTTTGTATGAGAGAGAATAAAGGCTAATAGAAATCAGTTTGAGTTGTCTCTTTGTCTCTTGCTCTCTTCCTTTTCTCAAACCCTAGAATAACTAACAAATAGTTTTGAGACGATGGAACCAGGTGCTTCAGAAGCCCTAAAAAATGAGAAAGAATATAATCCGCCAGTTTACTTGGTAGGACCTTTCATTCGATCAGGCTTAGATGAGGCGGATGAATTAGGCTGCTTAGAATGGTTGGATCAACAGCCAAATGATTCCGTCTTGTTCGTGTCATTTGGGAGTGGTGGAACACTATCGATGAAACAAATGATGGAGCTTGCATTCAGCCTGGAAGCGAGTGGGCATAGATTTTTATGGGTGATCCATTGCCCGAGCGACAAGGACAATAGTGCTGCTTTCTTCAACGTGCAAAGCCCCGACGATCCTCAAAACTACTTACCGGAGGGCTTTGTGAACCGAAACAAAAACAAAGGCATGGTAGTTCCGTCGTGGGCCCCTCAGGTAAAAGTTCTATCACACAAGGCGGTCGGTGGGTTCCTGTCACATTGTGGGTGGAACTCGACATTGGAAAGTGTGTGTCATGGTGTGCCTTTGATTGCGTGGCCATTGTATGCAGAGCAAAGGATGAACGCATTAATGTTGGTTGATGGGGCGGGGATCGCATTAAGGCCGGTGGCACAGGAGGACAGAGTGGTGGAAAAAGGAGAGGTTGCGAGGATCGTGTGCGAGCTGATGGATGGAGAGAGAGGCAAGGTGGCGAGGCGCAAGGTTAAGGAACTGCAAGAGGATGGAATCAGTGCATTGTCGCTGAAGGGATCTTCGCACTTGGCTCTGACAAACGTTGCTAATGAGTGGAAGGATCGATGCAATTAAAGAATTTAATTGATAAGGGAATTTGATTAAGATTGCAATACCGATAAGATGGGAGAAGATTATATATATTATTGTATCTGTGTCTAAATTAGTCTTGTTCGCATCCTACGTTTATCCATTAATTATTATATTAGTCTAGTGTGTATCATATCTTTCATTAAAACGAATAATAAATTATTATTAAATAAATTGGGAGATTATCTAATTTAATTAAATAAATCAATATATATATACTTCTGATTAAAAAAATTCATATAAAATATTGTCTAAACCAATTTCATCATTACAATAAAATATTACAATAAAATTATATAGTTATATGCACGAACAATTATTATATAATTCTATATTTATTAATTAATCTTTTGGATAATGAGTACATGCAAAATAACTCCTACCACACCCTTAACCGATAAGCTAACGGCCGGAATATTTTATACCTCTATATATATATATATATAGGAAATTGCTAATATGATATGCATAGCATAGAGGGCCTCCGTGCTACGGCTCAATATTTGAGTTTTCAAATCTTAACGGTCGATCTGAACCGTTCAACATGATCTTCATATGAATATGTACTTGCAAAGCAAATTTTACATTTTTTAGAATTTTTTTACTATTTTTTTAGATTGGTAGAAAATCATTTGATCTGAAAATTATGTACCATTCAGATCAAGTGTTTTTCTACATATCTAAAAAAATAGTAAAAAAATTCTAAAAAATGTAAAATTTTTGTTTACAAGTACATATTCATATGGAGATCATGTTGAACGGTTCGGATCGACTGTTAGGATTTTGAAAACTCAAATATTGAGCCGTAGCACGGAGGCCCTCTATGTTATGCATAGCACCATAGCCAACTCCTATATATATATATATGTCTTATCGAATATAACACAGACAGAGAAAACGGATAACAGAATTTCAGATATAAACATATAATTAAACATATCTATTTTGCAAGATAAATTATTCTACGGGTCTAAGAAAAGTTGATATTAAGAGAAAAAATATTTGCCTGCAGCTCTATTAATGCATAAAATTTTGACAGGGAACATATCTAAGAGGTCTTTATTTAAATTTAAAATTAGTTTGATCATATGCCAAGTGCAATTACTCTGAATAAAGAAAAGCAAACCAATATGCATGTCCACCCCCTGTCTTACGATGAGCATAATACTTCTCCTAAATTTGTAATATTTTATCACACTAAACACATATTAGTTTAAAGACATAAATTATTTGTATCATGAGTGCCGAAAAGTATAATTATTATATAAAAAATCAAAATTTAAAAAAATATTTATAAAATTTAATTTAGAGAAATTTATATATATATACATGAGTAGAACTAGGGTGTTCTTAAGCCGATTTTTTTATTAATAGGAAAATAAAATAAAAAATATTGATAACAGATCGAATATGTTTCTAGAGAAATTCGAAATCTAAGAAAACCGTGATTGATTATAACGTCCAGTGAAGTTATTAACCATAACGTTCAGATTATTTAAGATAATTAAATCATTAATTAACTAAACAACGAAAAAAAAAGACTGCATTTTACTGTATATCACGTCCAGCAATAATGAAAAAAAAGTCATAAATAAAGTCCTGTTTTAAATTTCATTGAAAGATGCAAAGTGAATTAAGTTAGGCAAAAACAGATGGATCAATATTTGATGCGAAGTAAAGCTACTTATTTGGAAGGATCATAAGTAAAATAAATTAGATTAGCACAAGCTTCATAGGTGCACGTTCTTCGAACAATGTTGAAAAGCATCTGCAGTGCTTATTTCTCGTCTTGGCTAGCTAGGATGTGCTATATATTTTTTTTTATTAGCGCTGGACGTGATTTACAATAACGGCCAATTTTAGGGAGTTAATTATCTTCAATAATCTCGACGTTATAGTTAATAACGTCCGCTGGACGTTATAAACAATTACGGTTTTCTTAGATTTCGAATTTTCACATAAATATTCCCTGTTATCGATATTTTTTATTTTATTTTCCTATTAATAAAAAAAAGGTTCTTAAGCTCACCAAGCCTCTTTGTGAGCTTAATTCAAAAACTTATTGAATTGGCTTCAAACGATGCATTCAAACCGTTGAAATCGATCTATTTCACGAGTGATGCATTTACATGTCAAATTTATAAATTTCGAACTAATTTAGTATAAAATCAAGCGGTCAAAAAAAGATGTAGGCAAATCAGCTCAGCTTATCATAGACCTAACAATGTTCAACAGGGTTCGGTTCCTTCTCTCAGATACACCATTCCACTGCGGTGTTCCAAAAGGCGTGAGTTGTGAAGCAATTCCACACACTCCTTCAGATAATTGTCAAATTCATGACTGAGGTATTCACCTCCTCGGTCAGACCTCAAGACCTTGATTCTCTTATCAAGTTGGTTTTCTACTTCATATTTGAATTCCTTGAATCTCTCAAAAGATTCAGATTTATGTCTCATCAAATAGACATAACTATATTTACTGTAATCATCAGTAAATGTAATGAAGTATTGGAAACCATTTCTTGCGGGAGTACTTATCAGTCCACATACATCACTATGTATTAGTTCTAATAAGTCATTCGCCTTTTCTCCTTTCTTAGAAAATGGGGCCTTCGTCATTTTACCACTTAAAGAAGATTTGCATGTGTCAATTGACTCAAAATCAAACTGACCAAAATACCCATGATCATACAGTTTCTTGATGCGTCTCTCGTTTATATGACCTAAACGACAATGCCACAAGTAAGTGATCCTATCACTTGTCTTGAGACTCTTTTTTATCTACACTACATATAGTTCTATCTATATTCAAAAGATATAAATGATTAACTATCATGCAGTTTCCATAATAAATGCCATTGCGAGTTATGGAACAACCATTGTTTCCAAACACAAACACAAATCCTTTTTTGTCCAACAAAGATACTGATAAAATGTTCTTAGCAATAGCTGGGACGAAATAAACATTTTCAAGTCCCAGTGTTAAACCACTTGGCAGAAGTATCTCGACTCGCCTTCAACAACGGCTGCAACAATTGCCCCATTGCCTACGGTGAGTTGTACTTCGTCTCTCTCTAGCTTCCTCTTACTCTTTAACGCCTGCACATTTGAATAAATTTGAGCACACGATCCGATATCCAATACCCAATCAGAGGTAGAAGCGAGATATAGTTCAACGACATTTATATCTGAAGGCTGAGGTTCTGCCTTCAGGGTGGCCAGGTACTTGCGGTAGTTTCTCCTTTAGTGCCTTTTTGCTTTGCAGTGAAAGCACTCAGCATTAGAGATACTATTGCCTTTGAAAGTGCCTCCAGTCCCTACTCGACCCAAGTTCGAACAAGTCATTTTTGCAATTTCAAAGTTCAAAAATTCGATCTGAAGTCTCAACATGTTCTCCATATTAAAATACGCATGGAGACTAAATTTTACATTTTTTGAAAAAAATTTACTATTTTTTTAGAATTTTTAAAATCATTATTTTCAGAATTTTTTATTATTACTTTACCATAATAAAACATTGATTGTTAAAATTTCGGAATTGCTTGATTTTTGTATATGCATCTATGATCAGGTTGATCTGACGTGTCAATCCAATCCTAGCCGTCCATCGTTTTCCGATTCAGATTTGCTTTAATGATTTGAGTTAAATTGGGGTGTAAACGGAACGGATAATTCATGAATTCGAATCCGGATAATTTTTAGATAGGAAGAAACTATCCGGATGCGGATTCGGTTAACAATACTCAAACAGGTCGGATATCTGAACCTATCCGGACCAAAACCCATGCTCCCGATTTCATAATGCACTAGGTGCGTCTGTTGCGGCTCCGCCGCAACTAAGTTTTCTTTGGCGTCACTGACTCAAGAGTGTATTTTATATGAAAAAAAAACAAAGAACAACTCCGAAAGGAGTAAGTATATGCGCAAAATATAACTCCAGTAATTTGGAAACATTGGAAATGCTTTAGCTGTTCCTCAAAGTTTTCCCAAGTTGGTATCCGTAGCCTTCTCACATGTGGCATTCCTTATCCAAATTTCTGTAGCTTTCTTGCATGTCATATGTACTGTGAAGTAATTATCCATGTGGAGAGTGGATCATATGTTGTTCTAGCTCGTGTTCCTCTATGAATAACTTGTACCTCTTAGTAGCATCATTGGCTGTTCTATTGTGTTCCTATTGTTTTGTTCAAGTAAGAAAATTTGTGCGTGTTCTGACAGGGATGGAATTATTACGGCAAAGAAACATGGTAGAATTTCACTTTGGTATGGAAAAATAGAATGAAGTTGTCTCACTTTCAGCGTCAAACCTCAGCACTAATTTGAACATCAAATTTCAATAATTTAAACATCAAATGTCAGTAATATACATAGATGAACTTCGTAAATGGCAAGGCTTGATAAACTTATAACAATTATGACATATGTTGAAATGTACTACAGATTCACTCTAAGAAAAGAATAATTTGAAAAAACTGTCGCATGAGCAGTGTGAGATATGCCAAACGGGTTGACAATGTCCTTGGATACGTCTATATTAATCAGAATATAACGAAGGAACCTTAGAGGAGTGGATATCTCCGGTCTTCTCTTATTTGTCATCACCGTTTTCGCTAATTGGTGTACAAGTGGCTGGCTTAACTTTGAAGACAGCCTGAATCGAGGACATGTGAAAGAGAAAATATGGAATAACATTAGCACAAATAATGAATTAATTTTAAGAAGGTCACGTCCATTTTTCTGTAGGAAGATAAAAAGAGTAAGTTTGACATATGAATCTTCAAGTTTCATTTTAGATGGAGGTCTTACGATTATAGCTAAAGCTTGTAACTGGTACTAATTTGTACCTTCTATTATTCAGCGTAAGAAATGCTGATACAAACTTGTTAAATAAACGAATGGAAGCAAATAAAGAAGGGGGGGGAGAGGAGGATGAGATTGTTAGATATTAGTTTAGTCCAAAAATCGGAAGTAAGAAAGACAGGGACAATTAGTTACATAAATACCAGATGTCAGTATGCACTAAATGGAGAAGTGAGTTGTTTTTTTTTTTTTTTTTTGCTTCTTATTTGTACATGGTGTGCACTATAGGGGAGGACAAAATAAATTGTATTGTTGATTAAGCGAATGTTTAATGCTGGAGTTTACCAGTAACATGACAGGAGTGGATAAGTGAGTTCCATTTTTTTTTTTGCTTCTGATTAGTACATGGTATGCACTATAGGGAAGCACAAAATAAAATGTATTGATGATTTGTGTAGCCACATTGGACACTTACAAATGGCATGTAGTGGGAGCAATGTAAAACTGAGTATTTGTAAGGATGATGTGTTAGCTGGCACCGCGCAAACTGCTCACGTCTCTGATCGAGAAATCTGTTGAAAGCGTTGGGCAAACGACTCGTAGTGGACAAGACACCTTTCTTGTGCTTCCTTTCCTACACACACATGCACACTGTTGGGGGAATAACTTGTATTATCAGATATGAAAAATGAAAGCCAAAATAAAACTCACATTGCAGGACAAGTTATTTCAAACAGCAATGCCTTGCTCACCGGAATGGATCCTGCCATAAAGGGAAAGTAAGCAAAACAAATCATGAAATAATAATCTAATTAAAAGTTGAGGAAATAGCCATATTTTTGGAAGCCAAAACTGCTGCAGCTTGTTATTCTGCCAAAAAAATTCACTGAGTAATTATTTATCAGTTGAAAAGTATAAATAGTTCAAGTTTGGCACATATTCTGGAGATTCAGGAAAGAAATACTGTTCAACTGATTTTGTACCAGAGAGGTGTTCAATAAGACAGAGAAAATAGAAGTTGATTCAAATTCGAACATTTTGAAAAAAGAGTAGGGTTAAAATGCACCATTGATTTTGTGCTCCAATCATATTCAATGTCATTTTTTATGTTTTCAAAGTTCAAACAGTCGATCTGAACGCTCAACATGATCTTCATATTAATATATACTTGGAGACAAAATTTTATATTTTTTTGAAAATTTTTTACTATTGTTTTAGATAGATACAAAATCACTGTTTTAGATGGTCCATAATTTTCTGAAAACAATACTTTTGTACCTATTTTTAATAAATGGTAAAAAATTTCAAAAAAATGTAAAATTTGATCTCCAAGCACATTTTAGTATGAAGATTATTTTGAGCGGTTTAGATTGACTGTTCAAACTTTGAAAACAGAAAAAATAATGTGAAGCATGATTAGAGCTCAAAACCAATTGTGCATTTTAACCCTACTGTGGAAAAAAAGGAGAAAATACAGGATATAAATTGGAATGAGTAGACATTGTAAGAGAGTAAAATGTTATACTGGAATCTTAAAATTTCGTTAGAAATTTATATCAGCCCCTGAAACATCAAAATCATCTACCAGTAAGGGAAGGCGGCACTGATGCAACCTCGAGACGATAAGTTGTACAAGAGAAATTAAAATATAAGTAACATACTTTGTAATATAATGAACTTATTATTAAAATCAGAACATAATATATATATCAATGAAGAAATTAACGTTCCCATAATTTAAAAAGTGAAATTACTTGGTGAACCTCTTTTTTGTATTTGTAAAGTTGGCAATGAGGAATACAGGAGGATAACTTGGGCACAAAATATTCTCAATCAGTTCATATAGGACGAGAAGGAAGACTGTACAATAATAATAAAGCAAGCAGGTTGTAAGAAAAGGGAGGCTGTACGGAAGAAATACACAATTTATGGGCAGACATGAACAATGACAAGAGAGTAAATCAACAAAAGCTGACATGCTTTTTTTTTCAGAAAATAATTTTAAAAATTTGTCATTTCCTGATCGAAGATTTTATTTTTTGTAGAAGAAGCCTCGTACAATCTAGCCAATTGTATATACCATCAGGGAAAAGCTTTGACGTGAAAAAAGGGAAATATGGACAAAATCAAATTGAAGAGGGAACAAAAAGACATAACAATAATTAGTGCTGTGTGATATTGACTTTCTATTCTTGGGACAATAGTATGAAAATGGGAAGGGGAAAAAAATTTGAGCCAGAGATTCGTCCACTACAAGGCTCCTATCAACAAAGAATATGTAGATTTCTCAGGATTTGGGAATATTTTCAACTTGGCAATCAAAAACTTAATCCTGGTAGTTTGGTAAGAATGTTGATTTTCAGAAGTCGAACAATGTTCACAGCTTTGGAAAAAAAAAATTCCACGACATGCTGCTTACTAGCTTGTTTAATACCACATATTTGAAGAATTAACCAGGGAGATAGCTTCAGTAAATGTGTAAATGGGGCAAATTTAATTTAATCAAAAGTCAGCCTGTAAGATAACTCTAGAAATTCAACTCTAGGATAACACTGTAGATCTTCCCAAATACGATATCTTGCAGAAAAAAATGGAACACAGAATTTGCATCCATTTTCCCCTAATTCATGCAAATAACCCCTTTTCTGGCTTATTTTTGGCTTTTCTCAATAGATATAAAGCTCATATAAATTAGAATAATTATTTTGGTACCCACAGTATCGTACCCGCATCGTACCCGCGCTTACTCCGTCCCGAATAACTTCCATAACCGTAAGCGGGTACAGAAACTACCGATTAACTTCCAGTTTGAATTTCAAACTTTCCTTTCTCTCCGTTTATTCCTTTTTCGAAGCTTCGGCGATTTTGAGGCGATTTTAGGTCGGTTTCGAGGCGATTTCAAGGCGATTTGGAGTCGATTTGTATGCGATTTGGAGGCGATTTGGAGGCGATTTGGAGGCGATCGTCTGGCTTTCGAAACTGGAAGCGATTTCGGTGATTTTCAAAGGTGATCAGCTAGGTTAATATTGTTTCTGTTCTATTTCGGTGATTTGTTTTTGTTCTGGCGATTTCGGTGATTTCGTTTCTATTTCATATACACAATCTGGATTTTGAATTTTCAGATGTTTTTGACAATTTGATTTGCGAAGATGTTCTGGCGATTTCGGTGTTTCTGTTCTATTTGTGTTAATTTCATCATTTTATTAAGAAATCTCTTGATAGAAATCGGTTGATATTTCTTGTTATGAGTTCTGTATGTGTATAATAAGTATGGGAATAAATATGTTTGTTATGTGTAAACTTATAATATTGTGTTTATAGATGTTAATACTTCATTACATCTCTATGAATACTTCAGTTGGCAGGCCTTATAACATATAGAGTAGAATCTACATTTTGCTATTACAGGTATTAATACTTGGATACCAAGATGTCAATACTTCTCATTATGAATATAAATACTTGAGAGTGTAGTCATATACATTTTGCTATTACAGTTATTAATACTTGGATACCTTGTCGTCAATACTTCTCATGTTAAGTATTAATACTTGACATATTAGCCATATACATTTTGCTATTATAGTTATTAATACTTGGATACCTTGATGTCAATACTTCTCATGCTTAGTATTAATACTTGAGAGTGTAGTCATATACATTTTGCTATTACAGTTATTAATACTTGGATACCTTGTCGTCAATACTTCTCATGTTTAGTATTAATACTTGACATATTAGCCATATACATTTTGCTATTATAGTTATTAATACTTTGATGTCAATACTTCTCATGCTTAGTATTAATACTTTACATGTAGCCATATACAGTTTGATTTTACAGTTATTAATACTTTGCATTTTATTGTTGAATATTAGGATGGATATTGATCTCAATGAGTTTTTTGGAGATGAATTATGCATACAATATAATGGTGATGAAGTGGATGAGGTGAATCTGTATCGTTTCTATGAAGATTTGCATCGTGAAAATGATGTAATAAGTGATGATGTGGGCATTAGAGAGTTTGACTGGGATCTGAACACCATATTGGATGTTTCACAACCTGAAACAGACAATTTTCAAGGTGAAAAATCTAATGTAAATGGAAATGCAAGAGTGGAGGTTGATGTTGTTGGCATCAGAGATTTTGACTTGAATCTAAACATGGAATCTGTCAACAATGAGTTGGATGAAGAAGTTGAGGTTCAAGGTGAAAGATTTGTAGAAGAAGTTGAAGCAGTTGTAGAAGATGAATTAGATGATATGGAAGATGAAGATCATGAATTATTGCCACCAGCTGTTGGTGATGTATTTGATTCGATTGATGAAGCACGCCAATATTATGAGCTATATGCGAAAAAAATTGGATTTGCTGTTGTCAAAAGGTCAATCCATAAGAAGAGGGGTACTGCCTTCGTCAACCATGTAACATTTGCCTGTGGCAAATGCAAAGAGCCAATACGTCTTGAGGATGGACCTGTCCCACAGAGGAATAAGGGTTATATAGGGACAGGTTGTAAGGCATGTGTTAAATTGGGAGATTCTGATTTGAGTGGGAATTGGGTAGTAAAGAAAGTGATTTTAGGGCACAATCATGATTTGGTACCTGAAACAGCATTCCTTATTGCAGGATTCCGATATATCCCAAACCAATACCAGAGATTATTGGAGTTTAATGAAGACCAAGGTCTTGTGGTATCAGTTAATATCAATCTTGTAATAAAAACTGCTGGAGGTTATATGCGGTGTCCTTTTACTCGTAGAGATGCGCGGAATCATATTGACAAATACAAGAGGTTGAAATTACAGTCTATTGGTGGGAATGATGCTCAACTACTCTTTGATTACTTTGGAGTGAAGGAAAAAATCGATAGAGATTTTTTTATAGATACGAATATACAACTGATGGGCGTTTATGGAGCGTATTTTGGGCTGATGGCCGTAGTCGAGCATCTTACAAGTATTTCCACGATGTTATTGTTATGGATGCAACATACTTGACCAATAGGTAATAATTCATTTTTTTTTCAGATTAAATGTCAGTATTTTTTTTAGTAGAATATGTCAGAATATGTAAAAATAGTAAGATATATAAAGACATGTGTAGATATATAATACTTAGTGTATTCAGATATAAATACTTGTTGTTTCAGATATAAACACTTGGTGTGTTCAGATATAAATACTTTCTATTTAAGAGTGAATACATGTATCAGTTGAAATTAATACAACAATATATATGTATATTTAGTAATTTGTCTTTTTTGATGTGTCTCAGGTACGATATGCCTCTTGTGTTATTTGTTGGTGTTAACCACCATGGTCAGACTATTATCTTCGGTTGTGCTTTGCTCGGTAGAGAAAGTGTGGAAGACTACAAATGGTGCATTGCCAGGTAAAAATACTTGATGTGTTTAGGGTAAATACTTAGATATTTAGATATAAATACTTTAGATTCTGTAGATATAAATACTTTAATGGTTTAGATATAAATACTCTAATGATTTAGATATAAATACTCTAATGGTTTAGATATAAATACTTGAGGTGTTAGGTATAAATACTAAACTACTTTAGATAAAAATACTTGAGGTGTTAGGTATAAATACTTGAGCTGTTTAGGTATAAATACTTGAGCTGTTAGGTATAAATACTTGGTAGTTTTTTAGTTGGCTGTTAATACTTTTTCATTGTCTAGGTTTTTGGAATGCATGGATGGTGTGAAACCAGGAGGTATTCTTACTGATCAGTGCGCAAGCATTGAATCTGGTATACGACATGTATTGGGACCTCAAACAGTACATAGATATTGTTCTTGGCATATTTTGCACAAGCTCCCTAGCAAATGGGGATTTGTGTCTGATAATGTTAAGTCCAATAAAGTTCAGGAGAAAAAACTGCAAAGTCCGATAAGGTCAAGGAGGTTGTATACAAGTCGAAAAACGAAAGAAGATTTTGAAGAAAAGTGGTTGAAATTAATGGATGAACTCGGAAAGGAAAATGATTCCTGGTTTAGAGGGATATTTGAATTAAGAGAGAAATGGGTACCAGTATTTTTAGATGGGCAATTTTGGGCTGGAATGACTAGTACCCAAAGGGTAGAAAGTATGAACCATTTCTTGAATTCTTATCTGACAAAGAGAGAGAGTCTTAAAGATTTTGTTGAGAATTTTGAAGCTGCTCTGAAAAGTATTTGGCAAAATGAGAATGATGCTGATCACAAATCGAAATATAGAATTCCTATGCTGCATTATGGATTGCCGATGGAGGCTCAGTTTCAGCGTAGTTATACAAATGATATTTTTTACAAATGTCAACAACAATTCAGAAAATGTGTTAATTTGTCATGCAAATTAATCGAAGAAAAAGACGAAGAAGCAGTTTATGAAGTTAGTGATTGTTGGAGCAAAATGTTTGTTGTTATTTATAGGAGAGCATTAAGGGAAGTGCATTGTATATGTAGAAAGTTTGAGACAATGGGTATTCTATGTGCACATTCCATCCAAGTTTTAAAGCAAGAGAAGATATTTGCTGTTGAAGATAAATATATTGTGGAGCGGTGGAGGAAGGATGTCTGTCGTTACAATTTGTGCATAGTTGACCCACATTTGCCAACTATACCTGAACAAAGCAGGTAAAATAACTGATTAATATTTTATAATATATATTTTATGTCACAGGTATATATACATAAGCTGATATAATTAATACTTGATATTATTGTTCTTACATTTTTCTTAGGCTCTATCAATTGACAATGGCTACAAATCCATAATTCAAGAGTTTGCTTCATCTTGGCAGTCTTAACGAAAATTTGCATAGTGCAGTTTTCAATGGTTTTCAGGAATTGAGAAACAATAATATTAGGTTTGTTATTTTGTTTCATTAATTTCTTTAATTATGTTTATATTTGAAATAATTTTTTTATTGATATTTGGAATTCAAACTTGTATGAAACTAGCAAATGTCAATGGTGAACAAAGTTGTGCAAAAGTAACTTCTCAAGTTGTGGGGAGACAGCTAGAGGTAGAAACAATAAAAAAATTTCAGCAGTTACAAGGACAGGTATAAATACGTACTGTTTCTGATATCAATACTTTATGATTTTGATATTATAGTTGATGTATTCAGGTATAATACTTATTGTCTTCACGTATAAATACTTTCTGCTTCCAGATATAAATACTTGATGTGTTCATTTTTATAGGTGAAGTAATTAATGATGAAGTGAACGTTCAGGCTGGTAGTTACTGGTTCAGGAACAGGTATGGGGAAGAAACTATTATATTTTTCAACATAACTCATAGTATAGTTACATATAGTTCTTATAATTGGTATTATACTTGTTTATATTTTAAGGTGATACAATGCAGAAGAAAATGTTGAGAATGTGCTTAGTGGAACACGATCTGCATCATCTGATCAACAGACTAGTACTGTAGTGAATTATCAACCATCTACAAGTTTACTACCACCTGCTAAATCTAAAAAAAGAGGACGGCCCCCAAAAAGTACAATTAAGAGTAAACTTGATATTGCCATTGGCAAAATGATTACAAAGGAAAAAAAGGAGAAGGAAAAAAGGGGAAGGGAAAAAAAAGATAAAGGAATAAAAGAAGGAAAAGGAGAAAATATTAATACTTCAATTTAATTGTATAGATATAGATAGAAAAAAATGATAATATAGATTTCATAGAAATACATTTCATATAGTATATTTTGTTGATTTTTTTTACATTAATAGAGGCAGAGGAACTACGAGAAGCATATATTGTACAAATTTTTTTTTCATCCATAGTTGATATAGTGTACTAATTCATTATGTTTTCTTTTTTATTTGTTTCATAGTAATAAATACTTGATTTGTGCAGATATAAATACTACAGTTATTAAGTACTTTCCACATTCAAAAAAAAATTATAAGACATTTATGTTATTATAAATACTTCATTTATAAGAAAAATAATATATATTAAATGAAATTTAAAGTTCATTTTATAAATGTAGAAATACTAGATGTGTTCAGACATAAATACCTGATGTGTCCAGATAATACTTGGTGGTTGAGATATAAATACTTGTTGTTTCAGATATAAATATTGGATTCTTTGGGTATGAATACTTACTATTTTAGCTAATCAATACTTGGTATCATCAGCAATCATATTTTATTAAAGAAGAATTGACCGTAGGTCCGATGGGTTTAACCACCGTCGATTTGCTTTAAGATCGTGTGGAATGCTTTAAACTTCGTGCGAGTTTGTCTCACTTGTCGTGCGCAAAATATCTTAAACTAGATCTGACGGTCATCTTACTAGTTGAACCTAAAATTAGGTCCGATGGGCATCGGACCTACTGTTTAAAGAAATGCTTGGAGATGATTGTTATAATTTACGAAATGGAGACGGTCCTCGCATTAAATGGTCCCCACACATTCATATTTGAAATTATATTCATATTGGTTGCGCCATTTCGTATGATTGAACCTTCTCATATGCGCCATTTCATATGATAAAGTATTTATATTTGTACCACTTCGTATCTACCTCGAAACGGTGCGACTTTTGAACCGTGTTCAACTAATGTCATCAACTTTTGGTCCTTCGATCACATCACCGAACAGACCACTGTACCACTAAGTGAGCAAGCAACCTGCTGTCCTTCGATCACATAACCGACTAAGCAATCTCTCCGTCTTTCGCTCTTTCGCTCTTTCTCTCTATCTAGGGTTTCTCCGATCAAAGCATCGATCAAAGCTCCGATCAAAGCACCGATCGAAGCACCGAGCAAAGCACATTGTTCAGAAGACATTGTCTATCCAAACCGTCGCAATGGTGATTCTACACCAGATAAGCACCGATAGAAGCGAAGGAATCCTTCCGAGCAAGTGAACAACGACGAAACTGTCAGTCTTACTTCCGAGCAAGTGAGCAACGCTAACAAGCAGATCGTGCCATTTCAAAGTGTGAAACCCACAGAAAAGGCTGATGAAGGTACAATCTGTTATTTCTGAGAAATTTTCAACAATTTTTCGAGTATTAAATGTAATTTTAGGTATAAATACCTTAGGTTTTAGTTGTAAATGATGTCTGATTTTTCAATTAGGAACAGAGAGAGTAATTTCTGTTCTGAGAAATCACCACAAGTTACAATCGCCTCGATGAATCCCGAAGAAGTTACAATCTGTTAATTTTTTGAAATTTTGAACAATTTGGAGTAATAGATGTAAATTTAGGTATAATTTTTGAGTAATTTATTCCTCATATTTTAGGAGTACATGAAATTTAGTTATAACTACCTTAATCATTAGTTAATAGCTGTGCATAAATACTTGTCAGCTATAAATACTTGAAATGTTCATATATAAAAAACTTGACTTGTTCTGATATAAATACTTGATGTGTTGAGATATATAATACGTGATGTGTTTAGTGTGTAGTGTTTAGGAGTAATACCTTATATTGTCAGATATAATACTTGACCTGTTCTGATATAATACTTGATGTGTTGAGATATAAATACTTGATGTGTTTAGGGTTTAGGGTTTAGGGTTAGGAGTAAGACCTTATTGTCAGATATAATACTTGATGTGACTTGTTTCCGATTATAAATACTTGATTTGGTACTAGATATAAATACTTGATGTGTTTCTGATATAAATACGTTATGTGTTGAGATATAAATGCTTGATGTTTCAGATATAAAACCTTGTTAGATTCATAATAATACCTTGATATGATCCAGCATGCACACTCAACATGTTTAATATACATATATGTAATTTTAGGTATAATACCTTAGGTTTTATTTGTAATTGATGTCGACTTTTCAATTAGGAACAGAGAGAGTAATTTCTGGTTCTGAGAAATCACCCAAGTTACAATTGCCCTCGATGAATCCCGAAGAAGGTACAATCTATGTAAATTTAGGTATAATTTTTGACTAATTTATTCCTCATATTTAGGTATAATTTTAAGGTGTTTAGTTAATAGCTGTGCATAAATACTTGTCAGCTATAAATACTTGATATGTGCAGATATAAATACTTGACTTGTTCTGATATAAATACTTGATGTGTTTAGTGTGTAGGGTTTAGGAGTAATACCTCATATTCGGACTCTCTATATATGAATACTTGTTACTTATTTATGACTTCAATCAGGAAAACTACATGTTGCGGAATTAGTACAAGTTGCTAAACGTGGTCGTGGACGCCCACGAGGTTATAGGAAAGGTAATTGTTAAATACCTATTTTAATTGTGGACATTAATACCTTATAGTGTTGCTATCTGTACATTTTTACATGTGTATAATTACTATATTAATATTAGTAATTATACATACTGGTATGTTCAGCTATGTTCAGATATAAATACTTGGTATGTTCAGCTATAAATACGTGGTATGTTCAGCTATGTTCAGCTAAAATATGTATTTAATTGTTTGACATTAATACCTGATATGTTTAGATATAAATACTTGGTATGTTCAGCTATAAATACTTCATATGTTCAGATGAATACTTGATGTGTTCATATATTAATTGATATCTTTATATTTAAATGCTTGGTTTGTTTAATAATACCTGATATATTAAGATATAAATATTTGATGTGTTCAGATATAAATACTTCATATGTTGAGATATAAATACTTGATGTGTTCAAATATAAATACTTGATGTCTTCAGATATAAATACTTGATGTATTGAGATATAAATACTTGATGTGTTCAGATATAAATACTTGATGTTGTCAGATATAAATACTTGAAGTTGTCAGATATAAATACTTGATGTTTTATATGCAGGTACAATCTGTTAATTTAAAATTAGTATTTAATAATTACCTTATATTAAATATTTGTTATGTTGTTTATTCTTCATAGGTGATGCACCAATAAAACCACGACGGGTTTCAGATTCTTGTATAAAGAACAAATGCTGTGTTGACACAGCTATGAGGTTCTTTCATTTGAGAGTTTTAAAGAAACTAAATGAGCATCACATAAGGTTATTAGCAAAAACTCCTTTCCTCCACTTTTTTGGATTTCCTAAAGGAACTGAAGTGAACAATGCCATATTACATCAAATTCTGTTGATGTGGGATGGTAAAGGATCTTTCATTTTCAAGACTGGAAGTGGTGCAAGCACTACTGCCCACTCCCTGAAATTTACTGCAGATGAAGTGGCTTTAGTGATGGGTCTTTCCACAGAAGGGAAACCGGTACAGTACAAGAGGGAATGTGTTACTGTATACGGTCTCCGGACGAGACATTTCGGGAGAGGTACTGGTGAGATCACTCGCAGAGAGCTTGAAGACGCAATTGTGAAAGCAGTTGATGATACGTCATTGTGTTCAGAAATTAACAATAAAGTTGCTGATGTTGTACGGTTGCTGGTGCTGTATTTGTTTACAACTATATTGTTCCCGCAATCTACTGGGAATGTACCAATTCACATGTTCGACGTCGCTGAAAATCTGAAAAAACTCAAGTTTCTGAACTGGTCTGAGTCAGTGCACCAAATGTTGATGGACAACATTCCTCATAATGCTGCATGGTGTAAGTTGAAAAAAGATGGAGAGGAAGTTGTTGTAGAAAGTTCTCAAGAAGAAGTTTCTAAGAAAAAGAAGAAGCCGAAAAAGGCTTCAGGTACAATGCCAGGGTGTGCTTTGGCTCTGATTGTAAGTCATAGGAACTTTTATTCTAACCTAATAATTATTTTATCTGTTAATCATCAAATGAAATATATGGGTAAATACTTGGCATGTTTGTTCTAAATACTTGTATGTTTAGATATAAATACTTGATATGTTCAGCTATAAATACTTGATGGGTTCAGATATGAATACTTGATGTGTTGATATAAATACTTGATGGGTTCAGATATAAATACTTGATGTGTTCAGATATAAATACTTGTTTAATTGAGATTAACCACTAAACCTTCTTTGTTTTATCTTATATGCAGGCATGGTTCTATGAGCATGTAAAGATCAGAGGTGTTTACAATTGTGCTGGCCGCATCCCGAGATACCTCAATTGGAAGTTGAATATTACATGGAAGAGGGCAACTTTAGAACCTCACTTGAGGGATGTGAAAGTTTCAGATGTGAACAGCAATCCACTGAAAAGGGGCAGAGGCGAGAAACTGATTTTTCAAGGGTTTACTGCACATAAATTCTTGCATCTTATTAGAAGGTATGCACCTCTTCAGAGTGTGTCGAACCAGAAGCTTCTTCACTTGTTGAAAGAAATGACTCCAATTTTCTGGCTTTTTGCCATGGAACCTTGCCAAGAACTTATTGATCTAAATGAAAAAGAGAGGTTTGACGATCTGTCATTTGAAGAAGGTGAACACCCACAACTTCCAGAAATGTCACCGAAATCTGCAAGCAAATTGGTTGAATTTGTTACTGCTATTGAATGGCGCAACCACATAAGCAAGAGGTTGATGGAATCACGTAAGTTTTTTTTATTAATTTTATAAGAGTAAATATTTGGATGCACCATTGTTTAAGCTTTAATATTTAAGTATTAATATTTGAAAGTGTCATTATGCACATTTTTAATTAAATGTTTTATGTTTCTTTGTAGCTCGTAAAGAGATCAAGCAAGAGGAGATCAAGCAAGAGGAGAAGAAGAAAGAGATTGATATCTCTTCTAAGAAATCAAGTAAGTTTTTTTCAGTATAAATACTTGATGTGTTCAGATATAAATACTTGATCTGTTCAGATATAAATACTTGGTTAGTTCAGATATAAATACTTGTTGTGTTCAGGTATTAATACTTGTTGTGTTCAGGTATTAATACTTGACTTGTTCAGATATAAATACTTGACTTGATGAGATATAAATACTTGATGTGTTCAGGTATTAATACTTGACTTGATGAGGTATAAATACTTGATGTGTTCAGCAATAAATACTTGATAAGTTCAGATATAAATACTTGATTTGTTCAGGTATTAATACTTGACTTGTTCAGGTATTAATATTTGTTGTGTTCAGATATAAATACTTTTTAGGTTAGATATAAATACTTGATGTGTTCTGATATAAATACTTGATTAGTTCAGGTATTAATACTTGACTTGTTCAGGTATTAATATTTGATGTGTTCAGATATAAATACTTGGTAGTTTCATAATAGTACCTGATATTTCTCATCAGCATTGATTTGTTTTTTCTAACAGCTCCTGCACATGGTAAACGTAAGCTTTCTGAAGTGAAGAACAGCAGTGGTAAATCTGATAAAGAAGGAACAAATCCATCTCAAGTGAGGAAAACACCTCCTAGCGGGAAACCCAAGAGGAAATTGGACTACAATGTAACCCCTACACCTCCAGTTGGGAAAGATGCACCAAAGAAGCCTTCAAAAAGAGAAGTAGATCTAATGAAAGCTGAAGAAATAAGAAACCAGAAAAGGAGGAGGAGTCCTAGAATACTAGAAGCTGAAGAACAAAAGAAAAGGGTAATGCAAGGAGGTGAGAAAGAAACGCAAAGAAGGGATGACATTGGTGAACATAAAGAGATGAGAAAGAAGAGAAGAGAAGAGAAAGAAACAAAAACAAAAGAAGAGAAGAGAAGAGAAGAGGATGTTGTAGTAGAAGATGTTGATTATGGAACAGCAGGGGAGGAGGACAAGAGCAGTGGGAGGGGCAAGTAGTCAATTCTGTGATCTGAACCAACTTGTAGAAACTATAGTTGCTTCAGTGGATAAACCAAATGAAGAGGGAGGAAACAATGTGAATTCTGAAGTGGGGATGCAACAAAAAGAAATTGCAATCCCCATTGTAGTGCAAGAAGCTGTGGTGAAAGAAGTTGTGAAAGAAGCTGGGGTGGAAGAAGTTGTGAAAGAACCACCAGTCGGGCAAGAACAAGTGCTCGGGCAAGATGCTGTATTGGAAGCAGTTGTGAAAGAACAAGTGCTCGGGCAAGAAGCTGGGCAAGAAGTGGTCGGGCAAGAAGCTGGGCAAGAAGTGGTTGGGCAAGAAGTGGTCGGGGAAGAAGCTGGGCAAGATGCTGTAGTGAAAGATGCTCTATTGGAAGAAGTAGTGAAAGAACAAGTGGTCGGGCAAGAAGGTGGGCAAGAGGCTGTATTGGAAGTTTCACAAAAATCGGCGATTGATCTTTCTCAAATGGATCATCCAACTTTCAGCCTTGGATTTACCCCGCCCGGCCCAAAAGTGCAAACAGAAGTTGTGAAAGAATCTGGGGTGGAAGAAGTTGTGAAAGAACCAGCGGTCGGGCAAGAAGTAAAAGGGAAAGAACCAAACCCCAAGGATATTACATATCAGAGAAAACTGAAGGCAAAAACACGTGAACCAGTTAAACGTAGGGGTTACAAAGCTAGGAAAGCCAAGAAACAAATAAGAAAGGTAGAAAGTACTCCTGAGATGGAGATAGTGGCAGCAGAGGACGAAATAGAAGATTTGCCTTATATTGCCGATTTACCTCCATTAGACATTCCCTTTGATGATTGGCTTGAGTCTGCTGTTATTGAAACAGAGGTAAAAATTGAAACAGTGCCTATCAAATCTGCCGAATTTTATAAAGACTGGAGTTATGGTAGAGATAGCCTGTTTGCTGACAATGGTAGCTTGCCATTAACTGAACCGATGGAAATGCCCGATAAAAAATGGGATTATGGATTTAGAAATATCATCAGTGAGCAACAATGCAGACTTCTTGACGATTGGGCTATTAAGTATTTTCAACTTGAGCTGAATCAAACAGATTATGCATTCAAGAACTCAGAGTTGAACATTTTTGCCACTGTTGCACAATTTTATGATTTGCTGTTCAGTGAGCGCTTCATTGGTTCAGAGGTAAACAATTTAAAATTTACTTTGTTAATAAATTGATGTGTTTTGCTGTGTTCAGATATAAATACTTGGTACATCAGATATAAATATTTGATGTGTGCAGATATAAATACTTGATATGTTCAAATATAAATACTTGGTGTGTTCACATATAAATACTTGGTGTGTTTCACATATAAATACTTGATGTGTTCAGATATAAATACTTGATGTGTTCAGATATAAATACTTGATTTGTTGAGATATAAATACTTGATGTGTTCAGATATAAATACTGATGTGTTCAGATATAAATACTTGTTGATATGTTGATTCTTTGCAGATGGTTGAAATTGCATGCCAACTAATGCAAATTGAAGTACCAGTTGTTGAGGAATGGTTCTTTTTGACATCTTATGTTTCAGTAAGTTTTACTCTTTTATTTGTTAATAATCAACTGAAATTGTATACCACTTTTTTCTTTTATTTGTTAATGATTCTTGATTTTTTTTTTTAATTTGTTATTCTGTAGAGACTAGCACCAAAAAGACAATATTTACAGCTTTTGAGAGATGCACCACAGTTGTTCGGCCCTCAATTTTCAACTGCAAGATGGCTTTTTATTCCCCTGTGTGATCGTGATCATTGGATACTTGCTGCGGCTGATTTGCATAACCGAGAAATTCACATGTACAACTCTTGTCTGGATAAATCGAATGACTACTATTTTGAGCCGCACATAGAAACAATTAGATGGATGAAAACATTTCTGGCTTGGAGACTTGGTGAGTTTAATATTATTTATTTTTCTTCTTACATTTTGTAAATACTTAGATGGATGAAAACATTTCTGGAATCATCAGTCATAAATACTTGAAGTGTGCAGATATAAATACTTGATGTGTGCAGATATAAATACTTTATGTGTGCAGATATGAATACTTGCTGTGTTCAGATATAAATACTTGATGTGTTCAGATATATATACTTGCTGGTGCAGATATTAATACTTCATGTGTTCAGATATAAATACTTGATGTGTGCAGATATAAATACTTGCTGTGTTCAGATATAAATACTTGATGTGTTCAGATATATATACTTGCTGTGTTCATATATAAATACTTCATGTGTACAGATATAAATACTTGATGTGTGCAGATATAAATACTTGATGTATTCAGATATAAATACTTGCTGTGTTCAGATATAAATACTTTGTTGATGTGTTCAGATATAATTCTTTTTTTAGGTGATGAACAATGGCAAGATGTTGAAATTACCTGGAAGGAATGTCCAAAGCAAAAGGCATCAGTCGATTGCGCAATATTTGTTATTCGTAACATTGATTGCTTAATAAGGAATGTTCAAATGGACTTTGATCAGGTAAATTTTTTTTCAGTAATGCTCCTATGGACTTACTGTATTTTATTTCATTTAAGTTTGATTTATTTTATGAACTAATGTTATTTTTTTGTATTGTAGGATCTTATCAGCAAGGAGCGTCATAGCTTAGCTTATAATCTTCTTATCCATGATAAGAATGATTGCAAATTTGGTGCATAACAGAAATGAATTGTCTTAGTTTGTGAATGAAACTGTTTGTCTTAATTTGGTTTAGGAACTGTGATAACTGATATGTTTGTGAATAACTGATATGTTTGTGAATAACTGATATCTTTTATGTAGTAACTGATATTTTGATATGTTGCTAATTGATATGCTTTTTGGTAATTGATTTGAATTTTTCTTAGAAAATTTATATGTGAAGTTTGTTGTTTGTTATAACTCTGTAGATATAAATATACTCTATTCAGATTCTTATTCATCCAACGTAATATAGATATAAATACTTGATACGTTCAGATTTTATACTTGATAAGTTAGATATAAATACTTGATGCGTTCAGATTAAATACTTAATGTGTTCATATATAAATACTTGATTTGTAGATATAAATACTTGATTGTTGGTCAACATTTTTTTGTAGACAATTTTAGTGGTCCCCACGTCGTTTATTACACACACGTAAGCTCAGTCACATGCCGTTTGATGGTCCCCACGTTTTTTTTTGACAATTTTAGTGGTCCCCACATGCCGTTTGATGGTCCCCAAAATGCGGGTACGAAGAGATGAATTTTGAAGAAAAGGTGCGGGTACGGTTATTTTAGGAAATCATATATCACAATATGTTGTTCATTGTATAGATATAAATACTTGTCCTTATTAGATATAAATACTTTACAACGGTAGTATTAATACTTGTAAAACAAAATTGCAGTTTTGTAAACGGTTTGGTCCCCACAAGCAGTTATGGCAGTTTTAGGTGCGGGTACAGAGGGGGTACTCAACTGCGGGTACTCATATCAGCTTCCATTCTTTTTACTGTCAAAAATATAAAGTTTGAAAATTTACATGTTATCATGCATTCCGAAAACTTTTATTTATAACATACTTCATAAAAAAAAAAATCAAATAACCATCGTTCTCTGGAATTTAGATTTTCACCACGGCCGCACCGGCATTTTGCTGACCCAAATGCTAGAGACCGTACAGGTATTCTGCGGACCCATTTTTTTTTTTTTTTAATATTTTTAGTGAAACTAGGGGGTGCTTTCAGGAACCTGTACAATGTACAACCGGCAGAATGGTTTTTTAATATTTTTTGTTCTAGGAATGTGTGCCACATTTATGAGATATCTCAAAGCTTGAAAAAAAAATGGATCCGCATCAGCATTCTGCGGTCCCGCTGAAATGGTCCGCATAATGCCGGTGCGGCCGTGGTGAAAATCAAAATTTCCAGAAATGATGGTTATTTGGTTTATTTTTTTTAACTATGTTATAAATAAAAATTTCGGATCATGCATTATTATGTTCACTCAATTTAACATTTTGACATCCAAAAACTGCGAAGGTAACTTTTCTTTTTTATAATTGAACTATATGATTTGCGCTGTCCGTACTTTCTAAAATTCATTACATAGTTGCTATAAAAAAATCAAATATTCCGAATGAAGTCATAGTTTGGTTAAATTATTTATGCTAAAAGCCATTAGTGCAAAATTTTGGTCAAATCCAGAAGCTGGTTGGAGGATAAAAGAAAATCAGTGACCCATTTAACATGTAATAAATCCGACATTTTTATTAATATCCAAAGTTAATTACAAATTAATAAATATACTTAGAATCTCTGAATTTTTCGAAAAATGTTCAAACCGGTTGGTTTCTTCCTTTTTTTTTTAGACACTATGAAGAGCAAGATAATGATATCTAACACTGAAAATTCGAATTTTTTGTTTAAATTATTTGTTAAATTATTTTTTTTGATGTATAATTAGCATATTTATATTAAAATATGCTAAATTACTTGAAAAATATCAAGTGATAAATAGTGGAGCGACGCCAGTAAAATTTAACAAATTTGATCCAAGACAGAACAATCAAACAAAACAATCCCTTATTAAATTGTTAACTCATCGGAAAACGGTTGAGTCAAATTTTGAATGCATAATATATTTTCCCTAATAACAAATAAACGATCATTTTGGTTATTTCCGGACTTAGTTTTAATTTTTAAACAATACATGCCAAAACTATACATATAGTTGTAGAAGTCATATCTTATAAAATATCTGCAGTTACACCTAACAATCTATTCGCATGGTTCGGTTCACAAAACAGTGTCCAGGAAGCACCTTCAAAATAGAAAGAGAGCGACAGGAATCTTAAATTGAGTCTTCCACTCCTTGCCATCACCTCCACTTTGGGATATGAGAGAAAGAGAGATGGAGCGAGCAAATGGAGTTGTTCTCGGATCTTGAAATAGGTTCCAACTAGATAAATTTGGGTTGAGAAATCTAGAAGGAAAGAGAAATTCTGTTCCGTAATTTATTGCTTCTTCTATTGGGATCTTTGAAGTTACTCTAAGAAAGGCAAAGGCAAAGAGATTTCTCTGGGAAGTTTTGTGGAGTTCTATTTAACAAAGCTCAGATCTTTGTTGGTTTTGGAGAGGTTGGTATCTTAAATTTATTGAAAAATGTCGAACTTTATATATGAATTTTTGTTTATGTAAAAGTGTCTGATTTGTTGCTTCTGATTTAAAATAGAGAAGCAATGCTAGTGGGGAAGGAGAAGAAGGATGGGAAGTAGAGCGCTCCTTCTAGTGATCTGCATTCCTCGAATTTCCTCTTTTAGAGATACTTTTGGGTGTGGTTTGCAAATTGGCTAGATTTGGGAATTAATTGGCTGATTTGAAGAATTCCTCCTCAAATTTGCCATTTAAAGAGCATTTAAACCCTTCTACGCTATTCCAATTATCTTTCCAAACCAATTTTGATGGGGACCGGAAGTTAGCTATTTCTAGTTTTTCTTCAATCCGGGGAAGTGAGGTGTAAATTAGAGAGAGCGAGTGAGACAAATAGAGAAATAGAGAGAGAGAGAGATGTCACTAAAGAGTTTCGTAAGAGAGCTAAAGGAGATGAAAGAAGGCATGGGCAACACATCTAAGAGAGGCGAGGGAAGGGCTGGTCACAGCCGTGTGGCTAGCCAAGCCATGTGGCCGAATGCGTGGCATCGGCCCAATCAGTACCAAGAGGAGATAGAACAGACTGGAAGGTGGGCCCACCTACCATCTGAGCTGCTTTTGGACATAGTGCAGAGGGTGGAGGATAGTGAGGTGGCGTGGCCTGAAAGGAGAAATGTGGTAGCCTGTGCGGCTGTTTGCCGGTCATGGAGGTGTGCCACCAAGGAGGCCATTAAGACTCTCCAGCAATGCGCCCGATTCACTTTTCCTGTGTCTCTTAAGCAGGTTTCATCTCTCTCTCTCTCCCCCCCTCCTCGCAAACACACAAGAAAACAGAAAAGCAGAAGACATAAGAGTGTTGAACTAAAGAATAAAAGTTTATGCGTAAAACATTTGCTTTGCAACTAAAGTTATTTAGTTTTGAAATATATTTGCTTTTGCCAGACATAGTTTGGGAATAAAAATGGAATGCTTGCTTGTTTTGGCCTTTTGGGTGTTTCGAGCAAAGCATACGAAGTAAAAAAAAAAAAAAAGTTGTTTTTCTTCTCCTTTTTAATCCTTGGAGGCTATAATTTGGTTGTTCAAATTGAAACTTGGAATTAGCAATTCTTTTCTTTTTGTGATGTGGTCGGTTTCAATTGTATCTGAGAATCAATGATTCATGTCCGTATTCCTATCAGTTCAATGTAAGGCCATTCGGTTCATTTAAATTGATTAGTATAGCAATTTCTTTATTTCAGTGATAAGGACATTGAATTGGGTATCTGCAATTCATGTGCTGTATTTTTATCATCAATTGGGCAAGAAGAAGGGCAACTTAGGAACTTTGTCTGGTTTTGGTTTACTTCCCATCTCCATCATTGGTCGAGTGTATCTTTTACTAATCCTCAGAATGTAATATCCAACATCGGCCTGTATGCTTAGTTACGTTTTGTCTTATCTTTGCATGTCAGAATTTAACATAAATGCCATTTTTGTTTTCTAATATTAATCTAGCCGGCACCTCGTGACCATCCAATACAATGCTTTGTCAGAAGAGATCGTGCCTCCTCGACCTTTCGTCTGTATCTCGGCTTGAGTCCTTGTTAGTCTCTCTCTATCCCCCCCCCCCCAATCCACTGTCTATTTTTCCTCCTGGCAAATTGAACTAAAATAATAAACTAAACATGCATTTATCAATTACTTTTTTATTTCTCAGCATTACACGGCGAGAACGACAAGCTATTGATGGCAGCTAGAAAGGTGCGGCGTGCAACTGGTTCCGATTTTGTCATTTCGCTGGCGTCTGATGATTTTTCTCGCAATAGCAATACTTACGTTGGCAAGCTCAGGTATGCCTTGCATGCATTACAAAGCAAACATGCATCAAGAACAACATGCTGGTTTCTATTTATTTGTTTATATGCCTGTTTATGTGTAGTTAGTTTGGTACTCTTTGGTTTTGTTAGGACTTAGTACCAAACTACCTATCTCTAAATAAGTTTTATCAGTTAAATTTACAAAGGCAAATACTAAATCTGGAAGGATGACTGCCAAAAACTGTTTTGCAATTTTGGACATCTGGAGTTACAATTAGGTTTTGGTGATATGAGGCTGAGGCCAAAGTAGTTTCTATATAAAATTGGAATATCTGATAGGGTCATGGTAAGCTGAAATTGAAAGTAAAACTTAAGAACAAAATCATACTAAGGCATCCACCTAGAGGTGACAATTGGGCTGGTTGGGTTGGATTGGAGTCGGGCGACTTTAAACCATTGTCGGGTTTCAGGTTGTCTTGGGCATGTTCAGTTTGCCGAGTTTTGAATCATCTTGGGTTTCATGTCGTCTCAGGTTTGGTCGGTTTCAGCTCTGGGTTGGGTGGGGCCTTTGGGTCCGGTCAAGCTTTGCCACCTGTACAGTCCACCCATGCTGCAAACTTCAACTTAAAAGTATAGAGGAGAACTAGGGTGGTCTTAAGCTTGCGAAGCCCTTTGGTGAGCTTAATTCCAAAACCTATCGGATTGACTTCTAACGACGAATCAAACAGTTGAAACCGATGTACTTCACGAGTGATGCATTTACATGTCAAATTTATAAATTTTCAAATTAATTTAGTTTAGAGTCGAGTGGTAAAAAAATGAACTTATAATTAACTTAAAAACCTTCTATTTTTTACCGCTTGACTTTCTACTAAATTAATTCGAAAGTTTATAAATTTGACATGTAAATGCATCACTCATGAAGTAGATCGGTTTCAATGATTTGGAATTGTCATTCGAAGTTGTTCCGATAGGTTTTGGAGTTAAGCTCACCAAAGAATTGGTGACCTTAAGAACACCCTAGTTCTATTCAAAAGTTAGAACTTCTCAATAAGAGAAGTAATAGTTGATTAACTACTAACATGATACTTAATTAGCTCAATTCATTAAGTCTTAATTTGAAAGGAATTTGAAAGAGTGTGTTTGGCATTATATATTCATTTTGTTATTTTCCCTACACAATAAATAGTATTTTATAGTTTTTTTCTTTCAATTTTTCTAAAATGCCATTTTTGTTTTTAAAATTAAGAATAAACTTCCCTTCAATACCTTTTAGTCAAATCATTAATATCATACGTTAACTAAATGTAAACGATCAGAACCATTAGCAATCATGTAATCAATATCTGTTTGTTTCATGCCCTTTTTTTTTTAAATCTTTGTTGTGTTCCTTGCTGGTAGAGCCTAGGATTTCTAGTGGTACATGCTCCTGGCAGTTGATTTTCTTGTGTTCTTTTGGTTGTGTATTCACCCCTTGGGAAATTGATATGAGTATAGGGTGCTACACAGTCCCTAGTGAAAAGTTTCTTTTATTTTTATAATTAGGTTGCTTGTTCTGTATTATATTGGTCTTATAACTTATAAGAGAGTGCTGGTGTGAATTACCATGCTGACCAGCTATTTGTGGATCAAATTTTTTGTTCTCTATGAGTTCAACAAAATATCCTCAGATAAAAATAATATTAATTTTTGTTCCAGAAAGCACATCATAGGAACATTGATTCGTTTATTTCGTTATAAGAGGCAGTGCTGGTGTTAATTACCTCCCGACCAGCTATTTGTGGATCAATTTTTTTGTGCTCTCCTATGAGTTCTACAAAATATCCTCAGATAAAAAAATTATTAATGTTTGCTTCAGAAATTACAGCATAGGAACATTGATTCATTGAATTTTAAGAAATTATAGCCTAATTTTAGTAAATTTGAGAATAAAATCCTGAAAACCAAGCATTGGTGCAATAATGTTCTAAGCTTTGCTCCCCCCTAAAATAACAGGATTATCCCAATTTAGGAAAGACATCAACAATAATTAGAATATTATGTAGTCAAATTAGTTAACCTACAAAAACAAAGTAATCCTAGAGAGAGAGAGAGAGAGAGTCAGAGCAGCAGCAGCAAGTGCAAGTGCAAGTGCAATTTGTTTTGGGTGGAGGACGGTACAAGGTTCAGAGGTCTAGAAGTGGTTAGAGGCAAAATGAAAATGAAAATTTCTAAACATTCATGATTCAAATAGTCAAAGCTAAAAGCAAGTTTTAATGTTATTATAGGCTAATGCCAAGCAGACCTTATGTAAGCGTTATGAGCTATTACAGGTTGAACTGACTTATCCTAGAGAAGGACATGATAAATTGATAATGCAAGTAAGAACTGGATAAATTATGCTTGACAAACTAATAAAGCAAACAAGAAACCAACAAAATCACAATGCACTCATTTCAGTTTTATTTTCTTTCTTGTTAGGTTCAGTCGATTTATAAACTTCAGCGAACTTAAACCAACTTTTCTTGCTAATGGGCCAAAATTAAGGCTAGTATGCATTTTTCAATTTATGATCTCTTTCACATCAGTACTATCAATGTTTGTACTTGTTATCATAGTAATTCATCTTATTTCTATATTAGGTCCAATTTTCTGGGGACGAAATTCACCATCTTTGACAGCCAGCCTCCATCTGATGCAGTGGTCCCACCTACCAGCCGCATTACCCGGAACCGCATCAACTCCAAGCAAGTCTCACCCAGACTACCTGCTGGAAATTATGAAATTGCCACAATATCATATGAGCTAAACATGCTCCGTACACGTGGTCCACGGAGGATGCTTTGCACCATGCACCACGTGCCCCTCTCCTCCCTCCAAACGGATGGCACGACCCCAACTCCCATTGAGATGGTCCATGCCAAAAATCTGCTTGAAGAACAATTCACCAACATGAACTTATCACAAGGCAAAGGAACAACAACAGTACATGGACCTGATGCAAACAATAATGGTGAGCCATTAGTCTTGAAAAACAAGGCTCCTAGGTGGCATGAGCAGCTGCAGTGTTGGTGTTTGAATTTTCGGGGACGTGTAACGGTGGCTTCGGTGAAGAATTTTCAATTGGTGGCTGCACCAGGAGCTGCTGATCTACCGACTCAAGTACCACCAGCTGAGCTGGAGAAGGTGATATTGCAATTTGGCAAGATAGGGAAGGACATTTTTACAATGGATTATCGCTACCCTCTGTCAGCATTTCAGGCATTTGCAATTTGTCTGACAAGCTTTGACACAAAGCCAGCTTGTGAGTGAGTTGATTTAGGGTTTGTCAGTTCGACCTAATGTTTTTGTAAATAAGGAAAGTTGGGTTGGAGGTGGCAAATGGATCTTTCTTTTATTCTAGTTTAATTGAGGGATGTAGCAAAAGTTAAGGGGCTTAAATTGAGGTTGTATGCATGTTAAGCACTTTTGCTGTGTTATTACTGCAATGTGTTATTTAGAAAGTGCAACCTATGTACTAAATTAAAATTGCTTTTCTTCTGGAATCAATTGAGCAAGTGTTGCGTAGTCATTAAATTTATATATTGCTCTTTTTATGCCATCAATTTTATGTCTTTGGTAGGAATGAGTTGGTCATCGCGCTTGTTTAATTTCGTGGATTTATATTTTGAGAAAAATTTTGCTCTTAAGACGCCACTTTTTAATCACGTCATCAAGTCTGTGTGCATAAACACCATTTGAATTGTAATTTTAACTCAGCCCAGCTGAGAGTTCTGAAATGATTGTATGTTTGATAGCACTCATGGTGCTGCATATCTTCTTGGATTATTTGTAAATAGCTTGGACTGAATTACAATAAAATTAATGGGTAATTATTTTTGCCCTCCAAAAAATCGTCCAGATTTCGTCTAGCAAAGGTTCGTTCTTTTTCCCTGGAAAAAGAGCGGACTCTGTATATTTTTGAAGAGTAAATACTGCACAAATTTAAATTATAAAAAATAACCTTGTACTAGATAAGAGATAGAGGACATTTCGTGCAGCTGAATTACAAAATTAATTAACCTTGTGGGTTGAATGACAAAAATGGATCGGAAATACCATGCTAAAAATTGACAGGCTAATTATACCCTTTAAATAACCCAATACTAGCATTATTTACATTTAAAACACTGTTCTGATCCGCTTTTGATATGGGTCAATTTCTAATGTACCCGTTTAACTTCTTAAATTGCTAAGATTTCATCTTTTTTTAAAAACTAGATAGTGGCTGTCTAGTGAAAGAAAAGAAGAAAAAAATTACAAGCAACACATCCTAATACATCATGAACTACGCTATTAGAAATAAAGTTGCCAGTATCTAACCATGCAAACTCCACAACACTCCCTCTTGTACCGCATGCTCTGCTAGGCTGCGATGATTTGGTTTCTTTCCTTCGAACACCCATTTGTTTCTTTGCTTCCAAAGGTCCAGCATGTAGATGCAAAAAAGGAACTCCCATTGTTTCTTTGGGCTACCAAGATTACTGACCGGTTCAATATTGGCTCATGAAATGATGCATGCATGGCACCGTCTTAAGGGTGATATGTCCTTTTAACATGAGTGAGGCTACGGTACTATGCATAGCACAGTTGGGTCCGTGTTACGGCTCAATATTTGAGTTTTCAAAGTCCTAACGGTCGATCCAAACCGTTCAACATGATTATAAAATGAATATGTACTTGCAAACCAAATTTTACATTTTTTCGAATTTTTTTACTATTTTTTTAGATAAGTAGAAAATAACTTGATCTGAAAATTCTGGACCATCCAAAAACAGTGATTTTCTACCTATCTAAAAAAATAGTAAAAAAAATCGAAAAAATGTAAAATTTGGTTTGCAAGTACATATTCATTTTATAATCATGTTGAATGGTTTGGATCGACCGTTAGGATTTTGAAAACTCAAATATTGAGCCGTAGCACGGACCCAATCCGTGCTATGCATAGTACCGTAGCCTCACTCTTTTAACATTATTATTTTCTGTTTTATTACCCACAAATCTCCCATTCCTAGCAGAGCAGATACCAAAATTCTGTATACTATGACTCCATTTTATATAGATTGGACAACCCTGTAGAGTAGTACTTCATTTTTTTAGTACTTTATTGTTTGTACTATTTCTCGAGTCTGGCTAGCATCCTGACATTAGAATTTCAGTGAAAGTCCTAACAGCTCAAAACCTATCGAATCAGCTTCAAATGAAGAATCTCAACCGTTCAAACCGATCTCCTTATAAGAGCTTCATTTACATAAAAAATTCATAAATTTTCGAATTCATTTGGTATCAAGGCAAGCGGAAAAAAAATGATGAAAAATAGGATTTTCAGTAAGATTTTCATCAAAACATCATGTAATATCTTACATCTCAATTAAAATTTAACATTTTTTTCTATACACTTTCTTTTATTTAAGCTATTGTTAATCTGTTATGTAGTATTGAATTTACCTTTTTATCCTTTCTTCAAAATGGAGATGTCCATTTTATTTTATTACAGCACAGAACAAGAACAGGGAGACTGGGACTCTTTATCCTCCTTTTATCTCTTCTTTTTATCGTTTTACTGATTTATCTCTACTTTCTTCCATTTAGTTTGAATTTACTGTTAATTTTAGGTACAAGTAAATTTAATTTCTGTGGTGGCATACTTTCTGGCCCATGTCCTGTAAATTGTTCTTGGAAAGAATAACAAGATTCCAGTTAGGCAGTTACCCTCTGAAATCACATTTATTTTCAATTCTCTTATACTCTCATTTGTAGTGTGAAACGAATATTGTTTCCATAATTGCAAAGCTGCAGCTGTTATTACTGTCACTGGCAAAGGTCAGTTTCAACCTAAAACCTTTTTGTTACTCATAAATTAGCTATGATCTCTGGATATTTGTTTTCTACAGGATCATGCATGCAGGGGCAGATCCAGTAAAAGAGAATGGGTCAATTTACCTCATTCATTTTTAAATTTCCATTCTTAGACGTGATTTTGCTATATAGTTTAGAGCAAAATGCTATAAATACTGTAAAATTGACCTCCATACTTTTCGTAAATTTTGATTGACCCCCCATAACTTGAAGTCTGGCTTCTCCCTACGGATATGTAATGTTTCTAGCAGGGTAAATTACACCAAAGGTCGAGATGTATCCCCTGATTCCAATTTTCATTCGTTATATTTAAGAACTTACAGGTCCATTTCAGTGAAAAGTGCTCAACTTGTAGAACCCTTGCCCTTTTCAGTACATTTGAATCTAAAATAAATGTCCTAATCAACGCTGACACTAAAGGATGAATTACTATTGAATAAAATTATACCCTGAACAAAAATGAATTTTTTCAGGCCAACCCTGACAATGATTTTGCCTGTTTGTCTAACTGATACAAATTAAATACTCTGTACCAGATGGTTAACTTTTAAGAGTTTAAGACAAAAGCACCCGTATTTTTTCTGATTTTATGTTTTCATCTTTTTTACTCAGTACATAATCTGTCCCTAAAGATGCAGGAGAACAATCTGTGCTGTAGACGATGTTCATCTAATGATATGCTCTGTATTTCTATTGTAATAGCTTATCCAGTTTTTATTAGAACTAGATTTGCTTCCTTTTAATCATTGGCGTGTTACTGAGTTGTTTGTAATTATGTACAAGTTTGTAACATTTTGTTCTTTTCGCAGAAAGATGCTTATGTATTTATATTTACAAAATTTATAAATCCAATGTGCAGGCTTGTTAATAAAATCGACAAGGCATATTACCATTAAAAGGTCGAATGCGTTCATAATTACTGTTGGTGTAAACTTTTGAGAAGAATAGATGAAACTGGCAAGAAAATTTTCACTTTTTTGCTGAAAGGATAAGTAACAAAAATTAGAACGAAATATACATAGAACACGACGATAGTGTGACAAATTGGCTGCCGGCTTTGCCTAAAGAATGAATTTGATTGATATGTATTTTACGAAGTTGGCTAATTAGTCTCTGATAGTCTTCATCTAGTCTAACATCCTTGATTATTGGATGAGATTTTGAGCTAACAATATACCTGTAAGTCATTTAGATAAAATGTCAATTTTTTATGTTATAATTAAAATAAAAAAATTATTTATAATGTAAATGATGCTACATTTTATTGTTTGTTCTTACCTTGTAACTACTAAAAAGGGAAGCCGAGAGTTCTTGCTTGCTGTGGGTCAATGCAGTAGAGATTTTGTTGCCCAATATCCCAATTAGAAGAAGAATAGTTGACCTAGAAAACAGGAATTCATGAAATTAATTAGTTAGATGCTATGCAAGTAGTTGAGAGTAGTTGCATCTCATTTGTTTTTTGTTAGGTGAGTACTTACACTGAGATACTGATCCCCAAGTGTATCAGAGGCTGATACTTGTTCGGGCACAGACCCATCAAAAGCAGGGTTCGGGTTTTCAATAGGCATTTCTAAACCATAACAAACAGCTGGTCGTTGTAACGGGTTGAATTGAAGGAAACTTGGATCCAATTGATTATTCAGTACATTACTCATAGGAAGACAACCAGCATTGCTTGGGATCATCTGACAAACAGAAACAATTTACAGTGAGTTTCAATTTTAGACCCTGAAAAGTGCAAATTCCTATTGCGTTTGAAAATTTACCTGTCTATTGATGAAGTCATCAATGTCAAAATCTACCGTTGGATTGACAGCAGCAAGCTTCATTGACAGAAACTGTATATAAAAATAAATATTGGTAATTTACAAATATACAAAGTTTTGTCAGAAATTACAGAAATTGTCGAGAGAATTTAGATAGATAAATTAATCAGTTAGGCATATATACCTCAACTTGTCTCTGTAGGGACTGGACATAGTTAATGATTTCATCCAGCATACCGGCCTTGCCAGTGACTTTATTGCAACCTGGTACCAGTTCTTGGAGGTACCTCATCCTCTCGCTTATCCTCTCTCTCCTCACCTATACCACAATTCCCATTCCATCTACTTAATCAAAATACTCTACTATTTCCAAATTTCCAAAAAGGAAAAAACAGAGGTAGTATATGATCTCATTTTGCATTATTTTTTTTATTATAGGGTCCAGTACATCCCAGCATCCTTTAGATATTATTCTCGAGAATTGAACCTGTGTCTCTCCGGAGAGAGACAAGGGCTCGTGCCACTGCAATAAGCCCACAGTTCTAATCACTTTGCATTATCTTTATCACTTATCTAGGGCTTGAAATTATTGGCCAACTTTTTTTGGTAGAAATGCAAGTACAATGCAAAAGGTTCCTTCAAATAAGGTATAATGCAAAAGCATTGCTATCATAACCGGTACGACTAATGGGGGCATTGCTGAAGAAGTATGAGGCAAATATGATTCAATAATTTGTTTCAAAAGGATTTTTTTTTTTTTCTGGGTTTGAGAGAGAAAGATCATATACCCTTTCAGCCAAGCTATGGCTATCAGTGGCCTGGCCTCGTCGAGCCCTGACATGAATGTAATCAGGCTTCACCGTAACTGAAGATGTCTCCGATTCCTTCGTGTTGTCTTTCGAGTCATCGTCAGTTATTTCTTTCTTATTCTTTCCCTTTCGATTTCCTTCTTTTATACTCGCATGCCTCTCATGACTGTCATTGCGAGAAACTTGTTTCATTTTCTTACTCGAACCGCCTCCTTCCTCTATAATAGCGCTGTTCTCAGCCTAAACAAAGAGAAAAAAAATTATGAAAACACATTAATCATGATAAATAGTTAAATACCTTAAACTCATCATCTTCACATTGGTTTGAGTATATTAATGTTACCATTAAACTTGCATTGTTCTCGCCTTTTCTTTTCTTGATGTTTTCTGTGATCAAACTTGTGGAGCTAACCATGCTAAAATCTGGCCAACCATTTATAAGACTATTTATGGGGTCATAAACTTGGCCACTGGCAATGCTACTTTTCTCGTCGATGATCCGTTTAAATGCGAGAAATGGAGAGAAGTTGGAGTTGTATGCTGATTGATTTAGGTACTGCTTCTGGTGCTGATTTAGATAAATCTTTTGCTTTTCCAAGATGGAGAGATCGGATGGTGTTGGCGATGAAGGATCTGTGCATGGTGCCATTATTTATCTTTTCTTTTCTCTGTTGGATATGTGAAATGAGATAATAGGAGAAAAAGGAAACCAATAGACTTACTATTTTTATTATACTACTATTTTGAACTTGGATTGATAACAGAAACAAGTTTTGTGATGGTTTAAGTTTACTCTTTTCTAAATGTATTTTGTTGAGGAGAGTTATATATAGGATAAAGCTAAAGACGGGGATAAGATTGAAATGAGATGTTTGACAGCTGGTCCTATCCAGTGGTGCTTGAAATGGAGAGTCTCTCCTAATCATTCTGCATGGGACCCACACTAACATGAGTGCCACGTGGGAGTGTTCTTAGAGTAAAAATATTGGATAATGTTAGAACTTCCTGCTTTAAGCAATGAAAAAACATTTAATGGTGTTGGTTTCTTCTTTTAGTTAAGAAAAATAAGGGTAAATTCAGATTTTAGTTTTCAAAAATTATTAATTTCTTAATATTTGAATTTTTATTTACACAAAACTTAAAAAAAAATCAATTAGTCCATTCACTTTTGGAAAGGTACTGAGTTATTTTTTTCAACAGACTTTTCTGCTAATGTGGATTAATGTTATATGCTATCACTGGTTTGCGGTTTACCACATTGATATAAGTAAAATTTAAATGATATTTTCATCAAATCCAACCCACTTTAATAAAAATATTTAGCCTTCAATCGTCAACACTATTTTTTTCGTCAAGCCGTATACTTGAATCTCTTTTGTGAAATAAAGGTCGACCAATTAGATTTCTTTTTGAAAGTTCAAAATAGTACAAATAAAAGTTTAAGGACCAGCTTAGTTCTTTTAAAAATAGCTTTTAAGTACTAAAACATATTTTTTTCCAAAAAAAAAAAAAAAAGAATAGTGCTCCACTGGCGATAATATTATTCATTGCTGCAAGGTGCCTAGCTAATAGCTAGATGAATTTGTTTAAACTAACCGGTCCTCAAATTATGCTTTGCCGATCCAAAAAGGAACATTCAGAACTTTAATTATACAAGAGGAGGGTTTTATGAAGTGATTCATAAATTTAGATATGCACGACAATTCGTGATATAGAACAAAATTAATTTTTTCAAGTTTATTTTTTAGGTTTAGAATTTTAAATATTAATTAGGAATAGAAGGTAGACAAAAAAAAGTGGGAGTAACATATTTCTTATACTTATATTGTTTGTGCTCGACCATAGAAATTTTGTTCTTAAGACAAAATATCACACTAGATTTTCTTGATTTGTTGTACAAAAAATTAATTTTAGAAAGAGGATGGAAATTCAGAAATTGAGTTGAAGATAACTTTTTAAAAAGTTTTTCCCATTTCATGTCAAATTTTGGTAATAATGTATGATAGAATAATTTAAAGGAAGAAAATAATAACTAAGAGAAAAATGATTAAAAAATAGAAAGGAAATAAATATCAAGCATATTTATAATACAAGATTAAAAAAATATCTTTTTTTTTTTTTTTCAAAAGGATCATATATATGATCTTCCACAAAAATATAAAAATTAGATATCCGAAATAGTTTGTTAATACTTCCCTCAATTTTATTTTAACTTTAAGTTTGTTTTTTTCTTACATTTTCTATTTTCACTATATTTCGAAATAGAAGTGTAGATCTTTTGCTTAACACCAAGAGTACGACATTATTTATCTACATGCCATAAAATGCAACAATGATATTACACTGATTTGAATAATTCTTAAATGTTGTACTGATTACCGAAAGCAACTTCAGTGATTAGAAATTTCTTTTTTTAGAATAAGATGAAAATCAAATTAAAGTGCAGAATCAAAATTTCAAATCTAATATTTTATGAGGAGATGAATTATATATATAATTATTAAAATTATAAAGATGGTTAAGTACTCTTGGCTTGACTTTAGATCTGTCTCTCATAGTAATGTCTTAAATAAAATAGATGTAGCGTTTTTTATATATATATATAAAGAAGTTATTAGCTAGCTAGAGCATTTAATGAAATTTCGGTAGCTATATATAATTTTGGTTTATATATATATATTTATATAGAGAGAGGGGGGGCTAATATCAAAACGTTTGTTCCTAGCTCCAGGTGCTATCAAGTGGTTTTCCGATTTTCAAACTTCAAACAGTCGATCCAAACAGTTAAATGTTCAATCTATGCTTGGAGACCAAATTTTACAATTTTTGAAATTTTTTTACTATTTATTAAGAGAGGAGGGTTCCAATGCACCCAAATTTCTATACTCCCAATGCACCCAACTTTTTATCTCCTTTATCTCTATTTTCAAAGTCCGAACAGTCGATCTGAACAGCTCAACATGATCTTCATAATAAATTATGCTTGGAGACCAAATTTTATATTTTTTAGAATTTTTTACTATTTTTTAAGACATGTACAAAATCATTGTTTTAAGGAGATTCTGGACCATCCGATAAAGTGATTTTGTATCTATCTTAAAAAATAGTAAAAAAATTCTAAAAAATATAAAATTTGGTCTCCAAGCATATTTTATTATGAAGGTCATGTTGATCGGTTTGGATCATCTGTTCGGACTTTGAAAATAGAGAAAATAAAAATTGAGTGCATTGGAACCCTCCTCTTATTAAGATGGTTTGAAAATCGCTATTTTGAAGTTTTTTTTAGCATCATTGAAAACAGTGATTTTCAAACCATCTTAATAAATAGTAAAAAAATTCCAAAAAATATAAAATTTGGTCTCCAAGCACATTTTAATATAGATTGAATATCTAATAGTTTGGATCGACTGTTTGAACTTTGAAAATTAGAAAACCACTTGGTAGTACCGGAGCTAGGAACAAATGTTTTGATATTAGCCACTATATATATATATATATATATATATATATATATATATATAGTAGAACTAGGGTGTTCTTAAGTTCACCAAGCTCCTTTGTGAACTCAACTCTAAAATCTATTGGATTGACTTTAAACGACGAATCCAAACCGTTGAAATCCTTCTACCTTACGAGTGATGCGTCTACATGCAAAAATTTTAAAATTTTAAATTAATTTTGTATAGAGTCAAGTGGTCAAAAGATATCCAAAAAATGAATGCATTAAAATTAATTTATAAACCTTCTAATTTTGACCACTTGACTTTATAATAAATTAATTCGAAACTTTAAAATTTTCACATGTAGACGCATCACTCATAGAAGGATTTCAACGGTTTTGATTTATAATTTGAACCCAATTCAATAGATTTTAGAATTGAGTTCACAAAGAGGCTTGGTGAACTTAGGAACACCCTAGTTCTACTCGTATGTATATATATATATATATATATATATATATATATATATATAGAGTAAGGCTACGGTGCTTTGCAAAGTAAACCACCCCGTTTACTTCGGGCTACTTTTTGAATTTTGAAAATTCAAACAACCGATCCGAACCGTTCAACATGTTCTAAACATTGAAATGTGCTTGGAGACCAAATTTTACATTTTTTGAAATTTTTTTACTATTTATTAAGCCACTTTGAAAGTTTCTGATCCGGTGGTCCAGAAAATTTTACTGTTTTTTACTGTTTGCCGTCAGATCAGCGATTTTCAAAGTGGCTTAATAAATAGTAAAAAAATTCCAAAAAATGTAAAATTTGGTCTCCAAGCACATTTCAATGTTTAGAACATGTTGAACGGTTCGGATCGGTTGTTTGGATTTTCAAAATTCAAAAAGTAGCCCGAAGTAAACGGGGTGGTTTACTTTGCAAAGCACCGTAGCCTTACTCTCTCTCTCTCTATATATATATATATATGAGGGATCAAGTTACAACAAATTTGAGTTACTGATAAGCCTCAATTATATATACTTTCGGTCGAGGTTTTACCTCTTAAACTGCACCAAATTCTTGTATTTTATGTTTAGTTTAGTATAGAATGCACCGAAGAACCAAGTTACTGTCTTTCCTTTGTTTAAATTGCAGAAATCAAGCAAAATGAGCAAAACTGCGAGTTGTGCGGGTGGCACAAATTCCGTGCGGGTCACACTGATTTAACCGAGAGTTCTGCGGGTGCCTGTGCGGGCCGCACAAAATTACAGCTGTCGACACACAGTTCGTATTTTGGCCATAACTTGGTCATACGGACTCCGATTTGGGTGAATCAAAGCTTGACTGAACCAGAACGAAAAGATCTACAACTTTCATGAAGAAAACAAATCCAAATTCGGAATGTAGAATTTTGTACAGCCTCACCAATGGCCGCCCAGCCTAGATTTGGACAGATTTTATTGCCATCTTCGCTCGATTCACTTCCAGATTTTGTTGGATTGCTTCCCAAGGCACAAAAATAGCTATATATGGGCAGGAAGGCAGCAGGAGAAATGATTCTTCATTCTAGGTTTAATTTCCACATCTCTCTCTACATATTTTTCTATCTTCTTCTCGTGATCAAAGGCAATTAAGAGCAAGGTTTGAAGGATTCTCGAGCAAGCAAAAGTGAAGATCAAAGGCAGCGAGCGAAGAGATTGGTGTAGTCTATTCTCTTACTTGTTTTACTTTTTTTTTCATTATGATTTCTCTTGTAACTTCCTTGGTTGTTAACTCACCCATGAGAGGCTAGATTTCCTCTCTAGGGGCTTAGGCTAAAAACATGAATTTGTGTTGAATCTATGTTTACTTGGATTAATTTCTTTATGATGATTGTTTGCATGTTTGTTTATTCTTGTTGATTTTACAATTCATGTGCTTGTATGATTTGATTGCTTGTTAATTTCCCGCTTGAGTCTAATCAACTTAAGATGCTAGGAGTTATAATTAATGGTACCAAATTGTATACATGAATTACCTTAGGATTAAGATTAGAAATGACCAAATCTATTTTTTAGTCCGGAACCACAAGGACAAATGTTGAATTGAGGTGAAGGACTTAATCGTGAAGCCTTATATTTGATTGGGACACCTAGAATTGAACCAAATATCGTATGAAGGACTTAACCGTGAAGTATTGGTATTTAGGAATAAACTAGGCTAATCTATGCTTATGGTCTAGATAGCTAGGGTGAAGGACTTAATCGTGAAGTCCGAATTATCTAGACACGTCATTAATTCACGAAAGTGACCCTTTTTGATATTTACGTTTAGAAACTCCATAATTGCAAACATGAGTTTAGAATACCAAGTAAATGTAGATTTGACCAAAGGATTGTATGCCGATAGCCCCTAGACTCTTATCCATTTGAATCACAAACTCCTTTTTATTTGTTTGTTTAAAATTGTCTTGTTTTGATTTCAACTCTCAATCGGGTATTGAACCCAAAAACCAATTTTACAACAAACCCCCCTTTTACTTTATTTGCACTATTTTAGAGTTAGTTAATTTAGTAAAAAGTAATATTTCCCGTTATCTTTGGATCGATACCCATAATTACTACAAGGATAGATTGTGCGCTTGCAATTCAATCTGACTTTGCGTATTTAGGGTTTTATAAATTTAAAGCAGAAGTGTACGAATTAGACCAATTATTCATATACCCAAAATACACAACAGTTACAACAAAGTTACAACAACCATTTTTTCATTTTCAAAGTCCAAATTGTTGATTCAAACCGTTCAACATGATCTCCACAATAAAATGTGCTTGCAGATCAAATTTTACATTTTTTTGAATTTTTTACTATTTATTAAGTATTTTACAATAAATAGTCATATTCAGACCATTGAATTTTGTACCTATCTAATAAATAGTAAAAAAATTCAAAAAAATGTAAAATTTGATTTGCAAGCACATTTTATTTAGATAACCATGTTGAACGTTTGGATCGACGATTTGGACTTTGAAAATAAAAAAAATGGTTGTTGTAACTTGATCCCTCCTCACACTATATATATATATATAGAGTAAGGCTACGGTGCTTTGCAAAGTAAACCATCCCGTTTACTTCGGGCTACTTTTTGGATTTTGAAAATCCAAACAACCGATCCGAACCGTACAACATTTTCTAAACATTGAAATGTGCTTGGAGACCAAATTTTACATTTTTTGGAATTTTTTTACTATTTATTAAGCCACTTTGAAAGTTTCTGATCCGGTGATCCAGAAAATTTTACTGTTTTTTACTGTTCGCCGTCGGATCAGCGTTTTTTAAAGTGGCTTAATAAATAGTAAAAAAATTCCAAAAAATGTAAAATTCGGTCCCCAAGCACATTTCAATGTTTAGAACATGTTGAACGGTTCGGATCGGTTGTTTGGATTTTCAAATCCAAAAAGTAGCCCGAAGTAAACGGGGTGGTTTACTTTGCAAAGCACCGTAGCCTTACTCTATATATATATAGAGGAGGGTTCAAATGCCTCCATTTTTAAAAACTTTAATAACTCAAAATCTAAAACTTAAAAGTCAAAATAAAACCGTTGGATATGATCTACATCATTTTATCTATGCACGTGTAAAAAATTATGACATTTCAATTTTGTTTTGGTTGTCATCAAGAGCTTGTAAAAACGTATTAATGTGGATAATTTCTAGCCGTTGATTTTTTAACTTATTGATTCACATAAAAACAAAATTGAAATGCCATAATTTTCTACACGTGCATAGATAAAATGATGTAGATCATATCCAACGGTTTTATTTTGACTTTTAAGTTTTAAATTTGGAGTTATTAAAGTTTTTAAAAATGGAGGCATGGTGGAGGCATGAAAAATGGAGGCATTTGAACCCTCCTCTATATATATAGAGAGATGGGCTATGGTGAGTTGTGAAGTAAGATGTCATTTTTACTTCATGCTCATATTTTCATTTTGAAAATCCAAACAACCAATCCGAACCGCTCAACATGTTCTAAATATTGAAATGTGCTTGGAGACTAAATTTTACATTTTTTTGAACTTTTTACTATTTATTAAGCCACTTTGAAAATCACTGATCCGGTGGTCCAATTTTTTTTATTGTTCACAGTGGATCAGCAATTTTCAAAGTGGCTTAATAAATAGTAAAAAAATTTCAAAAAATGTAAAATTTAGGCTTCAAGCACATTTCAATATTTAGAATACATTGAGCGGTTCGGGTCGGTTGTTTGGATTTTCAAAATGAACATATGGAGTGAAGTAAAACATTGTTTTACTTCACAACTCACCATAGTCTATCTCTCTCTCTCTCTCTCTCTCTCTCTCTATATATATATATATATCTAAATATGAGGAGGGTTCAAATGCCTCCATTATGTCTCCATGTTTAAAAACTTTAATAACTCAAAATTTGAAACTTAAAAGTCAAAATAAAACAGTTGGGTATAATTTACATCATTTTATCTATGCACATGTAAAAAATTTACAACATTTCAACTTTCTTTTGGTTGTCATCAAGAGATTTTAAAAAATGTACTAATGTGGATAATTTCTAGATGTTGATTTTTCAACTTATTGATTTATGTAAAAATAAAATTGAAATGTGAAATTTTTTTATGAGCGCATTGAGAAAATAACATAGATCATATATATTTAACGGTTTTACTTTGACGTTTATAATTTAAATTTTAAATTATTAAAGTTTCTTAAAATGAAGACATAATGGAGGCACAAAAAATAAATACATTTGAACCCTCCTCTCCCTCCCCCCCTCTCTCTCTCTCTATATATATATATATTCCGTCACAAAGGAAATGAGGAGGGGGTATGGGCTTCATGACCAAGGTATGGTTGTCACCGTGCCTTGATTTTTATATATTATGGGATACCTTAATTTTTAGGGGAATTAATTTTGTATGACTCTGCGTTTTATATATGGTGCCTATCCCATCAAGTGTCGACAGTTTCCCATAAAGCTATAAATAAATACCACGAGCTCTATTTCCTATTTCATATATTTATTTGCTATTTGTGATGGTATGTATTGCAACTATGAGTGTGAATAACATGCATGGTATATGATCAAGGGAAGGTATTTTTATAATGCAGCGCTTACAATTTTTTTTCCTATTTTTTATATTATTGAAATATTAATCTTATCTGTATTTTTTTGTATATTAAGGTAAGCAGATAATTAAAGAGTAATAAATATGATAATTTTTATTATGTAGTCCAAACAAATAGCAAGTAAAATATATAATATAAACTGCAATATGTACATAGGAAAATATCTATATGTAACAAGAGATGACAATTCTTTATTTTGACAATCTTAACAATATATAAAAAATAAATTTTAAATTTTAAATTTTAAATCACATTATAAGAATGGTTTATATTATAACATATAATGTCTATAAAACACGATGATATTTGATATATGTTTCACTGTATATCGTGTTTTTTTTTTTGTCAAAATAACCATTTTTAATTGATCCCTCATATATAATATTGCATGAAACAATGTCTCTGTCATTACAAAATTATATGACCAAATAGACAATTAAAAAACTACTACCTGTGATTTTGTACTAATTAATTACCTTAATTATGAGATAATGAGTATAAAATAATTTCTTACTCATATATTACCTAATAAATCAAGAGAATTTATTTATCTGTATCTTTTATTGGATACAACATAAATTGGATATAAAATCGAATAAACGAACTTCTAAAGTTCATTTAGGGCAACTACTCTTTTTTTTAAGTACACTATTGTACTTAAAATATATGTGGGGGGGGGGGGGGGGGGGGGGGGGGGGGGGGGGGGGGTGTGAGTTTATGTTGACAGTGTTTTATATAGTCTTATACTACAAAGTAAGTTTTTGATAAATTATTTTTCATGTGAGAGATCGCAGGTTTGAAATTCTGCAGAGACAATTTTTTATAAATATTAAATAGATGAGTGGCTTGGTCTAACTTTTACTTAAAAAAAAAAAAAAAGTTTCTGATAAATTATATAACTCTGATTTGCTAGGTCCCAAACTTCAATCATGTCTCTGTTCAAAAGGGACATATTGGTAATTATATCTGTTTAAGTATTCTAATGATCAATAAAATTATTATCAATATGAAAGTAAATTAAATTGTTCATACTTTTCTATGTGCATGGTTACGAGAAAACTAAAAGATTAACTTTCAAAATGATCGACGAATAATCAGTTTTTATATTGCACCGAATTTAATAAACAATATATCTAAACTATAAAATAGATATGTACATGTAATTTTATTTTTTATTTTGATAATCGGTTGATTGGTTATCACGATTGTTAAATAAGTTTGCACTTTTATCTTTTTAATTTAATTTGGTCGAATGTTACTAATTTTACTTTTTATCACAAATTAATCACTCAAGTAAGAAAAGTAAACTATGAGAAGTTAAATGGAGTATGATGTGAGTTACTCTAGAGTAACTTAGTCCACCTCTTTAGATGAATTATTTACTCTACACTTACTCTATTTGTGGGACTCACTGTCATAAACAGAGATATATTTTCTAATATAATTTAAACTATAACTTTAATTATCAAACGAAGTGTAAAATTTGAAAAAAAATAAAATGAAATAAGCAATTTAATTCTCATTAATTTTACTCCACAAACAAACATGACCTAACTTTGATTTATAACTCGAGAATCATTAAACCTTTTATTTGTTCCCATCAGTGTTGTAAATAACGGTATGCACTCGTCGGACGGACAAGGTACCGCCAAGTGATTAATCGGAAATAATTGAAAATAATCGGCCACAATTGGAAAAAAATCAGCTGATTAATCGGAAAATTTCTTGATGGTTTGATCACTACCAACGACTAATCAGTCTAGACGGAGATTTTTTACAACACTGTATCCATTAAGTTACTTTGTTACAATTTCCTTCTAATATATTAACAGAACATGAACCTATAAAAAAAAGATAGAATTCTGATTAATGAGCTGTCAGATTTTATCTGACATCTCACATTATGTAAAGATCACACCTGCATGAAACCACTTGTATGTTGTAATCAGAGTGTGTACAGAGATAGTCCTAGAGTCATAGGGGAGGTGATCTGGCCTAGTAACCCTTTTGCCCTTTCAAGCTGTCTCCAACAATTCCACTTCAAGTAAAAAAATACCAAATACTCAAATAATAGTCAGTCAATAGTGAGGGGGTTTGTTCTTTTTGGGAGTCATTTCTTGTTAGCTGGTTGTGGGTCTTACAGGCAGCTGTATAAGATGCTCTATATTTTAAGTGCAATTTGGGAAGGGATTAGCCAATTAGGTCTATGAGGCTATGATTATGACAATGCCCCCATTATGCAACTAATTGAAAAGAAAATAAATCTGCTGTGATTCTTGGGGGCAAGAATCACAGGACCCTGCGATCCCATCTCAACTGTTGGTCTTTTTCGAGATGCGTGTTTGAAAATTTACTTTTTCAAGAACGTTTCCGAGATCCGCGCATAGAAAAGTTTGAACTGTTGATCTCGGAATTTTAGGATCCTGCGATCCAGCTCGAAATTGCAGCAGATTCGAACTCAATTGAAAAGGACCAAATCCTTAGCCATTTTCATATCATATAGCCTGCACCTTTGCACTTGATGTACTTACTGCATTTTTTGTTCTCTTTTTTTAATGATCACTTGCTATATATTTTGATAATTTCTGTATGTTCTCTCCGCATTTATGACTAATTTGATCAACCGAATTAAATTTTCAACTCACCTCATCATTTACTGTACCAGCAATAAATTGGTCCCCAAGTTATTCTAATTATTTTCTTTTTTAGAAATAAAAAATAAAATTATTGGAAATAAGATGGATTTTTTTTTTTCCGATAAATGGACAGAACCGAACCATTTACCGAACCAATAGTTCGGTTCCATTGATTTCTAACTCTAATTTAAATTGATCTATACACATTTACAGTGTCTACTGTAAATTGATTCTACTGTGATCAAATCAATGATTCAGCTCTAGTATATTTTGAATTTTCTGCAACCAACGCACGCTGCAACTTCTGAAAACTACTAGTTCGAACTATTAATTTGATCTCAGACTCCCATTAGATAGCTCCCATCTATTTGACTGAAAAAAACAATACAGTAAAAAAAAAACAATACATCCCTTTCCGATAATTTGATTTTTTTATTTCAAAAAATATATTTTTTGAAGTTATTCTAGCAATACGAATAAACGGTTCGGTCCATTATTTACTGAAAAATGCAATCCATCTCTTTTCCGTTAATGTACACATCTGGTCAATTTTTTGATAAGTTATTCATTGGTTAGCAATACGAATATTATGTTCTGTAAATGTACACATATATATAATAATTTATTTTGCTGCTAAATCAAGCATTACCAACCTCTATCCGGTACATATTCTCATCTTGTATACTTTTCTCATTTCAGTACTCTTGAACTTTGTTCTATTCAGCACTCACTTTTCAACTTGGTTAGAGCTGGATTGTTCTTCTGTGATTTTGGTACGCGTTCATCACATCATTATCATGATATCTGTTGATAAGTTTAGATTTTGAAATCTGAAATTTGACAAAACATATAAAACATATATTGTACAACCTTCAACAAAATAACGAAATAAATTCATTGAGAGTTTTGTGAGCTAACTCATGAAGTGATTTTATGTCATTACGCATATAAATTATGTTAAATTTTCTTCACATGTCAGTGATTTTAGAAGAAGATGTTAATACAATTTCTTGTAACAATAGTGAAAAAATAGTAGTATTGTACTAAAAAATATATTAAGAATTGTGTGAGCTAATTTAAGGCGATTTTATGTCCTTACACATATTGATTGTCGGTAAGGCAGTCTCAATCTACGTCGAAATTTCTTCACATCTCAGCGACTTTAAAAGAAGAGGTTAATGCAATTTCTTGTAATAGTGGAAAAATAGTAATATTGTACTAAAAAATAGTGCAATTCTCAAATATTTCGTAAAACAGTTTATATTTTCGTTTAATAATTTTTTTAACAATATCATCAACGCTAAACAGAAATGTTTCGTTACATAACTATTATCATTTGTTGATGTGGCCATTAATTAATGTTATGAAGGAATGTTGATGCAGCCTTCTTTGTACTGGCAGTACGTACGTACAAAATCTCCAAAATTCCATATAAATAATTCTGAAAAACCTAAAAATCTTGAATACTAATGCAAAAACCTCTAAAATATTTTGATTAATTATTTGCATGAAAAAAGTTTGTAATTACCGTTGGTTGTTTTTCCTCAACGTTATTAATTAATAATAATGATAGTTTGCTAGTTTCAATATATAGTTTGTATCTGCAAAAATTTGTTTTTCATATATATGTAGAAGCTAACTTGATATATTTTCATGAATAAACTTGTGCGAAATATGGAGTTTCGAATTAGATAATCTATAATATTATTCAAAACTAAAATAAAATAAATTTGCACATATATAATTGTGCACTATTTTCAAATTGATTTGAAACTTCATTGGTCGTCCATAAAAATACTATTCAGATTCAACCATGAAAAATTTAAATTTTCGAGTTGGCCCAATTATACGAACCTTTAATAAGTTGGAATCAAGTTAAGATATCCTCCGGTCGGATTTAATCCACATCCTTCACACAGAAAATCACTGTTTTTATCCAATAGGTCAAAATGCTCATTCTTAAATACAGACTATTTTAATAATGAGAAAAATCCATAACTTTATTTTTTTAGTTTAAACAAAAAAATGAATATATTAAATAAATATACATAATTAGACATCAGCTAAATTTGTCCTTAACAACCGGGACTGTGAACTCTCAAGATATCTTATGTTATTAAAAAACGAAAACTTTATGCAGGAACTCAAGATATCTTATGTTATTAAAACGAAAACTTTATGCTGAAAAAGCACTTGAGCAAATAAAATACGTTGGAAAAGAACTTCTTGGTATATTTAATTAATATTATACTGCTAAACATTTACATTACCAATGATATATATTCACGTGAAAACAGTACAATGTTCTACTTATGACCCTACACTTTCCATCTCCAAAAACTTTTATATGAGATAGAACTCTTGAGAATTCAATATTATATTTATTTAAAGATGAGGGATCCGATTACAACACTTTTGAGTTACCACAAAATTATCACAACTATTTTTTTTATTTTTCAAAGTCCAAATCGTCGATTCAAACCGTTCAACATGATATCCACAATAAAATGTGCTTGCACATCAAATTTTACATTTTTTTAAATTTTTTTACTATTTATTAAGTATTTTACAAAAACTAGTCAAATTAAGACTATTGAATTTTGTACCCATCTTAATAAATAGTAAAAAAATTCAAAAAAATGTAAAATTTGATCTGCAAGCATAATTTATTGTGGAGATCATGTTGAACGGTTTGGATCGATGATTTGGACTTTGAAAATGAAAAAATGGTTGTGGTAACTTTGTGGCAACTCAAAAGTGTTGTAATCGGATCTCTCCTCTTATTTGAATAGATGGTTATATTATGTTATGTTATTGAGGTTTTCCAATAATCAAATGACAAAACATAAAAATAATTTGGATATCATCCATATTTATTAGTGAAAATTTCCTACTAAAAGTTAGAAACTTATTTAATAAGCAAAATAAACATTCTATATTTCATCAGATGATCAAAATTACTTACACGCATTTTTTTTCTCATAATTATATTATATAGGAACATTCTTCATATTCAAAACATTAAGCAACCATAAAACATACATCAAAATTTTATTTTAAGGAAACTGTCAACATTGTCAACTTAATTAGTTCTCCACAAATTGTTATTTCTGATCAGAAATCCAGGGTCTGAGTCGTCCTTTTTAACCTGACATGAATTTCAAAGGATCCCCTTCAATTCCTAATAGGCTCGAAAAACAATCGCTCGGCTGGAATTAATATCTCATGTGGTACTGCAAGGATACTAAAAACTAAGTGCAGTCGATGGTGCGTGTTTGATAGAAACTGGCTAACGAAACATGTATGTGTTTTTTTTTGGGGAATAAACTTAGAGGCAAGTGTATCTGGCCATTTACTTTTGAAAACTTTCAAAAGAAGAGATCAAAGACTGCTTTAGATGAGCTTCAGACTTCGCCAACAAGGTAAGCAAGAAAAAAATATTAATATCTCCTTTTTGGCCTAGCTAGAGATAATTGACATTTTATACTGTGTAGCAGCTTTTAGGTATCCTTTTCTCAGACTCCTTGTATGGATTTCTTGGATCAAATATTTTATTCTAATTTTTTATTTTCCGGATATCTTGGATAAATAGTAACAATTTGCAGAGACCATAGTGTGAAATTCTGATCTGAAAAATTAAAAATTTGAAGTCAATGTCGGTCAAACTGAAACCCAATCTTTACTGGGGACAAATTAAGATATGTCTTTAAAAGAGGTCTCTATCTGGTGGAACCGGTACCTGCTATGGCAACAGAATCCATCCACTACTTTGATTGGAGTTGGCATGCTACATGCATTGTATGCATGATTGGTATAGTATGTAGAGGTAGTGGTCCTTTGTTGTTTTCCTGTCTTTTTGATATAAAAATGGAATTGGTGGCATAGCGGATCTCTGCTGGTGTACCAAACAGTATTTGAAAAATATGGGCAACATATCACATGTGATGTCACATTTTCTCTATAAAATATATAAAAATAATAATAACGATAAAATTATTATCATCATTAGAGTAGAACTAGGGTGCTCTCGAGTTCACCAAGCCCTTGGTGAACTCAAGTCCAAAACTCATCGGATCGGCTTCAAACGATGAATCTGACCGTTGAAACCCGTCTACCTTACGAGTGATGCGTCTACATGCAAAAATTTTATATTTTGAAATTAATTTTGCATAGAGTCAAGTGGTCAAAATTAGAAGGTTAATAAATTAATTTTAATGCATTCATTTTTTGACGTTTTTTGACCACTTGACTCTATGCAAAATTAATTTTAAAATTTAAATTTTTTGCATGTAGACGCATCACTCTTAAGGTAGACGGATTTCAACGGTCGGATTCGTTGTTTGAAGCCGATCTGATGAGTTTTGGACTTGAGTTCACCAAGAGCTTGGTGAACTCGAGAGCACCCTAGTTCTACTCATCATCATTATATCATAATAATAATTATTATTATTATTATGATGATGATGATGAGTGTTTTTACCTCTAAATGTCTCCCATATGCGTCTAATTTTTTGAGTAAATATTGGAGATCAAGTCACCTAATTTTTTTAATATCCACAAGAGATTTTTTTGGTTAAAAAGGCCGAGGCCCAGTTCCAATTTAATTGAAACTCAGAAGTGGTTACAAAGTTCAATAAACAGGCCCATACGCCTGTACCCAAAATAGAATAGCATCATCTAAGGAAAAGTAAAAAAACTCCACAGTTATCCACCTTTGATAAAATCGCACGATCTATAGATCTAATCAAAACGCTACCCACAAAAGAAAATAAATCTCAGATCTACTGGGTAGATCCTGAATCCCTCTCGCTTGCCGGAGGTTGAAAGGTTTGGATTTGATCATCGCTTGGCAACCAGATACGCAGAGGAATGGCTTCAATAGTGTCTTCATCCGGCATCCATCGATAAGTGCCTTCTCGAATCTTTTGCATTTTTGCCTTTTTCTTGTGTCTTGTCCAGTATAAGACCAAGGAAATTGTGAGTAAAATTAAAGATCTTGCAGTTTTGAGTGAAGCCCTTTGGAAACAAATCTTATTTCTGTGTTTCCAAAGAGTCCAACATGTAGCACAGAAAACAATAAGAAAAGCTTTTTGTTGATGAGGGGGCATTTGTATTACAAAGTCTTGAACATTGTTCATGGTATGCCAAGTAAGAAAATGGAGTTGGCATTGTCCCATCCAGAACCATATTTGTTTAGCCATTTGACATTGTAAAAAGAGATGGTTAACAGTCTCTTGTTCAGTACAGAACACACATTGAGTCGATCCCTGCCATCCTCTTTTACTTAAATTTTTCTTAGAAAATTCTATTTTTAAATACTAGCCAGATAAAAATTTGTATTTTGGGGGGGACTGGTATATCCCAACATAACATTGGATAAGTAACACTGATGCCACCAAAATTTAAAAACTGATAAGTGGATTTGACAGTGAAGGTCCCTGTAGAGTCCCATCTCCATGAGAGTCGATCTGTTGTATGTGTAAAGGATATGTTGCTGAGGGTGTGCAATAATTGGGTCCATTCCTGGAGGCAAACTCCTGTTAGAATATGACTAAAAAAGACATTTTGCCCCTGTGAGTTGATGACCTCTGAGATGGTAATGTGTTTAGAACAACACATTTGGTATAGTTGTGGGTATTGAGAAGCTAAAGAGCAGTTATCTAGCCAAATGTCTTCCCAGAATTGGACTAGTGAATGTTGGCCAGGATGATACTGTACACTACATTTGCCTAAATCTGCTATATCTAATATATCTGTCCAAAAAGGAGATGTTTGGCTTCTAGAGGGGTTATGAGAATAGAGAAATTGTATTAGTGTTTTCCAAGGACTGCTCTATGTGGGGTCTTTGTATTTAACCCACCATTTAATTAAAAGAGAAATATTCATATCTCTTAAGTTCAATATCCCTAATCCCCCATATTTTTTGGCTATACAAACGGCTGGCCATTTGAGTAGAGAGTATTTTCTTTTGAGACCAGACCCTTGCCAAAGAAACCTACACCTAATTTTATCTATATCTCTAATAGTTGTATCAGGGACTCTGTATAAGGAGAAGGTATAGAGAGGGACAGCCGACAGGACTGAATTGAGAAGGGCATGTCTACCCCCAATGGAAAGAAGATTGCCTTTCCAAGTTTGTAATTTTTTCTCTATTTTATCAATTAAAAACCTCCAGTCAGAGACTGTGAGTTTTCTGTCATGTAGTGGGATACCTAAATATTTGATAGGGAACTGAGCTGTTTGACATCTAAATGTATGAGCTAGGGTGGTATCTGAATTATCACCAATAAAGAACATCTCAGTTTTGTCTAAATTGAGTTTAATACCTGAAACAGCTTCAAAGGCTTGTAAAGCCCACCAGGCAGCTTCAACTATGTCATGTTTAGCCTCTAGAAATAAAATGGTATCGTCGGCATAATGACAATTGGTTATATTCCTATTATTGAAACAATTAGGTCCTAATCCTCTAATGATATTAGCCTGTTTACCTTTGTGAAAGATCCTACTGAGTATATCTGCTGCTAATATAAAGAGAAAAGGAGAGAGTGGATCTCCTTGTCTTACTCCTTTTTTACAATAAAAATAAGGAGAAAGCTCCCCATTTATGTTGACACAAGATTGTGAGCTGATAAGCCATTTGTGAATCCAATTAATCCATGTTAAATGAAAACCTCTACTGTGTAACACTTCTAACAAGTATTTCCAATGAATGGTATCATAGGCCTTAGCAAAATCAATTTTGATAACTACTCCCTGTTGATTATGGTGTTTACTATAATGGATAAGTTCTTGGCTGAGTACTACATTATCTAAAATATATCTATTTTGTAAAAACACAGCTTAACTATCATCAATTATCCTATTCATAACTAAGCTAAGTCTATGTGTCAATATATTTGAGATTAATTAAAAAATACAATTAACCAAACTAATGGGCCTAAATTTAGTAACTGTATTAGCATTTTTAACTTTTGGGATGAGGCATATAATGGATTTATTAAGTTTATCTAAATTGAGGTCCTGAGAATGAAAATGAGAGCATATCAACAAAAGGTCATGCTTAAGTAAGTCCCAAAAGAATTGGTAGAATTTAAAAGAAAACCCATCAGGACCTGGTGCACCATTGGGTTCACAAGCAAAAAGAGCTTGTTTAATTTCCTCAAGAGTAAAAGGCTTTATAAGAAGGTCATTTTCCATAGGAGTAATTTTATCACTCTCATTCCAGAATTGAGTATCTAATGTAGCATATTTAATGCCTTCAGTCCCTAGGCAATTTTTATAATAGTAAAAAATGTGGGATTTAATATCCTCAAGTGATTGTGTAGGTTGGTTATTGATATCTAAGGAATTAATTCTATTTTATTCTTCCTATGATTGGCCATTGTATGAAAAAATTTAGTATTAAGGTCTCCTTCTTCAAGCCATTTTGTTTAGCCCTATGTTTCCAATATATTTCCTCCTCTAAGTATATTCCCTCTAGTTTATGTTTGAGAGCTTGCCATTCCTCTAATTCAGATTTATCTAAAGGTCTAGATTCCTGAAGAATGTCTAATACATGTAATCTATCTAATATGATTCCCTTCTCTTTCTTTTTAAGTCCATAGAAATTTTTGGCCCAGCCTTTGATTTTCCTTCTCATTATTCCTAATTTCAGGTTCCAACTATGTCCTATATCATGGTCTGACAGGGGTGTTTCCTGCCACCATTTATGAATTAGTCTCACAAATTCTTCTTGTTCTAACCAAATTGGATCAAATTTAAAAGATGCTACAGAATGAGATGTACTGGAATCTATTTGTAGTAAAAGAGGGCAGTGATCTGATCCATTTTTACATAAATCAATTAAGGATATTCTGCTATAAGTGGTATTCCAATCAGGAGATGTAAGGAATCTATCTAAGAGAGCAAAATTTCTCCCATTTGACCAAGTATACTTCCTGGTTTGCAATTTGAGTTCTAAGAGTTGATGTTGATTGATAAATTGATTAAACCAGTTACTAGTTGTGACATCAAAATTGGACCCTGATTTTTCTTTTGGATGTCTAATGACATTAAAATCTCCACTGATAATCCAGGGATATGTATACCCTAATCGAAGTTGGTTTGATTCTATCCACAAGTCTTTTTTATGATTCCTCAAGGTAGGGCCATATACAATAGTGTATTGCCAAGTAGTTTGATCCAGTTTGTTAATGAAATGTACATCTACACAGTGATTGCAAAGTCTATGAGATATAATGTCTATTTTATTACTATCTCCCCCAAAAAGTATTCCTCCAGATCTCCCAACAGAGGGGAGATAAATCCAAATATCAAGTTTGGTAGATAAAGCTCTTAACATTTGAGAAGAAAAATCTTCTTTTTTAGTTTCCTGGATAGCTATCAAATCTATTTGGTATGCATTAATATAGTCGGTGAGAGCCTTTCTTTTCCGAGGGGCATTCATCCCTCGTATATTCCAATTTAGAATATTCATCTATTTGTGCATGTATCTCTAATATAGCTAGCGTCTAAGGGATCCTTAGTATTAACCGTATCATCCTTAGTAGAAACCATATCAGTCATATGATTGATGGTTAAGCACATTTTGTTATTCTGTGAATGAGATTGTAATTCCAATGTATTAAGAATCTGTGCAAATTGTGCTCTCTCTAAATTCTTAATAGCAGAGATGATGATCTCTTTATCATGTGAGGTATACCCTACTACTATATTATATACACTAAAAAGTTGCTCTATCTGAGGAATAGTTAATCTATTATAAGGAAAGCTATGAAGAAGACTGTTACCTGCTGGTTTAGATGGACCAGATGCCTTTCTTTTCAGAGCTCTTTGTAGGATTGGGGTCTGGGCATGTTTAGCAGTTATTCGAATGCTCCTTCTAGGTACAGACTTGTTGTACCTCCATTCATTAGGGAAAGGAGTATCCACATGTGTATATTCTGTGGATGTGTCTGATATTTCAATGATCTCAGGAGTGGTATGTGTAGCAGGGGTGGAAGATGAAGCACATGTTTTTTGGTGGCAGAACGAGCTCTATGAGTATGGTGTTTTGGATGAGGGGAACATGATTTTTTGGTGGTGAATTTGGGAATAGGGCTGTGATGTGGAAGTCTTCTAGAGTGCATAGTAGAGTGGAAATATTTTTTAGAAGCTGGCTGCTGTTTTGGTTTGAAGTTTTCTTAAGGGAGTGTTTTTTCTTTGCTTGTACCTTTCTAATTCTTTGTATAAGGGGGAGAGAGTCCCTAATATCAGCAATGATGTCACTGATGGGAATGCTGTCTGTGTCACTGTCCATGTCAGACTGGGGGTTGAGTGGGGTATTAGGAGGAAGAACTTGGTCCTGGAATTGCATATCACTATCTATATCTGATGGATGAGGAGCTTGCATGTGGGAATTGGAAGGGGGGGATTGTGAAGCAGAAGGCATAGTTTGGGTCTGGGGATTGTGAGAGGGAGTAGTACCAGAGGTAGAGCCTACTCCAAAACCTCTTTCCATGTTATGTATTGCATTTAGAGCATTTTGGAAGGAGTCTTCATCAGAGTCCTCATCTGTTTCCAATCCATATCCTGGGTGAGATTCATTTTCCTGGGAACAAGAGGGGAGTGGCTTTTTGCCTTTGTCAGTTGGGGAAGATCCTAACAGAGGTCTCCGTGAGAAAGAAGGGATATCACCTCCTCTTCTGAGTTGAGGGGATACAAGGGAGGGAGTCTGAGCAGGAGACGGAGACAAATGAAGAGAGGAATTCCTAGAGTGTGTAGCAGGTTTGGAGGATTGTGCTAGAGAAACCCGAGTATGTCCTTGGGAGAGGGGGACATCTTCTTCCATATTAGGATTTTCAGGTTGTGGTTCAGGTTCAGGAATTACTTGCGGTACAGGCTGTTCAGGATGGGGAGGAATGACCGGTTTAAACCCGAAATGTGTGCCATTAGGGTAAGGTCGCCCATTCAACCTACCCCTCCAGGCATTGACATCCTCAGTTTGTTCATTTTCAATTTCAAAATCAATATCATACGAGGACACAAACCCAGTGGGATTTCTATGGGTCATATTGTGTTGTTTTGGCAAGGCTGAGATATCTCCAATACCAATACGAATCCTAGCAAATTTATAATTGTACCTGTTTCTAGTCCCTGGGTCTAAATCAAGAACTATGGCTCCATAGGGGCTAAGAAGTCGGTTGAATTCTTCCCAGTAGAATAAATCCATCAGGAAACCATGTAAACGGATCCAGACAGAGACTAATCTTTTTCCAGCGTTAAAAGACGGATCCCATCTGAGTATAGGAAACTGTACCTCATCCATTCGTAACCATTTTTTATGTGTTGCTGCCATGAGCCATTCTTCAGACGGCGCTTGAATCACGTAAACAAAATCGTCATACACTGCAACTTTCCAGAGAAAGGGGGGATACGAGTAGCGCATGACTCGTTCAATTTTATCCGGACCCCAAGCCGCAATGTCATCTATCAGAAAACTCAGTTGGAGTTCGCGGTTGATCGCCTCTGAATCAGGTGTAGAGTTGAACATCAACACCGGAGGGTGGACCTGACGGAGAGGCAAAGGGATTTCCGGTTGTTCCAATGGAGTAGGAGGTCGGGGAGGTTCCGAACGCACACGAGGTTGTACAGGTCGATCAGGAGGCACTTGAGGCATCTGAGACTGCATACTCACTGGATTGTGTGCAGGAGGTGGATTTGTGTTTGCAAATGTGCGGTCAGGGGGGATCTGTCCAATATATGGTGGAGGAGGCGGAATCGGAGGTTGATAATGCCTCGGAATGCGATTGCCAAGGTTGTGATAAGGCCTGGATCTAGTATTGCTTCGCCGATTAGGATAAGGAGCCATTGTTGCAGAGGAATCAGTTCGAGTAGAGTGGGAAGAGGAAGAGAGTGTGAGGAGGCGTGAAGGAGAGACAGTTGAAACCTTTATGCCCCGTTTTGTTACAGATAAAACAAATCAAGGCATTGCGACATTGAAATGCTTTGTGTCCTTTGTCTCCGCACCGCAAACAGATCGGATGTGCTGGAGTTGATCGACGACGAATATCGTCTACACGTGTATGAATCAAGGTGGATCTCGTCTCCCTCACGCGCAGATCCTCTTGTGTGGCTTGCCAAGGTGGCTTGGACAGGAGCTTTGTCTTATATGTCGGGCCCAATGTATCATGGCCCATCGCCATGAGAGACTGGAATTGAGCTCAAGCATAACTCATATAACGGGCTTTGGATAAGGCCATCTCTTTATTCTTATTGATCACTCTTTTTTTTTTTTCTCTTTTTTCTGATTTTTGTATATTTTTGTTTTTTGGTTATCGCCTAAAAATCGCCATTTTTATCGCTCCAGAGCTCCGCACTTCCTTTTCTCCCACAAGAGATTTTTTTATCCGTATTTCAAACTTGTGATCTCCCCTCCTACACGAAGGATATTGCCTTTGCCATTAATATTGAAAATTATCGTCTATTTTAGTTCAAACAAGTGTGCATGTTGGTTGAAAAGAAGTGTTGATGCGCATATCCACAAGTTAAATTCAAAATTACTATTCGATACCCAACAAAGCATATTTGACGAGAAGCTTGACGGAACTTGAGAGATGGTTCTCTTCCCCACCCAGGAGCACAAGAGGAGAACCCAGGAAGGCATTGCCACACTCAATGCTTCCTTCCCCAAACCAACCTACGCTAGCATCACAGCTGGCTACCCTCCCCCCATTAACCACCCTCCCACCAAATCTATAGAGAGAGAGATAAATGCACTGTACCCACTCAGACCCCTCATTGATGAACCACGGACAGAAAAACTCATGACGGCGCAACCCATTATCCAGGGGGCAATACCAGGTTCCACTCAGCTATTCAATGCTCCTGGCAGCAATGACACCATGGAGGCAGGATGGACGAAAATACAAAGAAAGAAGAACAAAAAGGACACGCAAATTCCAAGTTTAGGTAAGTACCACCACCCTTTGCTTATTCAGAAACTGCAGGCACTTCGAGAGCAAGGAAAATGCTTTAAATGCACCGAGAAAGGGCACTTGCAGGCTGTTTGCAGGAATTCAATGAAGTGTTTCAAATGTAAGAGCTTTGGCCATAAATCGGCCAGCTGTAAATTCAAAGAGAAAAAGCCTATAAAAGGTGCTACAGTGCCAATTACTGTTGAACAAACAAGAATTCAAACAGAGCAACACTTTACCAACAACAGAGAGGAAAACGAAATGGAAAATTGGCAAACAATGCCCATGTTGCCTCCTTCGAGGCTACCGGCAGTCCGTCACGAACTGAGACGAGCATATGTGCCAATCCGAGAAGGTTTTCACGCCTCGAACGAGATGCTAGATAGGGCTGCCGTTATCCACATGGGGCCTAATTGCAATGAGCGAACCTTACCTCACCGCCTTGCCACCACCTTGGCTGCCCAACTACACCGTCATCCGAGAGATTTCAAAATAGGAAAACTTGACCGAACCATGGGTCATTTCCTAGCAATCTTCCCCACAATGGACTTGAGGAACCACGCGGTACACGTCGGGGTTTTCGCGATCGACTACAACACGCATGTCCAACTCGCCGAGTGGAAACCGACTTTGGGCATGACTTACGACCCTATCGCATACAAAGCACGACTTGTACTGCGCGGGGTACCATTGAACGCTTGGAACATAACCGATCTAGACCACCTTCTTGCCGGCATCGGCCATGTGCTCAAAATTGCACCGGTTTTCGCCAACGAGAACTTTGACACTTTACGTGTCTTGGTATCCTGCCACAACCCGGCAAGCATCCCACCGACCCTCGTGTACACCGCAAACCCATACTCGAGGACAGTATATGTCGACATCGAAGGTTGGCTCCATTATCCACTTGGCCAGATCCCACCACCGGGAGGAGACGACCCTCGGCTACAGAGGAACAATGGTAGGCGTGCACCGCCGACCCCCGAACGATACTCACCGGATTCGGACGACTACTCGAGGACACTCGACACTTACCAGGCCGGGGCCGACTCCGCGTATTCCAGGCGTACCAGGCCGGTACAGGAAATACCGGTACAAACTGAACCGTTACCCGTGCAATGTTTCAAACCACAACTGGAGACTATAGCTGAATATGAAACTGGAGAACAGAGGGGATGCCTTAGCAAAGAAAGGGAGAGTTTTGACTCTGGGGCAAGAAAGGCATACCTGCGATACACAAAAGTTGTCTCACAAGTACTTTTTAAAAGTACTTGGGACAGTGTGACTGTACAGGCACAGTACCTAGAAAAAAAGAAAGCGGCATCCACTGTCTGGAGGATAACCCTAGATAAAACACCTCATCTCTTGCTATCACCGAACTGGGCCAAAATACCAGACTTTAGAACTGGGCCGAGCAACCTCAGCTTCCCAACAGAAAAAAGTATCTTCTCCTTCGGCCCCCTAGATCAGAGTCAGACCGGCCTGCTTCCTACTGTTGGGCCTGTGCAAGTCCCAGGCCTGCTCCCCACTGCTGGGCCTGCGCAAGTCCCTGGCCTGGTCCCCATTGCTTGGCCTGCGCAAGTCGCCACTGTTGGGCATGCGCAACTCCCAGGCCTGCTCGCTGGGCCTGCGCAACTCCAAGGCCTGCAACCTGTATTTGCGCCAACCAACAACAAGACAACTGAAGAGAGCTCAACACGTCTCGGCCTGCAATCGCCAAATGAGCCACAATTTCCAGCGGCAACCAAAATCAAGTCCGCTACACAGAATTTCCAGCCACAGGCTGATTTTTTGGCATTTCTGTATGAAGATGGACCGCTCCCTATGGTGGAAACAGTGGCTGCTGAGGTGGACCCTTTTGCATTTCTTTTCAAGGAGGGACCCCCACCTGGCTTTGAAGAAGGAATACAATTTACAAACAATATCAGAATAAGTCCCAGAATTAAAGAGAAGGCCACGGGTCCTTATGTCTCTCTAGAAGAAAAGACTTGCAAATTATTGGGGGAAGATTTCATTGCTCCCTCACCAAAAAGAGTCTACAGGAGGAAGCCGCCGCTGCCACCAACTGAACAAAAACTGCAATACCTGCGCAACTTAGAGCCGCTATCAAGTTGCCAAGCCGAAGTGATAGTCAACACTGCAGGAATTGACTTCGACGACGACCTTCATTTTAAAATCAAACAACTTAAAGATTCTGAGACGGCTTCCACTTTGCTGTCTACTGCCACTTCGCTGCCTACTGCCATGCCCCCGGCGGAGGCTTGAAAATCTACCGCAATGCTCAGACCATTAGTGTATCTCTGTGTTTTAATGATTATGCAATTTCAATTTTTTATTTTGGGAAGGAGGAATGTTTTAGGATGGTTAGCAGACGGAGGGAGTATTTACATTTTCAAGGTTGAACCGACTGAGAGTCGGGTGTATCAGTACTTTCGTGCAAAGGAACAAGATGGTGTTCTAGTTTCATAATGAGTCACAACCAAAGTTTAAAATTTATTTCTTGGAATGTGCGTGGACTTAATGAAAGAGATAAACGCTTGGCGGTGAGACAAACATTACTGATCGAAAAACCGGATTTGGTTTGTCTTCAAGAAACCAAATTATCACAGTTTGACAATAAAATTAAAAGAGAAATCCTCGGAAATCGATTGACACAAACAGAGACATTGGCGGCACAGGGAACAAGAGGAGGAATATTGGTGGCATGGGTTCCCTCAAAATTCACAAGTAACAGAAGTGATGTCAGGAGGTACAGTATTAATATACTACTATCGCACAAAGAAGATGGCAAAAATTTCTGGTTTTCCAGAATTTACGGACCCTCAGTAAATTCGGGCCGCACGGCATTTAAAGAAGAGCTCACGGATATCAAACCGTTAGATGGCACACCTTGGTTAGTAGGAGGAGACCTTAACTTTACGATGGAACTTGGGGATCGAACAAGCACCTCAGCAACTGAGTGGAGAACAACAAGAGACTTCACGGCATTAATCTCTACACTGGGACTAATCAATGCACCACTACAAGGACGCCGATTCACCTGGTCTAACGAAAGGGCACAACCGCATATGGCACGACTGGATCGGTTTCTATTTTCCGATGAATGGAATCGAGCTTACCCGAATGCAACACAGACAACATTGCCAAACACCTCATCCGATCACTGTCCCATTGTCTACACGGCAAAGACAAGGTACAGAAAAACCAGATTCTTCAGATTTGAGAATTGTTGGCTCCGTTTTAAGCAATTCAATGAACTTGTCATACAAACTTGGGAAGAAATGGGCAGAGCGACAACACCGGCACAATTGCACATCAAATTACAAACCATTCAAAACAAAACAAAAGAATGGGCCAGCAAAAGAATAACTGCAATAAAAAATCAGATTAGCACATGTAGAGACTTCTTGGGCTGGATCGACCTAGTCAAAGAGACCAGACAGACAACACCGCTAGAAAAATTTATTGCAGCCAAAATAAAAAAGAGGTTTACGGAATTGGCTGTGCTTGAGGAAGATATCTGGAGGCAAAGGGCACGTACTAAATGGGAATTACAAGGAGACAGAGGTACGAGATTTTTCCATGGTTTGGCATCGGCAGCAAAAAAAACCAACACCATAGTACAAATTGAACACCAAGGTGCAATATGCAATGATCAAACCTCCAAAGCACAAGCTTTCTTCAATTTCTACGTGGATTTGATAGGCAAAGAATCATCACCAGTACCAAATTTTCAATGGGACAATTTATACTGTCACCAAGGAGAAGAACTACAAAACCTAGAAGATGAAATAACGATACAGGAAATCAAGGAAACCATCAAGCAGTGGCCAAAAAATAAGAGTCCGGGACCGGATGGTTTCTCGGGAGAATTCTACACACACTTCATAGATATATTGGCTCCTGACTTATGCACCGTGTTCCAACAAGTCACAAGCCAAGGCACGTCACTTCATCCACTCAATTCCTCGTACATAGTACTACTCCCAAAGAAAGAATCCCCGGCAACAGTTCAAGACTACAGACCCATCAGCTTACTTCATGGAGTGCAAAAAATTCTTTCTAAGATTCTCGCAAACCGACTACAACAGAAACTCCCTGGCCTACTTCATAGGGCACAAACGGGCTTTATGAAAAACAGGCACATATGCGAGAGCTTTCTCTATGCTCAACATATCTTGCACAGAGCTCGAAAAGAAAAGCTTCCAATTGCACTATTCAAAGCTGACTTCACAAAAGCGTTTGACACGGTAAGTTGGGAGTTCATCATGAGGATCATGAAGGCTCACGGCTTTCCAGCAAAATGGCTTTCTTGGATCCAACACACAATTATGGTAGGCACTTCTCAAATCATGGTCAATGGTCTACTAGGCAAGAAAATAATTCCCAAATCATGGTCAATGGTCTACTAGGCAAGAAAATAATTCCCAAGCGAGGCGTACGGCAAGGCGACCCACTATCACCGCTTCTGTTCATTTTAGCTATCGACTTTCTCACTAGATATGTGCAAAAATTGGCAAATTTGGGAGCTTTGAGGATGCCATATGTAGATATGACGCCATGTTTGCTATACGCGGATGACGCAATATTCTTCGTAAAACCCGAAATCCAACAGCTTCAGGCACTTCAGATCGTTCTAACGGTGTTCAAACAAATTTCGGGTCTCTCGGTAAATCTCGCCAAATCGGAACTGCTACTCTCCATGGGTTCACAGACAACACAACAAGAATTAGCCAATGTTCTGGGCTGCAAACTGGCAACTATACCTTTCACTTACCTAGGCTTGCCCTTGTCTAACAAGAAATTGCCGAAAACTGCCTACCTCCCTGATGCGCGCAAAGCGCAACGCAAGTTTCGGTACGCTTGAGGGCGCACCTTTTAAAACCGCATTTACACTCCACGAGTAAGGGATGCAAGTGCACAACCCCTATCGGGTAGTATAATCGGGTATCGATCCACAGGGACGGGCAATTACGAGGTTAGAATCTATCGAACTTAATCAAAAACTAGAAGTGAGAAATGGTTTTGTTTGGTATTTAATTTCTAAAAAGGTAAATTCAAGCAATTCAAACAATTCAGGAAGATGTAATAAAATGCTAGAAGAAATGTAAATTGTGTTTTGATTATGGATAAAAGGCGTTTCCAGGATTTCAGATTTCATCTCTGATCTGCCTCTAGTGGTACGGCCCGTACCAAGGTGGTACGGCTAGGCCGTACCTCACTTGGTAAGGCAAGGCCGCACCACTCTGGTAAGACCCGTACTGGCTTCCCAGAACAGAGCTTACCAGTTCGAGTTGATGCATTTCCTTGCTGGTACCTTGTGCTAAACTCTTTAGAAAGGTTCAATTGACCATACCTAAGGTTCCTAACCCTCAACCATCGTTTGTTGGATCAAGATCTAGGTTGGAATGCAATTGAGTGCCTTTTAGGGATTTCTACACCTCAACTCTCGTGTTTTGGTACAGATCTACCCTAGCTGGTTGATTGGAGACCTAAGGCACCCTCTAATCTGTCGATTAGAGGAGAATTCAACCTCTCGGCTTCAATTCGAACTATTCTACCCTAAGCACTTGATTTGGATGAGAGAATGAGATGATCACATGACCTTGATAGGTTCGATCTAAACCTAGAGGCACATCATACACAATCACAGCAAGCAAAGCAAGAGATGGCAAAGTAATCACAATCAATCAATCAAAAGAGTTCATACAAGATACAAGTCAAAGAAAGTCAAAACAAATCAAGAATCAATCTCTAAACCCTAGAAACTAAAATAACTACTCACAGCACATGATCTGATCTAAAAATACAATAAAAGGGAGAGAGATAGCCATGGATCGAAGGGATCGAGAGGAGGAAGCTAGATCCGTCGAGTTTCGCCTCTTTCCTCTTCCTTCCTTCTTGCTCCTAGCTCCTTAGCTCTCTTTCTCTCTCTTACTGTGCTCTCAAATGGATCTGGAATGGAATGAATACCGAAATTGGAGAGTTCCCTGCTTTAAATAGCCTCTGCCAAAATTTGAATCTGTCAGGCCGCCTTTAAGTACGGCCCGTACCAAATTGGTACGGCCTGGCCGTACCAGGCGTGATGAGCTGAAAAATGGCCAAGTCTGGTGAGACCCGTACCATGCCTGGTAAGGGTCGTACCTCATCATCTGAATCGCCATTTCTTCGTGTGTTTTGCTCCAAACCTGCAGAAAACAAACAAACACTCAGCAGTACCAAATTCTAAAGATATATCGATGAAATGCACATGATTATGGTGAATTATGGCACGAATCTGGTACTAAAACAGGCCTAAAATAGACTAAATATGCGAGGTATCAAATTCCCCCAAGCTGAACCTTTGCTTGTCCTCAAGCAAAAAGTTTCAAACTCGGGTAAAAGTGCTGGACAACTAAATCTAAATGCAGGATACAAGTCTAAATGTGAAAATCTACGTGAGTTGCTATAGTCAAGAATTTCTAGAATCGATTCGGTTGTAATTCAAACATCCCTTTATAAACCTTGATTCACTCCACCAATTAGTCAATTGAACTTCTTATTTGAGATGCTTCTAACAATGGAAAGATTAATTACTTAGGTTTGATTGAAACAATTTCATTCTTTTTCCGAGTTAGTGCTTTTATTCAAGGTGATTTTACTTTTCATTTGCCCTCCCCCAAGCTTGAATCAAGCTTAAGGGTAAGAAAGTTGCGAACGAAGTGTGTTGGTATGAGCAAAATTTCTTTCTTTATTTCTAATTGGGAGACGAGCTCAAAGGCGCCCATTCGAGGCTTATTGCCAGTACTCTTATTTTCTCCATCTTTTCTCTTTTGTTTTCTTGTTTTCTCTCTTTTTTTTTTTTTTCTTTTTCTTTTCTTTTGGTTTGCTCATACCATGAATACACACATCTATTGGTATTCATTCATACCAATGGATATTCCAAACTTTCTTAATTTGAAAATCCCAATTCCTAAAGGCACAATTCAGTTTTTTCGAATAATCTCGTTCGATTCAATTCTAAGTTTGTTTCATCTTTTCCATTATTAAAAACATCTCAACCTAAGTAGTTCAATAACCAATTGTGGGTTAGTTCCAATTCACTCAGGTCTATCCTAATCACAACTAAATTGTTTCAAAGTTATTCTCAATTCTAGCAGTTCACGCAAATTTTCACCTAACAATGCACGAAAATACGAAAAAAATGCAAGAAAAATAACGGTAAAGTAAACATGACCTACATGCAAATGTCATCCCCCCAAGCTTAGCCTGAGCATTGTCCTCAATGCTTCAAGACTATGAGATAAAAGAGATAAAAGAAGCTCGGGGAAAAGAGAGCGAACCTGATCAGTCCTCGGGATGGTCGTACCAGAGCCAGTCGCTAAACCGCTCCTCGATCCCAGTCACCCGCCGCGTGAGATCCTGAATAGTGGCGCCCTGCTCACGAATGGCAGCACCCTGCTCATAGAGTGCAACACCCTGCTCCTGACGCATGCCGTACATCAGGTGGTAGACATCCTGGATGGTGGGCTCAGCGACTGGAGGGGGGTACACTGGTCTACTGTAGGAGGTGGAGGGGCCGGCAGCGTAGGCGGAGGTGGATGGGCCGGTCTGGTGCGTGGTGGGGCCAGCTCCAAAGAGTGAGGTACCTGCACCAAAGGGTGGGACATGTACCTGCTCGGAGAAGGGGGGAGCCTGGCCGGGGAATGGGTGCACATGAGGAGAGAGAGGATGCAGCTGCTCAAACTGAGCCTGGACTGGAGAGGTGGTGGCATCGATCATCTCCTCATCGCCCTGCGGTGGTGGTGGAGGTGGGGCTCCAGGGGCAGGCCGCACGCGGTCTGGACGGGTGAAGAACCAAGTGCGCCGGTCCTCGAAGGAGAGAGTGACCGGGAAAGGCATGATATAGCTGGAACGCTGGTCAGGCATGCGCCAAGCCCAAGTACTACGCCCATCGCGTCCTGCTGCCTGCTCGATGAATCGGTACGTGGTGAACTGAGTGAGAGAGAGAGATCGGGAGCTCCTGCACTCCTCGTCGCCGATAATCTGGAGGTGTAAGCGCTCGGCGATCAGAGTGACATAGGCCGAGATGTAGACAACGCCACCCGGCTTGGGCTGCCTCTGGATGTCGATCCAGTGGTGGATCATGGCGAGCATCAGATCGGGCCGCTCGAGAGTGCTGTCGGGGCGCAGCATATGATCCACCAGCTGCATATCCTCAACATTGGCGCGGGCGAACGTCTCGCCACGTGCAAAGATGGTGCAACCGAGGATACGCAGCAGACACCGGATGACTGGGTGAGGGACATTGAGCTGCTTGTAGTCCCTGTTGAAAGCTGACCCGGCTGGGCTGCCAGAGATCAGCTCCCAGAAACTGTCGCGCTCCAGACCCTCAGAGAAAGAGAGGGAGTCAGTAGTCGGGTTCGGCTCAAAGCCAAACCACTCCCTCAAGTCAGACAGCCATACACGGTGGGTCTCACTCAGCATGCGGAACCTGATGAACGGGTTATCGTTCCGCGAGTACTTGAGCTCCAGAGAGGAAAGAAACTCCATGGTGAGCTTCTTGTACCCCCTCTGGGCGATCTCCCAGAAGGCTGGAGTGATCCCGATCCGGGTGGTGATGCGGCGGAACTCATCCTCCAGTCCCAGCGTCTGAAGAGCAGAGAAATCGACAATCCTCGTGTTGTTGATCGTCTTTGTCAGCAGGATTTCGAAGTTCTTGAGCTGCCGACGGGTCGAAATGAGGAAGTACTGCTCGGCGTATGCGTCGGCACGCTGGGTGGCATCAGAAAGGGCCGTATCGGTGCCCATGGAGTCAGAGGCGTGGTCAGAGCTGGGGTCGGAGCTGTGATCGGAGCCGGGAACGGAGCCCTGGGCGGAGGCCTGGTCAGAGGCCTCGTCAGAGCCCTGGTCCTGGTCTCCAGATGGATGGTAGGAGGGGCTCTCCTGTGGGCTCCGGTAGCCTGAATGATGCCCACTGGAGGTGGTCTCGCCCTCATAGTAGAGGGGCTCGAGAGCGTCCCGAAGGGAAGTACTCTGGCGAGACCCAGACCTGGCTACACTCTCCCGGGAGTGGCGAGATGCTCTCGAGCCACTCCGAGACGCACTCCGGTGGGAGTGATGAGAAGACGTAGGTGCAGCAGCAGGAGGGACGTCGGCTGTCGGGCCAGTGGCGGAAGGAATGGAGGTGTCGTCAGAGGGTGCGGAGGAGCGAGAGGAATGTCGACTCATCTCTCTCAGACGTTTGTGGCGTTGGGTGGTAAGGGTCCGACTGGGTAGGTACGGCCTGGTCTGACCTAGTTGGTACGGCCTGGCCTGACCTAGGTAGGTACGGCCTAGCCGCACAGGCTGGTACGGGCCGTACCTAACTTGGGGTTTTGGTGTTGGCTGGTAAGGGCCGCACCAACTGGTACCAATGGCAATTTGGGGTTTCTTGCAACCAATCAACTCCTAAACCAGACAAAGTGATTACACAACACAGAAATGGGCTGGTAAGGGTTAATTGGTACAAACTGGTACCAGTTTGGTGTCAGGTCAGAAAGGTCGGTACGGGCCGTACCTAGATGGTACGGGTGGGCCGTACCAAGCTAGGGTTTTGACAGAAACTGGGCAGAACCGAGCAAGGAAGAGAGGGAAGCACGAAAATGGAGAGAAACAAAGAAAATGGAAGGAGAGGGACTAACCGAGAGCAAGAAGGTGCGGGTCGGACCGAAGAGAAGTGCGGCCTGGACCGGTGAAGTGCTCGGTTGGGTGGCCGGTGCTCCTTGTGCTCGGTTAGGGTGGAAGAGAGGTAGAATGAGTGGAGAAGGAGAGAAAATAGGAGTGGAGAGGGAGAGAAGAGAGAGTAGATTGAGAGGTGCGGCTGGGAAGGGGAAGGGGTGCGGGTTGGATCGGGTTTAAATAGAAAAAGGCGGCAGTTAATGCGTCGGTTCGCGTTTCTGACCTAGGTACGGTCTGGCCGTACCAAATTGGTACGGGCCGTACCAACCCATCAATTTTCAGGCCGTACCAATGTGGTATGGCCTAGCCGCACCAACCTCAAGTTGTCGTGGTTTCTCTTTTTCTTGACTTCTCAAGCCGCTCGTGATACAATGCAGGAGAATGAATGCATGTCTATCTGTTCCTAAGATGCAAAACAGGTAAAAATGGCTTGGGCTGCCTCCCAAGGAGCGCTCGTTTTAGGTCTCGAGCTCGACCTTCTCTTTTCAGGCTTTGGTTTGAGATGGATCGGAGAGATCCAAGCTCACTCGCAGTTCTTGGGGATGATCAGCAATGTAGTGCTTGAGACGCTGACCATTGACTTTGAAAGTCTGCCCCTCCTTGTTTTCCAACTCCACAGTGCCAAATGGGAACACTGCCCGCACTCGGAATGGACCGGACCACCTGGACTTCAGCTTTCCTGGAAAGAGCCTAAGTCGAGAATTGAACAAGAGGACCAGGTCTCCCTCATGGAACTCACGAGGCATGATGCGCTTGTCGTGAACCTGTTTGGTCCTTTCCTTGTAGATTCTCGCGTTCTCGTAGGCATTGAGACGCATCTCCTCTAACTCATGCAAGTCAAGGATGCGTTTCTCTCCAGCTGAGAGCAAGTCCATGTTGATGGCCCGTGTGGCCCAGTATGCCTTGTGCTCAATTTCCACGGGCAAGTGGCAGGACTTTCCGTACACCAATTTGAAAGGGCTCATCCCAATCGGAGTTTTGAAGGCTGTACGGTAGGCCCAAAGTGCGTCACTCAGCTTGAGCGACCAATCCTTTCTCGTTCTAGCCACGGTCTTTTCCAGGATAGACTTGATCTCTCTGTTGGAAATCTCGGCTTGACCGTTGGCTTGAGGATGGTAGGATGTGGTCACCTTGTGAGTGACTCCATGGCGACTTAGGAGATTGTCGAACTGGCGGTTGATGAAGTGTTTGCCACCATCACTGATGACGGCTCTCGGAACTCCAAAGCGAGGGAAGATGGTGTCAGTGAACAGTCTTTTCACTGCATTGGAGTCCGCATTCTTGCACGCTACTGCCTCCACCCACTTGGAGACGTAGTCAACTGCCACCAGGATGTACTCGTTCCCACACGAGGGTGGAAACGGTCCCATGAAGTCAATACCCCAGACATCAAAGATGTCTACCTCTAAAATAGAGTGGAGAGGCATCTCATTCCTCTTGGAGATGTTCCCGGTGCGCTGACACTTGTCACAAGCTGCGACGAAGGTCCTAGCATCTCTGAAAAGTGAAGGCCAGAAGAAGCCGGATTGCAGGACCTTTGAAGCAGTCTTGGAGAATGAAGCGTGTCCTCCGTAGGCTGAAGAGTGGCAGTGCTCAAGAATGGAGCGCGTCTCGTCGTACGGCACACATCGTCTGTAGATGCCATCAATGCCAGTCTTGAAGAGGTAGGGGTCGTCCCAGAAGTAGAACTTGGCGTCCGATCGAAGCTTCTTCTTCTGCTGGTATGACATGGTAGGAGGAAGTACTCCTGAGGCGAGAAAGTTCGCAATGTCTGCATACCAGGGCGCTGACTTGGTGTTTACTCGGTCAGTTGCATGGAACGTCCGATCTTGCACCGCATGAGTCGCGTGCATCGGTGTACCAACCGAGTGGATCTCCTCCATGGCAGAAATCGAATGGAATTGGTCATCAGGGAATGAGTCATCAATTGGCAGGCTACAAGAGCCCCATCTTCCCAGCGAAGTCGGGACAGATGGTCAGCCACGGTGTTTTCGACTCCTTTCTTGTCCCTGATTTCGATGTCAAACTCCTGCAGGAGGAGGATCCACCTAATCAAGCGAGGTTTGGCATCCTGCTTGCTCAACAGATACTTGAGTGCGGCGTGGTCAGTGTAGATCACTATCTTGGAACCAACCAGATAGGATCTAAACTTGTCGAGAGCGAACACAACAGCCAAAAGCTCCTTTTCGGTTGTCGTGTAGTTCATTTGGGCAGGGTCTAGCACCTTGCTAGCGTAGTAGATAGCACATGGCTTGTTCTCCTTCCGCTGCCCAAGAACCGCTCCCACAGCGTAATCACTCGCATCGCACATCAATTCAAATGGCAAGGTCCAGTCTGGAGGCTGCAGGATGGGTGCTGAGACAAGGGCTTCTTTCAATCGGCAAAACGAATCGACACACTCCTGCGTGAAGATGAAATCAGAGTCCTTGATGAGCAGGTTGGTCAATGGTTTCGCGATTTTCGAGAAGTCCTTGATGAATCGGCGGTAGAAACCAGCGTGTCCCAGAAAGCTTCGCACAGCTTTGACGTTTGTTGGGATCTCCAGCTTCTCGATCACCTCCACCTTGGCTTTGTCAACCTCAATTCCTTTGGAGGTCACCACATGTCCAAGGACAACCCCCTCTTGGACCATGAAGTGACACTTCTCCCAGTTCAGGATCAGGTTGACCTCTTCGCACTTCTCCAGGATTTTGCAGAGGTTGGCTAGACATGAGTCAAAGCTGGTTCCATAGACAGAGAAGTCGTCCATGAAACCTCAACCTCTTTCTCGATGAAATCTGAGAAGATAGCCATCATGGCTCTTTGGAAGGTGGCAGGTGCATTGCACAGACCGAATGGCATCCTACGGTATGCGAATGTACCGTAGGGACATGTGAAAGTGGTCTTGTCTTGGTCGTTTGGGTGAATGGGGATCTGGAAGAATCCTGAGTACCCGTCGAGGTAGCAAAAATGAGAATGAGTCGCCAGCCTTTCAAGGAGTTGGTCGACAAACGGCAGTGGGAAGTGATCCTTGCGCGTGGCAGCGTTGAGCTTTCGGTAGTCAATACACATGCGGTACCCAGATACCACACGAGTAGGGACCAGCTCATCCTTTTCATTTCTCACCACTGTCGTGCCTCCCTTCTTGGGCACCACGTGAACGGGACTCACCCACTTGCTGTCAGAGATGGGATAGATGATGCCTGCATCCAGGAGTTTGAGAATTTCCTTTTTCACCACCTCTTTCAGGTTGGGGTTGAGTCGCCGCTGGTGCTCCACAGACGGCTTGTGATCATCCTCGAGAAGAATCCGGTGTGAGCAGATGGCTGGGTTGATCCCTTTCAAGTCCTTGATCGAGTACCCAATCGCGCCTTTGTGAAATCTCAGCTTCTCCAGAAGTTTGGCGGTTTGATCGGGGTTTAGACTCGCATTGACGATCACAGGACAAGATTTTTCTGGATCGAGGAACTCGTATCTGAGATTGGTTGGAAGAGGTTTGAGTTCGGGAGTCGGACGCTCAGGCTGATCATTGACACGAGTCGCATCTGGGTGATCTGACTCGTGTGCTGTCGAGACGTCGGCCTTGGCAGGCTCCGCTCCACTCCTCGTCTCAGAGTGTGATGTACGATCCTCCAGATCCTCAGGAATCGCATCTGCTGCACAAATTGACTCGCTCGCCTCGCTTGGCAACTTTGAGAGGAATTCAGCGTCTTGGCGCAGCGAGTTGTTGACTTGTTCAAGAAAGTAGTCCTTGGCCAGATCAGCCAAGCACTCCTCCATCCCGTCAACTCGGAAACATGTCTCAGATCGTGACGGATATCTCATGGCGCGATCGATTTGGAATTTCACCTTCTCTCCTCCAAAGTTCAGAGTCAGGATGCCCTGCTTCACGTCAATTATCGCGCCAGCTGTACTCAGAAAAGGTCGCCCCAAGATGATTGGGACTTCCTTATCTTCTTCCATCTCCATGACGACGAAATCGACGGGCACGAAGAACTTCCCAACTTGAACTGGCAGATCCTCCACCACACCAAGTGGAAGTCGGACTGAAGAATCCGCCAACTGCAGTGTCATCCTTGTGGGCTTGAGCTCCCCCACTCCTATGCGATCATAGATGGTGCGTGGCATGAGACTCACGCTCGCTCCTAGATCACACAGGGCTTTCTTGATTGTAGCCTTCCCAATGGTGCATGGAATGGAAAACTTTCCAGGATCGTCCAATTTGGGGGGTAGCTCGCTTTTCAGAATTGCGCTGCACTGCTCCGTCAGCTTGACTGTCGCGTGCCCCTCTAAGCTTCTCTTGTTGGAAAGGATGTCCTTCAGAAACTTGGCATAGGTGGGCATTTGGGTCAGAGCGTCGGTGAAAGGAATGGTGATCTGCAGCTGCTTGATGACGTTTGCGAAGTTGGCGAATTGCTCGTTCAGTCTCGTCTCAGCTAGTCTCTGGGGGAATGGAACAGGTGGCCGGTATGGAGGTGGTTTCTCGGCACCTTTCTTCTTTTGACCACCTGACGCTTCGGATGGAGGTTGTACAGGTCTTGCCGAGCTTGTGCAGTCTGCACTCGCTTGAGGTTGGATGACCTCAGCTCGTTCTGGATTAACCTCCTTCAATGGAATTGACACAGGGGTCGGGATCGCGTCAGGTGTCGCGTCAAGGATCGGATCAACTGTGGCCTCACTAGGCATGGGTGGCTCGTCGTACTGGGTCCCACTCCTCAGAGTGATCGCCTTAGCCTCCTCTCTTGGATTTGGTTCGGGTTGAGCTGGAAGCTTCCCGGGTCGAGAGTGGCTTGAGGTGACCATCTGGCTCAGCTGCTCCAGCAACTTGCTTTGGGCGGCCATTTGAGTGCTCATGCTCTGCATCTGCTCCCACATCATCTGATTCATCTTGCCTTGCTCGTGAGTGAAGTTGTTCACTTCGGTAGGCGCATGTGACTTTGAGGGGTCAGATGGGGCTGCTCGGTTGCCTTGATTTGGAAAGGAAGCGTTCTGATAGAAGTTCCTGTTGCCATTGTTGCTGTTGCTGCTGCTCGAAGCTTGGGTTCTCCAATCGTTGTTGTTCGGAGGGGGGTAGTTTCCAGTGTTGTTCGCCCGATTGTTCCAGTTGTTGTTGTTGTACTGCGGCCTCTGGAAGCTGTTGTTGTTGAAGGGCGGTCTGAACGAAGAGTTGTTGAAAGGCGCAGGGTTGTTCTGGTTCGACCTCCAGTGCTGCTGCTCAACCGGATCCTTGGAGTAGGATCGGCTGAAGGGAGGTCGTGGGAAGAAGGAAGGCTCGTTGTTGAGAGAGTTGACTTGCTCACTCTCCTCGTCTTGTTGCACCAGCGGGCATTGCTCGTATGCGTGCCTCTCGTCTCCGCACATGACGCAGACTTGAGGTTGCTGTTCGACTGCCTTGACACTGAGCTTGTCCATTGCCCGCTGCATGGCGTCCATCTTGGCGGTGAGAGCTGTGATGTGATCGAGCTCGTACTTGCCACCTCCTTGGCTACCTCCTTGGCCTCCTCGCTGGCGTGACGTGTCGCGGCCGGACCACTGCTGGTTCTGCGCCATGTTGTCTATCAAGTTCATAGCCTCTAAAGGCTCCCTTGACATCAACGCGCCTCCCGCAACAGCGTCCACGTAAGCACGAGTGCTCTCATTCAGGCCGTCGTAAAACGTTTGAATTAAAAGCCAGTCGGGTATACCATGGTGGGGACAGGAGTACTGCAATTCTCTAAACCTCTCCCATGCCTCATTCAGGGGTTCATCAAAAATCTGCCTAAAGCTGGTCAGGTCTTGTCTTACCTTGGCTGTCCTCTTGTGAGGGAAAAATCTGGTCAAAAACAATTTGGACAAATCCCTCCAATTCCTAACAGAGTCCCTAGGCAAAGATCCTAACCATTTCTTGGCCTTATCCCTAAGGGTGAAAGGAAATAGAGCAAGCTTGGTGTAATCAGCATTCTCACCGTTGGTTTTGATGGTCGTGATGCATTCGAGGAAGGTCTGGAGGTGAGCGTGCGGGTCCTCGTGGTCGAGTCCGTGGAAGGTGTTCTGCTGCACCATGTTGACAACCCCCGGATTGAAGTTCGGTTGCTGTCCTGGAATGTGTGGTAGCCGGATCGCCCCTCGCGCGTCTCCAGCTCTCGGCACGTTGAACTCTCGCAGCGTCCGAGGCATGAAACCATCCGCTTCATCGTCCGTCATGCGGCCTTCTTCTTCTTCTCGCCTTTCTCTTTCTCTTTCCCTGGCCTCTGCCTCCATTCTGAGTCGGGCTTCGTGGTCTGCCTCAGCCATCTCTTCAGGTACGGGTGTCTTGGTACGGGTGGACCAGATTCGATACGGGTCGGACCAGATTCGGTACGGGTCGGACCAGATTGGTGCGGCCTGGCCGTGCCTGAATTGGTACGGGCCGTACCAGGGGGTGGCTGAGCAGTCTCGGCTGAGTCTGGAGGAGTTTGGTCGAACAGGGGCCCCTTGCTTCTCAGATTATATTTCAACCTGTATTTTCCTGCAGGGGGGGTTCAAAAGCCAGTTTTTAGTGATTTTGAATAAGAAAAAGCAAGAAAGATACAAGATAAAATCTAGATTAACTAAGTAAGGTAAAATCTAACTAGGCAATTGGTTACCGTCCCCGGCAACGGCGCCAAAAACTTGATGCGCGCAAAGCGCAACGCAAGTTTCGGTACGCTTGAGGGCGCACCTTTTAAAACCGCGTTTACACTCCACGAGTAAGGGATGCAAGTGCACAACCCCTATCGGGTAGTATAATCGGGTATCGATCCACAGGGACGGGCAATTACGAGGTTAGAATCTATCGAACTTAATCAAAAACTAGAAGTGAGAAATGGTTTTGTTTGGTATTTAATTTCCTAAAAAGGTAAATTCAAGCAATTCAAACAATTCAGGAAGATGTAATAAAATGCTAGAAGAAATGTAAATTGTGTTTTGATTATGGATAAAAGGCGTTTCCAGGGTTTCAGATTTCATCTCTGATCTGCCTCTAGTGGTACGGCCCGTACCAAGGTGGTACGGCTAGGCCGTACCTCACTTGGTAAGGCAAGGCCGCACCACTCTGGTAAGACCCGTACTGGCTTCCCAGAACAGAGCTTACCAGTTCGAGTTGATGCATTTCCTTGCTGGTACCTTGTGCTAAACTCTTTAGAAAGGTTCAATTGACCATACCTAAGGTTCCTAACCCTCAACCATCGTTTGTTGGATCAAGATCTAGGTTGGAATGCAATTGAGTGCCTTTTAGGGATTTCTACACCTCAACTCTCGTGTTTTGGTACAGATCTACCCTAGCTGGTTGATTGGAGACCTAAGGCACCCTCTAATCTGTCGATTAGAGGAGAATTCAACCTCTCGGCTTCAATTCGAACTATTCTACCCTAAGCACTTGATTTGGATGAGAGAATGAGATGATCACATGACCTTGATAGGTTCGATCTAAACCTAGAGGCACATCATACACAATCACAGCAAGCAAAGCAAGAGATGGCAAAGTAATCACAATCAATCAATCAAAAGAGTTCATACAAGATACAAGTCAAAGAAAGTCAAAACAAATCAAGAATCAATCTCTAAACCCTAGAAACTAAAATAACTACTCACAGCACATGATCTGATCTAAAAATACAATAAAAGGGAGAGAGATAGCCATGGATCGAAGGGATCGAGAGGAGGAAGCTAGATCCGTCGAGTTTCGCCTCTTTCCTCTTCCTTCCTTCTTGCTCCTAGCTCCTTAGCTCTCTTTCTCTCTCTTACTGTGCTCTCAAATGGATCTGGAATGGAATCAATACCGAAATTGGAGAGTTCCCCGCTTTAAATAGCCTCTGCCAAAATTTGAATCTGTCAGGCCGCCTTTAAGTACGGCCCGTACCAAATTGGTACGGCCTGGCCGTACCAGGCGTGATGAGCTGAAAAATGGCCAAGTCTGGTGAGACCCGTACCAAGCCTGGTAAGGGTCGTACCTCATCATCTGAATCGCCATTTCTTCGTGTGTTTTGCTCCAAACCTGCAGAAAACAAACAAACACTCAGCAGTACCAAATTCTAAAGATATATCGATGAAATGCACATGATTCTGGTGAATTATGGCACGAATCTGGTACTAAAACAGGCCTAAAATAGACTAAATATGCGAGGTATCACTCCCTCTAATCGAAAGATTGAACAAAAGACTCAGTGGATGGGCAGCCAAACACCTATCTATTGCAGGAAGAATAGTCTTGATTAACTCCGTGCTATCATCACTCCCGACATATTTCATGTCGTGCCTAAAGCTTCCAGAATGGGTAATAAAGGATATCGACAAAATACGAAGATCTTTCCTTTGGCACGGGGCAACACCTATACAACTCAGGAAGATGAACCCAGCAAGATGGACCTTGGCATGCACCCCTAAACATTTCGGCGGTCTTGGTATAATGGATTTGGCGACTTTCAATCAGGCTCTCCTAATAAAGTGGTATTGGCAATGGAAGAAGCCGCAACCCTCTCTATGCAAATCAATCTTTCAGCAAAGCATCGGCCAAAATGGTTTACCAGATTCACCAATCTTCAACACAGCAATCAGAGACTCAATAAAATTCTGCAATTTCGCATTCACGTATCAGCCAGGAAACGGAAAAAACATCCGGTTTTGGGATAACAGATGGGAAGGGATCACTATATGTTCACAATTGCCGAACCTATTCACCTTTGCTCTTGATGCAGACATATCCTTGCAGCAAATGAAACACACCACCTCACTACAATCCATGTTCAGAACCGGCCTATCGGACAATGCACAAGAGGAACTGGTACGGCTACACATTGTCTTATCGGGTACAACACTGAACCCGCTAACCCACGATGATATATCATGGCCCTGGAATGAATCAGGTCAATACACTGTTCGAGGGGGGTACCGCCTAATGAAGACCGGCCCTACAATTCATAAGAACGCACATAGGATTTGGAAAATTGCCGCACCACCTAGAATGAAAGTTTTCGGGTGGTTGCTGCTATTAAACAAGCTCTTCACAATTGACAATCTGAACAAAAGGGGATGGCCGTTAGTTAACAGGTGTGTTCTTTGCAAGATGCAAAATGAATCGGTGAAGCATATGTATGAGGCATGCACGTTTTCCAAAACAGTATACCAAGAACTAACAAGGGTAATACCGGACAAGTGGCCACTAACAACTACGATCACTACGATTGGGATGTTAACAAGTACCAAAATCCCAAAGTTGCAAAGAGGCACCGTGTTGATAGCACAATTCTGCATTTGGAGGGAGCGTTGCAATAGGACGTTCACAGAGGAAAACAAAGAAGCGACAGACATCAGAGATGAAGTACTATGGCAATTGCAGTTCATCCCAGAAAGAACAACAACAAACAGGGAGTGATCATCCACGCCGCGGCCAATTTATTTGACTCTCCACAAACTTTCACTCTTCTACATTAGGCTTTCTATTTTCTTCTTTTAATTCTCTTTCTGATTTTATCTTTCCTTTTACTACTCAATCTGTTTTGAGTAAAATTATCTTTCACTTATTGTAGTTACATCACCAATGTAACAGAACATTAAAATTCAATCAAATATGGGCTAGACCCCTATTTTTCATCAAAAAAAAAAAAAAAAAAACAAAGCATATTTGACTTTGGTAAAATATAAAATGACAGTCGTGAGAGTTATTTTGAACAAAAATTGACAAGTATTTATTTTTGGTTCTTAGTGCGAATTCTAATTGATGGAATTTTTTTTTTGAGAACTCAGTAGAGGCTACTGAGATTGTTGAAAAATAAATTACATATCCAACTCAAAACAACCAGCACTCTTATCTAACCATCAAAAAAAGGAAAATAAGAAAGAACATCTTAATTAACAGTGGCTTCTCCAAAGAGTTGCTGGAAATTAATATCCGTTTTGACTTGCATTTTAGGATAGGCGGAAATAAGCGTGGGAGTATTGAATTGGGATAGTTATCATGAGTCATGATATTTTGTTATTTTTATTGATTGTTATTCTATAATATTTTCTGTTAAAATCTGACTGAAGAATGTTTATAACTAAATATTTAAAGTTGAAAGTTTAATTTCATCTTCATCTTAAAAAAAAAGTCATTGAAATTAATATGTATCAAGCATTCCCGTGTTCTTATTTTTAAGTGGCCCTTCTTTCGATCAAAATCAAACTCAAATTAAGTTTTGATTAAGTAAATCACACAGAAATATAAATGAGAATTAAGTTGATGGTGATGTTTTTTTTTTCAATGAAATTGACAAAAGAAAAGGCTCGTGTTAATAATTAGATGCTTGAAAGCAGAAATATGGATACATTGAATGACTAGACTTGAAAGTACAGCAGTGTGATAAAATGCAATGCATGGCATCTTTAACATGCGATGCATCATTTGCTTGATCACAAAAACCTTCCCCTTGTGGTCCTTGTCATCTTCAAGTAAAGCAATAGCCTTCTCTATGTTTTTTTTGTTTTTATTTCTCTTTCCATTGAGTAGTTCAAATCTAATTGTGCACACAATATTCCTATCCTCTATGCAGCCAGTAGAGCCAATAAATGGTTCAACAAAATAACATTCAGACTATCAGTACTATTTATACCAAAGAAATGCAAGGCACCAAGAAATCATTCATTAAATAGGATATTAGAAATCATGAGAGTAGAACTTGAGAGCAGCAACACACACACATACAAAAGAGTTTCAAATTTCAAATGGTCCAGCCACACCTACTTTACCAGAAGGCAACAAACTATCAATCTGTGGAATATCAAGTAGTTAACCTGTATATATTATTCCTTTATATGCCCATTAATTAGCCTTTATCCCGGCCTTCAATAAGGAGCCTGTCTGTGAAATCACTTTATCCATAGTTACTGGAAAAAAGTTTCATATAAAAATTTCAAATTATAAAATCGACCAAACAACAACCGATCATGACTAAAATAGATGGAAACAAGAAATTTGAATAAAGCAATAGATTAACACGCATTTGTGATCTAAGTCGTGATAGATAAAAAATGAAGGTTTATAAATTAATTTAATGTTATTTTTCATTTTATTTTGACTGCTTGATTTTATACTAAATGAATTTCAAAATTTCAAAATTTTGAATGTACACACATCACTCGTGAAGTAGAAGTTTCAACGATTTAAATTCGTCATTTGAAATTGATTCGATAAATTTTGGAGTTATACTCACCGAACCTTCTTGGTGAGCATAGTGTACAAGCTAACTTTACTCTCATGAGAACGGAGTAGGTCCGATGTCCATCGGACCTACTTTTAGGTTCAACGACATGATGACCGTCCGATCTAATTTAAGATATGTGCGCACGGAAATTGAAACAGACACGCACGAATTTAAAGTGTTTCGCACGAATTTTAAAGCAAATAGACGGTGATTAAACCCATCGAACCAGAGTAGGTCCGATGGGCATCGGACCTACTCTCAAGTCTACTCTCATATATATATAGAGAGAGAGAGAAAGAGATGGACTATGGTGAATTGCGAAGTAAGGATCTTGTTTTACTTCACGCTCAAATCTCCGTTTTCAAAGACTAAACAGTTGATTCGAACCGCTCAACATGATATCCATATTGAAATGTGCTTGGAGACCAAATTTTATATTTTTTGGAAATTTTTACTATTTTTTTGGATAGGTAGAAAACCGCACTTTTTGAATGGATTTTGGACCATAAAAATTATGATTTTGAAATATTCTAAAAAATTAGTAAACAATTTTCATAAAAATGTAAAATTTGGTCTCCTAGCACATTTCAATATGGAGATCATGTTGAGCGGTTCGGATAGTCTCTTTGAAGTTTCAATATAGAAAATATAAGCATGAAGTAAAATAAGACCCTTACTTCGCAACTCACCATAGCCCAACTCTGTATATATATAGAGGTGGCTAAGATCAAAGTCCTTGGTGGTGCTACCAATTAGTTTTTGTAATTTTAAAGTTCAAATAGTTGATATGAAGTGCTCAACGTGTTCTCCATATTAAAATGTACTTGGAGACCAAATTTTACATTTTTTGAAATTTTGTTACTATTTTTTATGGATTTTTGAAAATCACTGTTTTTCATATTTTATTTATATTTTTATTATGAAAACAGTGATTTTCAAAAATCCATAAAAAATGGTTAAAAAATTCAAAAAAAATGTAAAATTTGGTCTCCAAGCACATTTAATATGAAAAACACGTTCAACACTTCAGATCAACTATTTGAATTTTAAAATCGCAAAAACGAATTGGTAGCACCAAGGCCTTGGTCATACCACTTTGATCTTAGCCAACCTCTATATCTATATCTCCAAAACGAATTGGTAGTACCAAGACCTTGGTCATACCACTTTGATCTTAGCCAAACTCTATATATGTGTATATATATATATATATATATATATATATAGAGAGAGAGAGAGAGAGAGAGAGAAATGAGCTATGGTGAGACGTGGAGTAAAACAAGTTTGTACTCCACGCCACTATATTTTTATTTTGAAAATCCAAACAACCGATCCGAACCGTTTAACATGTTCTCTATATTGAAATGTGCTTGGAGACCAAATTTTACATTTTTTGGAATTTTTTTACTATTTATTAAGCCACTTTGAAAATCACTGATCCGGTGGTCCAGAAAATTTTACTGTTTTTTATTGTTCACAGTGGATCAGCGATTTTCAAATTAGCTTAACAAAAAGTAAAAAAATTTCAAAAAATGTAAAATTTGGTCTCCAAGCACATTTCAATATAGAGGACATGTTGAACGGTTCGGATCGGTTGTTTAGATTTTTAAAATGAAAATATGCCGTGGAGCACAAACTTGTTTTACTCCACGTCTCACCATAGGTCATATATATATATCTTTGAAAATTGCTAATCATATGGTCCAGAATTTTGTTGCACTGTTTTTACTGTTCACCCAGATTAGTAATTTTCAAAGTGGCTTAATAAATAGTAAAAAAAATTCAGAAAAATGTAAAATTTGGTCTCCAAGCACATATTAATATGGAGAACAAGATGAACGGTTCGGATCGACCATTTGAACAGTGGAAACGCAAAAATGAGTTATAACAACCAAAATCTAATGATCATAGGAACATATAGAAAAGTTTAAAAATTTATTCATGATAGCTATTGTTTTAAAATTTATTCATAACAGAAATATGTTAAGAGTATTAAAATTTATTCATTTTAATAATGATAGCTATTGTTTCACTACTAACTTCATGTTAATATTCATCCAACGAAAAATCTAGTGCTCCTAAACGTACTTGTTATTTTGCAATATTTATTTTGTTAATATAATATGAGAAGAGTTCAAATACTTTCGTGTTTTATGCCTGTATTATTAAAACTTTAATAACTAAAAAATTAAAAATAAAAATATTAGACATGTTCGATCTACATCAATTTCTATATGTGCATGTAAAAGAGCATTTCCACTTTATTTTAATTGATATCAAGAGCTTGACAAAATATACTACTTGAAATAATTTTTTGATATTGAATTCAACTTTTATTCATATAAAAACAAAATTAAAAAATGAGAAGTTTTTATGTTCATACAGAGAATATGACGTTGAATTTGCTAATAGGCACGGACTCGAAGGTAGTTGTGCCAGGAGATTTTATTTGACCAATGAAATTTATAATCTTTGTTATTAGAAAATGAGATAGTAGAGGCATGATATAAGCATAAATAATGCAATAATTTGAACCCTCACCAGATAATATAGATACTTTTTACAATTTTCATTTTATGTAACTTGGAGCTATTATATAATTGTATTTACTAATTTGAAAATTTGTTTAGAAGCAAATAGAGAAGTGCCATATTGTTAAGTTTAGGGAACAAATATTAATTTAACCTGAATTTTGAAATGCGTTTTGGATGAAAAAAACAAAACCTAACATTTGACGCGGGGGGTGAGGGATGTCAGCCCTGGAGTAGGGGTGTCAATGGCTACAGCACGGGTTGGATGCAGACATTTTCATACCTATACCTATTAAAATTGATCTTATTCATATCTTACTCTTACCCATTAAGATCCTTTAATATTATAGGATAACGAAACGGTAGCGGGTGAATAACAGATAATACTAATATAATAATTAGTTTTATTATATTTTACAAATTATATTTTACTCATTATATAATATAACCATTTAAATTGTTTTTTCACTCATTATAATTTTTTATTGCACAATTTGAAATTGGAAAACAAAATTTCGTCACAGCAATGTGAAAATGTGACTATGTGAGCCAAATTCTTACAAAATTTACATTTCATTCTTACGATTAAGTAAAAAGGCAAAAAAAAACGAAGAGGGAAAGAAAAATATATTAAAGATACACTTGATGCACTGGAATAGAAAGAAGCAGTTTAGGACACTGAAATGAAAGAGTAAATCTAGATGCACTGAAAATTGAGTTGAATATATATAATATATATATATATCTATATATATATATATATATATATATATATATATATATATATATATATATATATATATATATAGAGTATGGCTAAATTGCTGCCGGCAGCATTCTGGCCAGATGCTGCCGGGGGCAATTCGGTCATTTCCGGTGTTCAAACAACAAATTTTTTTATACAGATATGTTCTAAATATTAAAATCTACTTGGAGACCAAATTTTACATTTTTTGGAATTTTTAGCTCTTTATTAGGCCACTTTGAAATTGGCTGATCCGGGTGAACAGTGCACTAAAATTCTGGACCGTGTGATCTGGAATTTTCAAAGTGGCTTAATAAATAGTAAAAAAATTCCAAAAAATGTAAAATTTGGTCTCCAAGTAGATTTTAATATTTAGAACACGTTGAACGGTTCGAATTTGTTGTTTGAACACCGGAAATGACCGAATTGCCCCCCGGCAGCATCTGGCCAGAATGCTGCCGGCAGCAATTTAGCCATACTCTATATATATATATATATATATAATTTTAGATTTTATAATTATTTTGTAGGATAACCGATACGAAATACTTTATCTATTTAGTTAACAAAAAGAAATTCTTACTCGTACCTATTAGCTAACGGAAAAAAAAAATTTACTCATACTATACGAGTTAGATAAACGGCTAAAAAGATACTGTTGACACCGTAGGCTCCTGATTTGGTAAAGAATGTTGAGGGAATATTTGACTTGGTCAAATCGAGTAGAGCAGATGAGGGGTTCACAATTCACAAACGGTGTGATAACGGGATATGACAGTCGTTTAAAATGAAAGGCTGACAGATGGGGTGTCTCCTGTCAGAGTTAAAGTTGACCTAAACTAGGGGCTAAGTCAGAGTTAAAAAGCGCTGGAGTCCACACCACAGAAGTAATGATCATCCCTCTCATCTCTCAATTGAAATTAACCCGCTGACAGATGGAACCCACATGAAGGGCATCCCACGAGCTGACGAGTGGGGACCAAAAAGGAAAACTGGATAATGCTGTACTGAATTACTGGAGAGAATGAGAGATTTGTTCAGTTGAAGTTCGTTAGCTGAGATTTTCCATCTAGATTGATTTTTTAAAGAAGGTGACATAAACTGAGGTCAAGCTTCTAAATAAGGGAAGCATTGTAAGAGAAGAAGATTGATGTATGTAAAAGAGAATTCCACATTGATGTCATTCAATTTTCTCTCTCTTCTGTTCTTCTCTCCTCTTTCCACTCTTAATCTCAAATGAACGAGGCTATGGTACTATGCACAATGCATACTGATCTATACTATAGATTAATATTTTCATTTTTAAAGTTCTAACAATCAATCTGAACCGTCCAATATAATTTTCATATGAAAATGTACTAGTAGATCAACTTTTATATTATGTTTTTTTAGATAGATAAAAAATCACTTGATCTAAGATTCTAAACTAGAGGTGTAAACGGAGCGGATTCGGAGCAGATGATGCTAATACCAAATCCGTATCCGCCTTTCAATGAGCGGATACGGATACGGATACGAATAGTAAACGGATATCAAAATTTAAAACCATATCCGCCTTAAATGGATACGGATAGGAGCGGATAATTTACGGATACGGATTCGAATACGAATATAGAACAGATAATTGTCGGATATTGAGTTATATGAACTTTAAGATATAATTAATAATTAATAAAATTTAAATATGAAAATAAATGAATAATTGTAAGTTGATGGAGATATTAATGTTGGAAAGATGGGAGATATAAGATATTCATTCCATTGATATAATATATAAACAAAATAAAGAAGTAGTAACAAAAGATAGTGTGGTGTAGTAGTTTGTAGCTTGGTTGCTTAGACTGTCACCTCTTATGACATGAGTTCAAATTCCCTTGAAGGCAAAATAATTTCTTTTAATTAGTGGGTCCAAAAAAATTTATTGGGTTTCGGATGATTCGGCTATCCACTCCATTTAGGTATTACTATCCGTATCCGGATCTTCTGTGGATAATTGATAATTATCCGTATCCGTTTAGATCCGGATACGGATTATATGCGGATTCGGAGCGGATATCCGCATCCGTTTAAAGACCTATTCTAAACCATTCAAAAATAGTAATTTTCTATCTATATAAATTTTTTTTTTTAAAATGTAAAATTTTGTCCGTAAATACATTTTTATATATATATACGTAAATCACATTGAACAGTTCAGATGGACTATATTAACTTTAAAAATAAAAAATTAATTCACAGTATGGTCCAATTGCGCTACGCATAGTACCATACCATCACTTATCTCAAATTCTCGAGTGAGTTAGTTGTGACCTTTTCCAAGATAGTAACAAAAACAGCCGAACAAAACACGGGAAAAAAAAGGTCAATTGGATTGAAAAATTCCAAAGGAAATTGTTCTCTTTCCCACAAGAGGACTTTCAAAAAGCCATATACAAACCCCGGTGTAATCCTAAAAGGAAGCCAATTTACATCAAAATACATACACTCACAACCAATGTTAAGAAATATAAGAAAAAAAATGAAATCCCACTATATATCTACACTAAGCCTGCCCTATGGAATGGAAATACATGTGGATGAAACAAAAGCATCTCACTAAGTATTTCTATTAGTCAACCTGCTAAACTAAACTAATATACAAGAATTTTTGTTATCTAACAACTCCTTGTCATCTAGTTTTAGAGAAAAGCTTCATCTTTCTTGCAAAAAAACCCAATGGAGGTCTCAAAATCGGCATCTCCTCAATTATGGCATCTTCTTTATTTAAATCTGCTATGTTTACCGAAACAGATCCTGTTGGTGAATCTGAACCCGAGCCCGACCCATTAAGATGTTCATTGTGCCTCAAATCCCTCAATAGGCAGAGCAACCTTTTCGCATCTCCTTGCCCCTCTTGACTTCCATTTACCGAAATGTCGACCAAGGCCGGTATCACACCTTCTTTCATCAGAAGAAAACAATTTTCAAAGCTACCTGAACATAGAGAGAGAAGTATGACCAATGCATGATCTTGTTCTTGGTGGGTCCCAGTTTCAAGGAACTCAGAAATTGATGCGAGACACCCTTCAGTTGCGGTGATCAATTTTAAGGTATCTTCCATGCAACTCAAGCTGCTCATCAGTTTTAGGCAATATTTAGCAAGTCTTTCTTCATCGAGTAAAGAGGCTATTTTAGAAATGAATTCAGCTGTGACAACATGAGATACCAAATCTCTGTACTGGGTAAGAATTTTGTTTAGGATTTTCAAAGCTAGATCAAGATACTCAGCATCTTCCTCGGTTTGAACAAATTGTAATATTGAGAGAATAAGGCCTGATTCAGTAATTCTGGATACATTAGCAGATTCTTCGGTTAATTTATCTAGGACCAGTAGAACTTCATGCTTTGCTTTTGTTTCAAGAAATGATGAGAAGAGATCTAACGAGTCTTCATTTAAGTGTGGCATCTGAAACCTGTATTTCAACAAAAAAGGAAATCAATTTAAATGAACCCTGTTTTCAAAGGGGCAGAGGGGCTCAGCGGCACATTTTATGAATTATTTCCATAGTATTGTGATTTTCAAAATCATGGTTCTTTTTGTAAATTCAATAGGGAAATTTTTGAAATATTTTTTTGATCTATCACAACTTGAATTGGAGGTACGGACAAAAGCAGTGGAAGATTTCAAAATTGCTCAACTTCATTTATGTATTGGTAATGTTAACAATGTGACCTTCATAAAGCCAAAAGTTAAAAGTTCTTGTGGCAATTACATGACCAAGTAAGCGAGATTTAGATAAAGGAACCAAATCTCAGCTTTCTGATAGGCACTTAGAAATAAACAACCATACTTTTGGTTATTACCAGTTAAGTTTTATCTTTCTCCTTCCTAAAATAAAAGATAATAAAATATACTGCATGGCAAGGAGAAAAAGGTTACCTGCTATTGCTAAAGAAAGCAAGGAGCAACTGTAAACCAGTTCTCTGTGCCTCCAAATCACATCGTTCATAGCAACTTCTCAAAAATTCAATTAATTCCTCCATAAATCCATTTGAAACCATGGAATAAATAGTCTCCTCATCCCCTTTCAAAACAATTTTGAAATCTTCCACTGCTTTTGTTCGTACCTCCAATTCAAGTTGTGATAGATCCAAAATGAACTTCGAAAACATTTTCCTATTGAATTTGCAAAAAGAACCATGATTTTGAAAATCACAATTCCAAGGAAATAATTCATACAATGTACCACTGAGCCCCTCTGCCCCTTTGAAAACACGAGATGAGTCAGAGACGAAGCTTGAATCCGAGGAAGCAATGGATGTATTGCTATGGTCAAATTGAAAAGGTAAATTTCTGACCTTGCCGCGAATAATAGGGGTAGAAACATCTTTCAAGCTTGTGATTGAGTATTGACTCTGCAGGGTTTCTGACATAGAAAAGGACCCGCTTTCAGATCCTAACCCCTTTTTTTCTTGAGAAATCACTGATTTGACCTTTGCTGACTGAACCTCGTCTGGTTGACTTGATTTCATGCAGTGGTCCCTGTGCCAACCTTCAATAAGGTCTTTCATGGCATTGTTTGGTATAATCGCAAAATTGTCCAACTTGATTTTAGTTCTAGGACACGTGTCATTCCCCTGTTCAAACCAATTCTTGATATTCTCTCTCTCATAAGTTTGTCCCGAAGAAATGATCACTGGATCGAGCATTAATTCAGAAGAAATTGGGCACAGAAATTCCAGAGGCGGCGAAACAATAGAAGTACTAACATCTTCTTGTTTAAGGGGCTTGTGGGATTTCAGATCAGGCTTGATGGGATTTGGGTTAATGTTTTCTTTGGCGCTTTTCTCATATTTCTTCACAAGGTTTAGTAAGTAGATAAGCACCCCTTGTTTCTTGAATTCCTTGTCACCATTGACATTTTGGAGCAACTTTTTAATTGCCCTCCTTTCAATTAGAATAGATTTGGGGGTTGTAAGGCTTAGTTTAGAGGCTACAAACTGGAAGGTTGAGAATTCAAGTTCTTCAGGACTGTCAGCTTGGTGTAATAGCTCTAAGATAGATTTCCCAGCCTCCTCATCTGATGGATCAATGCTGAAATTTGCATCATTTATGTGATCTATGACCTCAACAATCTGTACAGTGCATAAAATAAAACGAATAATTAATAAATAATAAAGTCAAATTAATCTACAGAAGTGAAGAGTACAGCTATCATGTCGTGTTCTGTAGACTCTTTGTTTGCTAGCCCTCCAGGAACCAACCAGTAAAACTTACACCATATATTATAAAAAAATAAAAGCTTCCAGTTTGCCCTCGAAAATTTTAAAAGTTCCATGGTTGCCCCTCAAAATATCAATGTACCATATATGCTCCCATAAAATCACACAGATGAAATTATATTCAAAAGTAGTACAGGCAAAACAGAATGCATGATCTAAATTCCCATTAATTGAATATATATACCCGTTACGGAAGTAGTATAACTAAAGTGGAATTCATAATCTATGTTCCCATCAATTGAATATATATATACCCATTTACAAATGCCTGAAACAGCTAGGAGAAATTTGTTCTTCTTTATTGACTAAATTCCAGTGAGCTGAACTATATTCCCTCTTACCAAAACATAATGGATATGGAAGAGAGAATTGTAATTACAGTAATATGACAACAACCAGCATAAGAATTGTAAAAAAGATGGTTTATCTTATTTAAATGATGGTATATCGAATTAATCTTGTAAAGGCATTTAACCCTAAGGGAAATCTTAAAAGAATCTGGGTTTTAGGCGACGCACATAGGATAGTTTCTTTTTTCAGAGGAAAGTACGGAGATCATGAACTATTGAAGGGTATCCTGGACAATTTCACCTTATAAGTAATAATAAGCGAAGAATTGAGAAAACTTCAAATACCTTAGTGGCAAGTAGAGGTTGCACCATGGTTTGGATAATACATAAGCTCTGAGACAAGGAGCTTGTTATTCTCCGGCACCTCAGTAAAGTTGCCTCAGCAGTTATAGCCTATATGTACAAGAGTCATAAATCAGATGTAAAAGGTTATATTAACAAAAAATATTCTCAGACAGAGTGCTCGAGGGCATAATGCAATTCTGATTGTGTAAGATAAAAGAAATTTGGAATCCTTTTCTTTAATTTTCTTGTCGGAATCGAACAGTTTAGGTTAAAAAACATCTGTGTACTGCCAACTTTTTTATACTCCTAAGGTTTTTTGGCTGAAATTATGCTTAACTAAGGTTTTACATTCATCATTTTTACATTCTAATCTAGCATTCTCTATAAATCTTCCAGTCCGAAAGCAAATTGAAATCATGTACACTACCATGGTATAAGTGAACTTTTACTGAGCGACATCCAACTACTTGTTCAACATCAATGTTTTGGCTAACAAAATTAATGATGATACCAAATGGAGATGATCAGATTTTGTAAAGCAAGACATGGGATCTTTCTAACTGCAGGGACCAAAACAGGAATGTGTAACATAGTATGAACCACTTGTGTAATTTCTTGAACTAAATAAAAGTACCAGGTATAGTTTGCTAGAATCCGTGCATTGCTGGATAATATGCTTTCCTTTATCCACCTGATTGTTTATAGAACATAGCTCTTGTATGCCTACTCTACTACCAGGCCGGGCAGACTCAATTGCAGGTAGAATCCATGTGACTTTATCCAAAACATCTCTCAACACAGTGCACATCGACCTATTAACCTATGATGATTTGTGAGAAAAATTTGGGTAAGTAGTGATAGGTGGCATCATATCAGAAAAATAATGCATAATATCATGGAAGTTGTTTTGTATGTTTTTGAAAGGTAATATCATAAAAGTTGTTCTAACCTTTATATCATGATTACTTTGTGTCCCATTTGCTGACTCATTTGCATCACTCTCCATCTAATACAGGCTTTGTCTGCACTAATTATATACTTTTATATGAATATCTGTATAAAATAAATAGTTCAAGGTTACTTCAGTCATCCATACAACAAGTCAACAAGCACTAGAAAAAGTGGGGGGGAAAAAAAGATAACAAGAGTAGGCATTAGGCAAGCTGTAACTGTCCTTTTCTGTTTAGGAAAGTTTGTGTATTGGTCCTTCAACTTTCCCAAAAGCACCAATGTGATCATTGAACTTAAATATAAGCTAAACAAGTCCAGTCCTTATTTTTCTAGCATGGCCACATGAACCCAGTTTGTTTGGGTTCAATCAAAAAGGAAGGACGAAGGGTTTGAAACAGTAGAGAGTTGAAGAAATGATTCATTGTTTCATTTAGAGAGGGGTTGTTTTGATGAGAAGAGAAATGGATCAGTGTTTTCCAGAAAGTCCAGGACCTATTTGGTGTTCTGCAAAAGTTCAGGGACCAGTCTGAATTTTATCTTTGTGCTACAACTCTTTCAACAGATCAGAAAGAGAAACTTATAACTACACCATTGCAAATATACCATAAATAGATTCCAAAGCTTTCGTTTTCTCTAATCGAGCAGGTACAGTTAAGTCTAAATTTTATAACAAGTTCCCTCATTTGCTAATCTCTAGAATTGACAATTTCATCCCCCAGTCCCACCCCCCTCCTGGCCGAATTCACATCCTCCTGGACCCAAACCAAGTAACTGCTACAACCTTTTGTACACATCAAGCTTGAGAAACCAGTATAAAATTGTTCACCGGTAACTAACTTCTTTAAATATAATGACAACCATATAGATCCTTTGTTCTTAACAAATGTAATAACCTAGAACATTAAATCGTGCATCAGTAAATCAATAAATCATCAATCCCTATGCACGGTATTTCTGGAAAAAAAAAAACCCCAATAAAGCAACAAAGAGGAAACTGTTCACTTTAAAGCAACAAAATAAATGAACAGGGATGTTATCAAAAAGGGGAAAGAAACCTGATCAAAGATCCAAGTTTTTATCCGAAAGACCCCTTCTACTCACATAAACTCCTCCTCCTAAGCTTGAAATCAACAACTTCAGGCCTTCTAAGTATTAACTGGAGATAGACGAAGGAGATATCTATGAAGAGCACGTGTATGAAAAACAGAGAACTCAATTGAATCGATTTTCAATTGAGAACCAACGACGAATGGATGGATGTCAGAGACCGAGAGAGAGATGCTTTGGTCTGATCAGGAATATATACGAGGAAGATAGCGATTAGCGAGAGAGTAAATGGTAAGAAACATCAAAAAGGGCCTCCAGACAAATTTCCATCTCCTGTAAGCAAGAACACAGAATCGGTTCCTGTAACGAATCACATAATGCAGAATCTAACCTGCAAGGACCACATACCCATCTTTTGCTATCGTTTGCGCATGTTTTGACTGGTACGAGTGGCCTCAAAGAATCAAGAATAAGGTGGACCTAACCCGCGGGATGGAACATTCACTCCCACTTGAAAAAAGAGAGCTGATACGGGTCCGAGTTAGATGGCTCTACATTTTGCGGTTTACGGGACCCACATCCTCTGTCCTGACCCCACATTTGTATTCCAAAATATTTTTGAAAATTAGAGCGGACCCCCGCATTCGTATTCCAAAACATTTTTGCATTTTATCCCTTATGAGAGCTCATAATTTGTTTGCATTTGTCACTTTCCGGCGTTCTTAATTTTCCGAATTAATGACGTAGCGAGCGAGTTGCTGCTGAGCTAACTCGATTTTTGTGTAAGGAGACGAAATAAAACCCCACTGAATAAGATTGATGAAGTTAATATTACAAAATCTCCTACAAGTGACCTCAAGTTTTCCAAAATTTTAATTAGCATAAAGAAGCAGTTCCAAAATTAATATCCTTAAAACTATAATTGATCCGTCATTTCGATTTTCTTTTTAAATTTAATGATTATTGATTATCTTATGTATACAATTTGTACTAACTAATCTTAAGGTAACTATTGATAATAATGTAGACAAAAGTCGTATCATATGAAGCGAGTATTGATTTAGTTATATATGTGATGATGTCAATAGAAAATTTTGATAGATATATAATGACATAGAATGTCTGATATTAGTAAAAAATGATACTTTTCTTTTAATTTTAATTTCACATCTCTAACAAGTTCATATGCAAAGCTTCTTATGTATTGGACTTTAAACATCAAATAAGTAATTATTTAAACTGAAAAGACTATTATTATATCTCGGATGCACACTTAATGTGCATAACTAGTAACACATCAGATCACTTGTAATTTCTTATGTATCGGACTATATATAAACATTAAATATACATTTATTTGAACTGAAGTACACATACACTATTATTATATCTCGGATGCCTGCTCAATATGCATAAATAGTAACCCCTAAAAACATTATGAAATTAATCCTTTTCAATAGTTATGACATAATTTTAAAACTGTTGTTATGAAAATTTTATAGCTATTGAACAAATTTATAGCATGATATATTAAGAAAATTATTTTCTTCATTCATTTCAATATTAATATCAGTTTTTATAATTTCAATATTAATATATAATAAAATAGATGATACTAGTGTGAATTCATGTAATGACAAGAATCAATTTGATTCAAATTAAAATTTTGAAGTACTAAATTTGAAATAATTATGATTTAGGGACCAACATAGAAATAAGATGACACCTACCAGTCGCATACTTTGCCATTGCCATTGGGATTCGTTGTATTGAGTCCGAATAGACCATGCTGATCCACTGGCAGTGGGGTCTAGCCCGAACTAGTCAATGTGACCGTTTAATTGGGCAAAGATTTTAACAGAACAATTTAGCTTCATGCAGCACACGAACCATATACAGTGCTGTTTCGATTCTAAAGTTCATGCGCTGCATGAAGCCAAAACTACTCTGTTAAAATAGTTACCCATTTAATCATCTTTCTCTTTTCTCTTTTCTCTTTTTTTTTCTTTTTTTTGTTTCTGTTGACTCTTCTCCGGCGGCACACAGTGATGTGATCTCTCTCACAACCCAAATCTGAGAAGTCAATTTCAGATCGGTTTCAATTTTATAATGGACGGTTTTGTAAGAATGAATCAAGTCTTCTAATTTAAATATCAGCTAAAATTTTTAGACTAAAAATCGGTTCACATATCGCTTTATTATGTGATAAAGTCTTCTTTTTCCTTTTACATATTTATTTATTCTTATCCAGTAAAATAATAAAATAATATTGAAAAATATAAAATTTAGTAATCAAGTAGACCGGCACAATTGCTCTAGATTTTTAAAATTACAATTAGACCTATAAAACTAAAGAGAGAATTGTTGTATTTTTTTTCTCCATCAAAACTCTCAATTTTTTTATTTCTCCATTTTAATTGGAAGTAATTGTTTTCATACATATCAAAAACTAAAATATTTAATTTTCCCATCAAGACTTATAATTGTTTATTATTCCACTAAAAACAAACAATCTTTCTCATTTTTCCTTTCTTTAATCTAATTTTAAACTTTTATTTGAGCTTATTATTGTTCTTTTATTTTAAGAGGAAATGTCTAATATCATTATCTTCAAACGAGCATTTTTAATGTCCAACACGTTTTTTTATTTTTAAATTTTGATGAAAAAGTTAAATATTTAGAATTTTTTAAATATATTATGCTTCATAAAAAAATCGCCGTATAATAGCACAACCATGTTATCATTAATGCCGTTTACATAGCATAACCACTACAATCATTTGTGAATTAATTAAGTTCATAAATGCCATCAAGACTCATTATTTAATGATGGTATTGTGGACCAATTTTTTTTATTTTTTTTATTCCCGGGATAGTAACTTTTGACTTGCAATTGTGAATTCAAGTCTTTTGTTGGATTTAATTATTTGTTTGGCTCAACTTGAAGATCCATATAAATCAAATAAAGTGGTCAACCAAACCGTGGAACCTTGTTTCAGAATTTATATTGAGAAGTCAAAAGTTTCAATTTGAAACTGGTATTTGGTTAAACGCGGTTGAGATGTGTTTTTAAAGTTTATAAAGCTATAAATAATGCAATATTTTCTCCTTTGGTATACACGAGGTTGACATGTTCTTCTAGAATTCCTATAACGGATTTAAAACCAATTAAATGTTTTCGTAAATTATTTTTCTGATTAATTTAATGTTGAATCAGCCAAAACTACTAAATTATTCATGCAAAAAGGTACGTAGGTTTGAAATCCAACTTTTTATAAATATTAAACTTTTGAAAACAAAATCTTCATCTTTCTCTCTCAAAAATAATTATGATATATATAATTGGACCATGTATTTTCCATACATTTAGGAACTTTTAATCCTTACCAAGAACTGAGAGTCTTATAATTTGAAATAAATTATAAGGTTGTTTTTTCTAAGAACAATAATTCATATAGCATATTTTTTCCGGGCCAATTATCCTTTGTTTTTTTACATAAGCAAATGCCTCTTTTAGTTATACTTTGATTTTTTTTTATCACAAATATCCATTGAATATTACAAATATGGATAAAACATATTGTTCTGCTGACAATGATTGATCAATAATCAATAGCAGTTATCACCTGTATATAACTACTCAGTTAATTATAAATATTGAATGGGTTCTCATTGACAAGAAGTTTGTAAATTGTCATGATGGAACTTCATATGTGAATTGATCTTTTCTTTTCTCGCTCATTACAGTGTGGACAAAATAATTTCTTCATGGTCTTTCTTTTTCTAACATATATATAGTGTACATCATCAAAAAGTAAAGAGATAAAGTGGAACCTGTTAGGTTAGACTTGAAAAGATTTTACGCGCCATGACATTAATAAAGTTGTATTGCAACAAAAACAAGAGAAAGAAACATTCATGTACGCCTAGTAAATTAGGGGTGTCAACGGATACAATACAGGCCGGGAGAAGGCATTTTTATACCCGTATTCATTATGACAACGAAAAAAATCTTTATCTTTATCCGTTTTTTCAAATACGGTACGAATTGGATAAACGAATAAAAAAATGCCATTGACATCTCATGCTTTCTATAAAAAAATTCAAAACAAGAAAAAATAGAAAATAATAATAATGAATACAACTAATTTGTATTATGAAAATTTAGTAAAATTCAAAACTTCATTGTATCATGTATTATCTTCATACATACATATATATATATATAATTTTATTTTAAAAAAATATCTTGTAAGATAACGAAAAAAATCATTACTCTTACCCGTACCCGATAAGTTAACAAAAAAAAATCTTACTCTTATCCGTCTTTTCGAATACGATACTGGTCGGGTAAACGGGTAAAAGAATGTCATTAACACCTCTACAGTAAATCCTACAAATAGCATGTAATATATATGATCCTTAAAAATGTAAATAAATCAGTTGCTCCCTAGTTCCATATATAAGGAACGTATTAACCGTGTCATTTTCTTAATTACAGGGACTAAACAATTCAGATATTATTTGTTTGTATTCAAATATTTAAATGATACATATAAGAATATAAATATTTTTTAACAGATATTAATATGGATACGATTCAATTTGGAAGCAGATATAAATTCAGATTAGAAACTGAATTTATTTTAATATTCAAATATTTGTTATAGAAGTTCATATATCGCTTTAATTTGGACTTCATAGTTACCAACCCAATTAATTTTATATCTGGATTTAGTCAATTCACCTACTCATATTGAATCATTTATTAAAAATTTAAAACAGAACATTTTTTTTATACAATTTGACTAATAATAATGATGATAATTTACGATTGTATTTTATTAATCAATAAATAATTTTTCTTATAAAAATATTATGTATCAATTACACGTACTTATAAGTGTCCTTTTTATATAAATATACGATCATATTATTTTATCAATTATTATTTGATCCATATTCATTTAATATTCAATTCATATATAATTAAAACTATTATGTATTTGAATAGACATGGTGTTGCATCTGCTTAGTAGTGGACCCGCTGGCAGGGGCGGGACAGGCGGGAGCTTATGTGGATATAGTGTGCATTCATGATTTTATATTGATATTTATTGATTTCCTTCATAAAAGATAGGATCAGGTCAATAATAATAGTCTGAGAGGCTCTGACTTTTTTTGTTTTTTGCATCTTAACGCCCGTAGGCAATCTCTGACTATATATTTGCGGGTTTTTTGAATCATATTAAAATCTAAGTCAACAATAAATTAAGAGTGAGGCTATGGTACTATGCATAGCACGGTTTGGTCCGTGCTACGGCTTAATATTTGAGTTTTCAAAATTCTAGCGGTCGATCCGAACCGTTTAACATGATTATAAAATGAATATGTACTTGTAACTAAATTTTACATTTTTTCAAATTTTTTTACTATTTGTTTAGATAGGTAGAAAATCACTTGATTTGAAAATTCTGGACCATCCAAACAGTGATTTTCTATCTATCTAAAAAAATAGTAAACAAATTCGAAAAAAAATATAAAATTTGGCAAGTACATATTCATTTTATAATCATGTTGAACGGTTTGGATCGACCGTTAGAATTTTGAAAACTCAAATATTGAGCCGTAGCACGGACCAATCCGTGCTATGCATAGTACCGTAGCCTCACTCATAAATTAATAATGCAATTCCTTCTCTCTTATCTACGATGCTTAAATTAGTAATCTAGAGAAGAAAAATAACTGAATTTTGAACTTAAGTTTTTGAAAACATGCAATTTTCGCTAGGGTTAATAGGCAGGGGTGAAAACGGAGCGGATAGTAGTAAAATCATATTCATATTTATTTTTATTTTTTTGAATACGGATACGGATCAGATATCAACTGGATACAGATACGGATATGGATCGGATCAGATATTTACTAAAATAATTTTAAAAAATAACAAAGTTTATGATATTTATCTAATTTTAATGATGAAATAACAATATTTTTTCATAATATATATTAAAATAGAGGAGGGCTCAAATGCCCCATTGTTTCATGCCCCAATCGTGCCCCAACATCTATATCTTCAAATGCAAAGTTCAAACAGATCATCCGAACCGATCAACATGATATCCATGTTAAAATATGATTAGAGACCAAATTTTATATTTTTTGGAATTTTTTTACTATTTTTTAAGATAGGTACAAAATCAGAAAATTTTGGACCATCTAAAAACAATGATTTTGTACCTATTTTAAAAAATAGTAAAAAAATTCCAAAAAATTTAAAATTTAGTCTCCAATCATATTTTAACATGGATATCATGTTGATCGGTTCGGATGATCTGTTTGAACTTTGCATTTAAAGATATAGATGTTGGGGCACGATTGGGGCATGAAGCAATGGGACATTTGAGCCCTCCTCATTAAAATATATGATATATATCTATTATTCGAATACAAATAATTAAAACGTAAAACCATATCAGTATTCATATCCACACAAATATTTGGATATCGGATATCCACATCTAATTTTTCAAATTGGGCTCTAGTTGAGAGCGAGTAACCGGTGCATGAGCACAAGTGTACTCAGAAGGAGAGCAGTTTGGGTCCGATGGGTTTCGGGACCGTCCGGTCTACTTTAAGATTCGTGCGCATGAATTTTAAAGCAGATGCGAAAGTTGCGGATGCGAATCTTAAAGTAGATCAGAGGGTCATAGAACCCATCGAACTCACTTTGAGTCCGACGGACATCGGACCCAAATTCACGCTACTCAGAAGTGGATTGGTGCCAAATTGTAAGGAGACGCATTATAAGAGAAAAAGAACACCACGAAAGATAGAAAGTGAAACTTAATTATTTTTAATCGCACATGGTGAAATTTATTACAATTTTCTTTCTCAAGTCCCAATCACACTTCCTTCTCCAATGGTGAGCCAGTAACAAATTTAAGGCCTAGATGCTCCTCTGTTTTATCTGACTGTAGATCTTTATATTTGTAACAAGTGTGCTTCACAAATTCTATTTTTTCTTTCTTTGATTTTATTCACTGTGACTGTCGTCTGTTGCTGTCAAGATAATCATTTATTTGTCCTGTTATATGACCAATGAAAATAGTGATTCGTAAGTCGTAACTGGTAACTAATATATGTGTTCATAAAATATTTTACGAGTATAAGTTGATTTTTATAGATTTTTTTTTAAATAAGGAGATTGTTTCCACATTTTTTATTGCTACAAATTATGACAATCTTATCTTCATTAATAATTTAATCCATGCACAAATGAACTCAACTAGTTTTTGTTCCTTTTAGTCCCTGGCCTTAACAAATTATCCTTAATATATAAAAATATTTGAAAGTTTTGTTGTTGTTGTTGTTGTTGTGCTGTGCATGTACTGTTCATGATATACATCATAATCAACGTTTTATATTTGTTACTTAAATATAAAGTTAATTTTATAATATAAAAGTAAATTTGTTATAATTTGTGACTGATAATACCAAATGTGACACCAAAACGTTTATTTTCCTCCTTTTTTTTTTTGTTTTTCCCCAAATGATTGTTCTACAGTCTTACTATGGTGATGCTGCTCTGTGGTGTCTGTTTTCCTATGGTTATCTTTTGTTGGATTTAATTTGTTAAAAAGTAGTTCTTAGTTGCTTTTGATGTTTTAAGTTGATTTGAACCTGGCTGTTATGATTTGGAACTATAATTGTGAAACAATAGGTATCAAGTGTAGTACCAGTGCTGCTGTGCATACTCTTCAACATTAATGATACTGGTCACTAGTGGTTGGTTTTATTACTTCCAAAGAAAGAAAATAATAACCAAGACCAAATAAAGGGAAAAGAGAGCTACGTTTTCCCAACAGAGTCCATACCCTCTGAGGTAACAGACTATTTCTGTTTAGATCCGGACCGTCCAATCAAAATCTGGGTCAATCTGGTTGGAGATGGAATACATGGACTTAAGGGTGGCAAAAAAGCTCGTAGCTCGTGGCTCGATCGTGACTCGCACCTGACTCGCTCGCTCGTTACTGGGCCGAGCTGTTAACGAGCCAGCTCGCCACTAGCTCAGTCCAGAATTAACGAGTTCAAGCTGGGGCCTAGCTTGCTCGCCAGCTCGCGAGCTAGCTCGGCTAAGCATCAATTTGTGAATTTGTATGAATTTGTGTGCATTTTATACTGTCTAGCTCAGTCCAACTCGGTTCAGCTCGATGCAAAAAGTTTGTAGAATTTATTTGCTTCTTAAAATAAGATCCAGCCAGACCCAGCGAGCCAGCTCGTTAGCTCGCGAGCTAGCTCGGTTAGCTTGTCATGATTTCAAACTGAGATTTTAGCTCAGATGTCTTAGGTCCAGCTCGTTCGGCTGTAGCTCGGTCCAAAATTAACAAGCTGAGCTAGGAACTAGCTCGGACCGAGCCAGCTCGTTGCCACCCCTACACGGACTCCTTAATATTCGTGCAGATTCTGATTGGACGGTCCGGATCTAAACAGAAATATTATGTTATCTTATTAGGTGATATGAATTGTTTCCAACCTGCACTTTTAAGTTGTCACGTTTCTGCCAAGGAAACATGAGCATTCAAATCTTTCGTTAATATATATTTCATTTTCTCGGTACATTACTACACTTGAGACAAATTTGCTTTCATCATTTGATGTATTGTTATACCTTACATGGTTAGTATATGTATGTTTTTTTTTCCTCTCTCATTTTTTGGCATGATATCTGAAGTATTAAGTTCATATTTTCTTTCCTGACAGCTGAAGTTATCGAAAGGAAAAAATATACATATTCTCTTTGACTCGTATATATTCTTTAGAAAAGTGTAAGAACTCAAGTTTCTTTTTTTAAGGTGGCTTTAAATGCTAACTAATAATTTCATTGATAGAAAATGTATTTACAACAAGGTCAATTTGGGTCAGATGTCCATCGGACTCAAAGTGAGTTCGATGGGTTCGATGACCATCCGATCTACTTTAAGATTCGCGCCCGCAATTTCGTGTCTGCTTCAAATTCGTGCGCACGAATCTTAAAGCACATCGGACGGTCCCCGAACCCATCGATCTCACTTTGAGTCCGATGGGCATCGGACCCAACCTGTTCTCATTTACAACGACTCAAATAACTCTAATTTGTAGATCTAAACTTATTTATTCTCATTAATTTATCTAAACTACTCTCATCATCTAATTCTACTTATTTACACTCTTAAATATCATAATACCTCATTCTTCATCCCTCTCTACAACCGAATCTGCTTTCGTCCGATAGCCGCCACGCTCCGACAGCCGAATCTACTCACCGCCGCGCTCCGACGGCCAGATCTACCCACCGCCGCGCTCCGACAACCTGATCTACTCACCGCCTCGTACCGATTGAAAATAGTAGAGACTCTACGCTCCGAGCTCCGATGATACCGCATTCTTAGCTTCGGTCGTCTCCTCTCGACTCTCTCCCTTCTCTTTCATTCTCTTCCCGCTCGAGAAAGTAGAGACGAGAGAGAGGGGAGAATATGACTGTGTCGGATTAAGATCTAGAAAAAATGAAAGGGATGAAATGAAAAAATGAAAGAGCAAGAACCCAAGTTTCTTAACACTCCATTCACAAAATTGTCCCGTGCCTTTAATTTGCATCGAGATTTGCGTTCAGTATCAATCAAACAACTAAAATTAATCTTCTTTTTTTAACCAAAAGTATCAGAGCATAAATTATACAGTGTCTCATGCAATGAGCAATTAAAATGAAAAATGATAAAAGAATACTATTATAGTAGAACCAGATAGTAGCTTTACAAGTTAAAGAACCAACGAAATAAATAACTCAAATTGCAAATTTTTAACTAAAACATGAAAGTTCTAGTCACTAGTGGAGAATCAACAATCAATATCGGTCAAAAAAGACAGACATCAAGATCGGACCTGCTTGCGATCTTGATCACCACTAATCAGGATCATACCATAATTGTCTCTTTATAGATGGCCGATCTTGATAGTGATTTTCAAGAACGGCTTTTAAATTCATCCGATCCTAAAAGATATCAGTATCACATATTTGAGATATCTGATTCTGATGAGACGATACTATTTGTATAATTTCTACTAGTGTCTGATACAGTCACACTTACGTCAATCACTTTGTAATTTTTAGTACAACTAGTTCCATAATTGCGGCTACGCCGCAAAATTTTCATAAAAACTTATTTGTACCATATGTTGGCATTCAAGATTTAACTTTTTTCGAGTATGTTCAATACATGTATGTACATCATGCAGTGTGTGTAGTTCTTCCCTATTAAGACTTGTGTTGGTACTTTGAAAACATGAAAAGTATCAATCAATAATCAGAAGGAAAATGTATATTTGTTAGTAAATTTTTTGTAAATTTTGAACTTATTTTCAATATGCGCAAATGATACTTGTCTTAAGACCTTAGTGATGGAAAACATGTATGGCATTAAATATTGACAATTGTGCCCAGTTAGTCATTTCTCTAGATAAAGCTAAAATAGAACCAAAGAGCATTTAAATTTAGGGTTTACAATAATATATATTTACTGGCTAAAGCAGCATGATTGAGTAAAGATAATCATCTGGCAGTACAATAAGTAATATGCTCAGTTAGTAGAACTACTAGAAAAAAAAATATATCATCCATGGAAGTATAGAACTATAACTGCTGATATAATAACAATCAAAATCAAAATGAACAATTTCTAATAATAATTATTGAAATTGAAATATAATAAAAAAGAAGGAAATTCCTGATACTTACATGACAACAAAATCTTTGGGAGACGTCATAACTGGCGGAAGCTCGTCAGGATGGAAATGGCAAATTCTTTCGACATTTAAAATAAATGGCAAAGGAAATTTTTTTTGACAAACATCTACATGAGATCTTTATTATGTACCGGTACAGACCAACTATAAACATTAATTAGTGTACTAATTCTCATATGTTTATTAGCTCATCATTGGATCTCTCATTTGCACATACCGTATCTAGGTATGATCTCTCATTTGCACATAATAATAGGTTGATAGGTATGATTTCTCCAAAAACAGGGAATAGGAATAATAGGTACAGTAGCGACTGTAAGAGATACGAATTGGAATTGGAAGCAATTACACTACAGTTACATATTGTTTCACCCCGATAATCCCTAATCAATATCACCAACTGTCAAAAAAATAAGTAAACAAAGACTACACTACCAGCCCTAAGAATACTCTGACGGGATTAACAGGAGTGAACATGAATTAAATCTTCAAGCCAAAAAAAAGGGCAATTAAATTTAAAAAAGGGGCCTTAAATACCCATCCCTAACTGCAAGCAATATCCTAAAGGGAGGGGTAAATTTAATTGTAAAGAAGAAAAATAATGCTCCCATAATCAGAAATCACACTTGCTGGGCACGGTAATTTAAAAAGTTCATATTCAAATACCGCACTATATGGAGAGTACTTGCACCTAAGCAAAAATCACCCAACTTTTCTTAATTACACGACGCAATGAAGACTAAAAAAAAAATTCTTGAACTTTACCAGTAACATGACAGTATTGAACAACTGGATTCTAACGGTCCGATAAGAACATTTTATATGACAAAACAAAACTACATCCAAATATTTAGCACGGATTGCATGATAAAACAACCCTTTAAATCAAATTATACCAACCAAAGTGTTTCCTATGTACTACCTAATAGCATGCAAAAAATATTTTTAATGGTAAATCATCTAAATTGTTTCTATATATAAATGCAATGAATATAATGAAACATAAATCAGATATACTAACTAAAAGTAAAAGAATTTGTTTAAGTTTAGGGATCGGTTGAAAACAAAAAATAATTATAAATAGAATTTGGGTTACTCTACCTAGATCTGTAAATTTCAAAGGGGAAATAAAATTGATGGCTAACATGATCCGATTGAGATCTGATCCGAAAATGAATTATAAAACTCAAAAGTTGGGTTTACACTTTGACTGATGGATTTGAGCATTATTTGTTTGAACTTGATGAATATAGCACTACAAATGGACAGTAGAATATAGCACTGGCGGGCAATATAAATCCTAAATTGTTCATCATAAAGAACAAATTTTGACAAGGGGTAGAAATTGACGCACCGGATTTTAGAAAAGGCAGGAGAATCTTTCTTTGAGATCGGGTGCTGGTACCAGGCCTTTTTCTATTCCTTTGTGTTGACTGATCTGGTACCTGTGCTGGTACCAGCTACTTCTTGTTCCATATCTGAAAACGATAATTGTCATAGACTTTTGTGGTGGAAAACATGCAGTGCATTAGATATTGTCAATTGTGCCCTATTAGTCCCTTGTTCATGGATAGCTTAAAGTTTAAGAAAATGTTTGGTTTAGAATGTAGATTTTTCACCTTCCCTAGAGTTTTCCTCTTTGATTCCTAAGTCATGTTTCCTGCGCCGACCAACATAATTCTTGATGACTGCATGTATTGAAAATTTTTGAAGAAAAAGAGATTAGCGTGTGAAATGGAAATCTGCAAAGATGAAAACCACTGTAGAGACAGTATAATTCCTGATCTAAATCCCCTCTCAGCGGCACAGTATTATCTGTTCATATCAACAGAAACCAAATTCTACAAAAAAAAGGGGAAACCATATTATTGGTAAATAATACCAGTACCAGAAAGCATGTCTCATGCTACCGACAACCAAAAATATTACAACCATAGTTCTCAATGGAAACAAATGAAGGGAGGAACAGCTACTCAAAAATCACGAAGCGAAGCTGTGCACACTACATATCTAACTTAGAATGGAACATTGGCAGATGCTACAAAAGCTAAATTGTAAATCACTAAGAGCAAAACTATGGCTTATTAGAATCCATGTTTCACTTAGCCTTTCCCACTCACAATGAGAAGATAATAGTAGAAAACTCCTCAAGGCCTGTCAAATTTATAACATGATAAGATCAAATTTAAGTTGCGGTCGTTAACCAAGTTTCTAATTGTATGCGATTTGTGGGTGGCCTGCGATGGACCGTCTCAGACTCAGTTGAGCAAGTGAAAACTCAGTTGCAATGAAGATTTATATCAAAGGACAAATTCAAAACTTTTGAAGAGGTTAATCGAAAATTTTATAGGCTAACTTTGTCAAATGTGCAGGAGATTCAAATTTTCCAGTGTTTTTTGGTGCAAACCAGGCATGGAAATGCACTACAACTTCATTACTTAGCAAGACAAAATGAGAATCAAAGTAATAAAATCTCGAGGGCAATTCAGCTAAGAAAGTAAGATATGTAACCATTAACAAAGAGCATTTGGAATGATCTAGATTTGAAACCAAGTAAATAGAAATTTGACTAATGAAAATAATACAAATGCAAGGTTCATTTCTAAAAGAGTTCAACAGAAAATTCATGGTACTAGCACAATCTTTCAAACAAATGTTTACATAAGGTACCTGATCATGGTGCATATAGATATGGTAGAATAAGTAGACGAACAAAATTATCCTTGCAACCTACATTAATTAAGAGAATATATATTTCAAGCTTCAATTGGTGAGAACTAAACCTAGAGATAACTAAAATAAGATGTCAAACAAAATGTAAGCCCAATCACAGAGAGGGAAATTTAATGAAACAAAATCAAATAAAAGGTCAAGCTTGCCTGCTCTCTTTTAATCTGGACTTTGGTAAAACATTTTTTGGAGCGGGTGCTAGGACCAAAAGCTTAAGAAAAACACAAATAGGAAAATTCAGAAGGATTGAATTAATATCAAATTGGAATTTAGCGGGAAGAGTTGAACCTACATGAGGCGAGAATAGGCGACGGCAGCGGTAAACCTAGACTCTGTGCAAAAAAGCGAGAGAGATGAGCGAGTCTCAACGGAACAGAGTTGAGCAGCAGGAAGTAAATGGATCAAGTAAAATGGAGAATCGCAAGAGAAATACCGATAGATACCGAGGAAGAGAAAGCGCTGAGGGCGGGAGGAGCAACACGTTGTGGAGATCGAGGTGACTGCGTGGCACTCGCAGAAGAGGAGGAGCTGACAGCTGCAAGAGGAGGCGGTTTGATTTTTTTTCTCCTTTTTTTATTTTTTATTTTTTTATGTCGCAGCGATAGCTCAAATTGGTTTGAACAGGAATGAGACCATGAAGTCAGATGACGTAAGGTGAAATCAACATCAGCCATTGATGGCAAATTATGCGGCAGATAAGGGGTGAAGCACTGTTCATTGCTGATGTCACAATCTATTGGAAATTAAGGTATTTATAATGTCGCTCTCTGTTTCATTCATTTTGCCCCGTTAAATATTTTGGGCTTCTATTGTTTTTCTTGAGGGGATTTTGGGCCTCTATTTCCTTCTCCTTTTAAGCTCCACTATCAGTAGCCTTGACCTGGACAAGAAATTGAATCTGGGATTGTGGTATACATGGGCTCATATTGGATTTCCTAAAAAGCCCAGTATATGAATGGGCTTATATTGGATTTTTTTCAACAAGTTCAAACCACCTATAAGCCCAATAGATAGCTTTTGTCGATTTTCCTGCGCAATTTTCAATACTTGTGCTTTAAGATTAATAGATTATTATAGTTCTGCTAATGGTATATGTGAATTATGTCAAGTTCTTCCAGCAATGTGATCAAATTTGATTAATAGATTAGAATAATTTAGCATACATTTTATGATACATCCAACTCATACGGTACATATATTTGAAAAATATTATTCAAATTTTAAAATAAAATATCATGTGTTTTAAATTATTTAGATATGATGTGTATTAAATTTGAGTTAATTTAAAATTAATTTAATCATCCATCAAATAATTGTAATTTTTTTAGCAGTGAGGTTTTAATGGTTTTATGTTGAATGACCAATAAATTTTAAAATGACTCGATTAAATGCACGTCCAATCTAAATAATTGAGAATACACCTACAATTTAAATGTTTAATTTGAATAATATTTTCCAAATATAAGTACTATGAAAATTTAATGTATCATAAATGTTGGATGCATGCTAAATTATTCCTAAGATAAAATACAAAAAGAAAAGAATTATGCCCATCAACCTACTTTGGTTCGATGGGCTTAATCACCGTCCGATTTGCAATAAGATGTGTGCGCTTCTCATTAAAATACATGTGTGTCTACTTCAATTTCTGTGCGCACAAAGCTTGATGCTGATTGGACAGTGTTGAAGCTAATTGGACCAAAAAGTAGGTCCGATGCCGATCTCAAAAGAAAAAGATGAAAAATAAAATAAAAAACTTGAGTCTTATATCCACCCTTTCAAAACTTTTGATCAAGAGAACCTTCTTTTTGCTATCTTTATATACATGGTAAGTACTTCATTTGACATGCCTCAGCTTTACGCGGCCAGTTCCTTGGCCATGGATTCGCTATATCTTCTATTTTTTCCCATGTGATTCACCCTTCTTTTGTATTCACATCAGGTGCACATTGATCCAACGTAGTCAAGAAAGAGAGATGCAACCAGAATATCCTTTTTTTTTTCACAGATTTGTTTGACTGGTTTTCTCCTTTTTACCAGTTCTACATCACACGCCAATTCCCTCATCGATCCCTAGTGATTCGTATGGCTATAATTAGAGATGCTTTCATCCTCTCTTTTAAATCATTGATCGGTTGGAAATGCCGATATCTTTTAACTTTCTTATAGGAATATATTGATAAGAACAGAGATCTTTAAATTTACTTTTGTTTATGCTTGTTATTGACCACTGAAACTAAATATACCAGTAGTATATAGCTTTTCAAGTTGTACCAGTTGTTGCTGGTACAGAAATGTCTTGTACCGTACCAATTATTGAAATATTTCTATTATTGGATAGTAGTCTGATAAAGTTTATTGGTATGAGCAGAGATCTTAAATTACTTTTTATTTATGCACCAAATACACACCAGTAGGCAGTTTAGCTTTTTGCAAGTTGTACCAGTTGTTGCTGGTACAGAAATGTATTGTACAGTACCAATTATTCAAAGAGTTTCTATTATTGGATAGTAGTCTGACAAAGTTTTGAGAAGGCTACATTGTGCTTTCTCCACTAGATAGTTAGTTAACCATAGAATCCAACTAAACATATAATACAACAGAAGGAGAGGTCAAAAGAAACAATGGTCTCATTCTCATACAATGCATCATGTGAATTATAAGCACAACTAATCTAAGTTGTGGTCATCACATTTTTCGTCATCAAGTCTAATTTTAGTTTTACATTTCTAATGAATTTCGAATGAGGTAATGGTAATATGCATATTACGGCTCGACTCGTGCTATGAATTCATATCTCAATTTTTAAAGTTTAATTGTCGATACAAACAGTTAAACATGTTCTCCATATGAAAATGTACTTGCAGACCAAATTTTACATTTTTTTTATCTTTTACTATTTTTTAGATAAGTAGAAATCACTTCATCTAAAAATTCTGGACCATCCAAAAGTGGTGATTTCCTACCTATCTAAAAAGATAGTAAAAATATCTAAAAAAATTGTAAAATTTGATCTCCAAATACATTTTCATATGGTAATCATGTTTAACAGTTGAATCAACTGATTAAACTTTGAACATAGAGATATGAATCCATAGTACGGATCAATCTGTAATATGCATATTACCATAACCTCATTTTTACATTTTTATATTTTCTATAGAAGTTTCTATAGATGCCTGTAGTGGTTTGATTAAACCAGTGTTAAATTGTGGGGCTCAGAATGTAAAGGCCCAACCACCAAAAATATAAAAAAGTACTAATAAGGGATTATAATTTAGAAGTTCGGTTATATGGTTAAAGCAAAAGGTCACTTTCTTTCTCTTTATAGACAAATGGTTGAAAATGAATCTTTCAAGTTGGGTGCATTGTTTAGGGAGGAGGGTTCCAATGCCTCAATTTTTCATGCCTCCACCATGCCTCCATTTTTAAAACTTTAATAACTCAAAATTTAAAACTTAAAAGTCAAAATAAAACCGTTGAATATGATCTACATCATTTTATCTATGTGCTCATAAAAAATTATCACATTTTGATTTTGTTTTTATGTGAATCAATAAGTTGAAAAATCAACGTCTAGAAATTATCCACATTAGTACGTTTTTTACAAGCTCTTGATGACAACCAAAACAAAATTGAAATGTCATAATTTTTTACACGTGCATAGATAAAATGATATAGATCATATCCAACGGTTTTATTTTGACTTTTAAGTTTTAAATTTTGAGTTATTAAAGTTTTAAAAAATGGAGGCATGGTGGAGGCATGAAAAATTGAGGCATTGGAACCCTCCTCTTGTTTAGGATATTCCATTCAGATAGAGAGATAAAAAGATGGATAGATATGTAGATAGATTCCAAGGCTAAGCTCTAAATTCTCCACAAATTATTAACACATAAAAGACACTCTCAAACATGATCAGCCACAGCCATTAATGTAAAGTAAATTCATCTTTTGTGATAAATCTCAGAATTATGAAAGAACAGAAATGATATTTAGTTATAACATATGTAACTGTCAAGTAGCATTTATGAGATCAAGTTATTTGTAGTCCCCTCCAATTAGGAGTATCAATGTTTCATGCCAATTTGTGATTGATTTTGACACGACATCTTTAGTGAAGGCATGGTTTGACTTTTAGCCCAAGCACTCTTTCTAATTGCGGTTCAAGTATAATTTACATCAACTGATACATCCAATAATTTCAAGGAACACCATTAGTTCTTGATGGTCTTCTGCATATATATGTACATAAATATTTATTCAAGGGAGAAACTGATATATTATGAGAGAAGTTCAATAATATATACTAATGATCCAAGGGCATGTTAGTATAAGGTAGATAATGTTGACAACGATTCTTCAAATCAATTTAAGTAAGATTAAAAATCATAAATAAATTTATATATATGTTTATTGGACACATAGATAGTCTAAAAAATAAAAAATGTATAGAATTTGAATATCTTTGATAATGCATCAAGGACTATTATTTTCATATCATTGAAACTTTAAATCACTTCATATATAATAAACATATACTAAATATCATTATTCTTACAAAAACATATTATTTGCATGACATTAATCATTCCTATAACATGTTACATATATAGTCTAAAAAATAAAAAATGTATAGAATTTGAATATCTTTGATAATGCATCAAGGACTATTATTTTCATATCATTGAAACTTTAAATCACTTCATATATAATAAACATATACTGAATATCATTATTCTTACAAAAACATATTATTTGCATGACATTAATCATTCCTATAACATGTTAGATTATAAATTTAAATTTTATATTTGAAAATTATTAAAATAAGTGATGTTGATCTGGAAAATATCAAAGCATATCAAGGACTATGATGAGAAATGAGCACTTGGGCTAAAAATCAAAGCATGCCTTTACTAAAGATACCGTGTCGAAATCATACACAAGTTGGCAGAAAACTTTAATATTCCTAACTGTAGGGAACTGCAAATAGTTGATCGATACTTCTAATTATAAGAGTTTGGTCATAATGTGAGGAATGATTTTCATGGAAAATATTATATTTCATGAATAACAAAATTCATATAATTATTCTTGTTTTTACAAATAATAATAAAATAATGTTAAACAAGTATGTATTCTCGATGTGAATAATATGTATAGGTTGTGAATTGTGATTGTCACAAATTTGTTTCATCGGAATTATAGTTATTTTATACTCAATTTAATACATACCAACTAATATTAAGATTTAAAGGCGTAATTGTAACAAATTGGAGACTTTAGGGTGGTGATTGTCACAAATAAAAATAAAATAAAAGGTAAGGATCAATGCATAGCAAATTAAAGGTAACTTTTCCTATGCAAGCGTCCAAGATTATGATTTCTTAGGTTTACTATAATTTATATCAGATATACTAACAGAACCTAGTTCTAATTCTATAATACCTGAGGTACAAAATTCTGGATCCGTATCCTCCCAGGTCCCTGACTCGAGGAAATTGAAACGGACTGTCCAGATTATTTCTATTTGGGCCAAACTCAATCCGGTGCCTATGGAGATTGTAGGGGGTCTATTTTGAGATTCGTGTCATGTTAAAAGAACCGTCCGATCATAATTTGTTTGAGTCAGATAACCTGAGTAGATAACCTGAGGTGATGTGAATTCCAAAATTCTAGTCTTACAAGTTAGTTTATCACCTACTTAACCTTTCGGTGGGGATAAATTTTTTGTACAACTTGTCTCCGGATGATCCGAATAAAAAACATTTACGGACAAATTACAAAGGTCACCTTTCACCAACAAAATTTTATTTTTATTAAAGCTGTTCTTTTAATCATTTCAATTGTTCTTTCCAATACAGAGAAAAATAAATAAAAGGTATAAGAGGTCGGCACACCTAGTACTGAAGTCTGAAGATCTCAATTGCAATGTAGGTATTGATCTGTTACAAATTTCATATATAGAACATTCTCTGTCACAACTAACTGAGAAGATGGTCCCACTAGTTGGTTTTATTATTCTTAGAGTTTGCTTGAGAGAAATGACGGGACCCACATGTTACTGTGCAGTAACAAATTAAGGTAATTACAAGTACGTAATAATTGTCCAAGTACAGTGCATGGGGAACATAACATAAAGAACCAATGCCTCAATAAAGGGAAAGATAAGCTTCAAATCTCAATGACATAATTAAGCCCCCTAGTTTTGGGCTAGCAGCCAAAACATAGTTGGATACACTCATTTCATGGCTAAGATTGAAGCAAATCCAACAAGCAAAGTACAATGCCAACTATACAATCTCTCTTTTTTCTACAGCATCTCTCTTTGGAACATAGCATAAATCAGAAATAGGAACTCCCCCACACAATAATTGTACTGTAAGTCTCTTACAGCACCTGGTAACATTCCCCAGGATTTACACACATAATTTTCAGGTTTCTGATATATACAGATAGCTAGAAGGTAGGGATGAAAACGGTATGGATAATATCCGATCCGTATTCGATCTGTATTTGAAAAATTAGATATAGATATTCGATATCCGAATATCAGTGTAGATATGGATACTGATATGGTTTTACGTTTCAATTATATATATCATATATTTTAATATATTATGAAAAAATATTGTTATTCACCATTAAAATTAGATAAATATTATGAAGTTTGTATTTTTTAATATTATTTTAATAACTATCCGATTAGATCCATATTCATATCTGTATCCGGCTGATATCTGATCCGTATCCGTATCCGGAAAATAAAAAAAATATAGATATGGTTTTACCACTATCCGCTCCGTTTTGACGCCTACTAGAAGGTGTAGATTTTTGGGTTGATTTAACTGTACTGCGTATATCATTTTCTTGCTTGAATAGGTGTTGGAGGTTTGGGTCTGCCAATTGTAAACCCTAATTCAAATAAGTGACAAGGTCAATTATGGCAAGGAGACATGTATTACAGCCAGGCCCGTGAATTTGTCTGTACAGCTACGGCTTAGAATCTCACTTTAGAGGTTAGTGCGGTTCTTTGTGGTCTGAATATAACACAAAGTACAAACATAGGACAGCACAAAAGCTATTGTCTTTAGATATTTAATTATGGACTTAATTTTTTATGTCACTAGCTACTAACTAATACAATTCATTACGCATGCATGCCTGCGTGCATTCACACAAAGAAGATCTAGAATTTTTTATTTATTTACAGAGATCAACTATGTATATAGCTATTAATTTAGTACTAGCAGAGTAGCAGTTATCATTTTATAAGTATGTAGTCAATTAAAAAACTTCCACAGAAAATATGGAGGTCAAATTACACATATATAGTAAAATTTTCTCAAATTACAATAAAAGATGATACAAATAACTAAAATTTGAATATAAAGGGGGCCAATTGAATCCCGTTAATTGTTTCTATATATACATATAAATCCGCCTTTCTTCGTACATATGTATGTATATATTTACTTATATATTTTATGTGTGCACATTAATTCAACTTGTAGGATCATACAAGATATATAAATACTATTATATATATTTTATACCATTCTCTTGTTTCAAAATCCTCATGTTGATTATATTATATATAGGTATATATCATATCAATATGAGCCATAATTAAAATTAAAGAAACAACAAAATAAAGAGTTGAGTAATCTTATCTTGTGACACTATTTTACAAGTGAAAATAGGGGAGAATAATTAAGCATTTCTTCGATTTTTTTTTATTAATTTGCTCAACTTGTTGCTCCTTTAATTATCATGAAGAATATTGCTGACATATTTTTTGTACTTGCTCCTTTTTTTAGGATCAAAGCAATCTTGTTATGTATCTTGGCATCTTAAATACTAATTATTTTAACTATATAAATTGCACTAATTAATCTATATAATTAAACATTATTTATATATATATATATATATATATATATATAGAGAGAGAGACTGGCTAATGTAATAACGTTAGAACTTCGGCCGAAGTTATAACGGGTCACTTTTTGCAATTTCAAAATCTAAACAACCCATCCGAACCGTTCAACATGTTCTCTATATTGAAATGTGCTTGGAGACCAAATTTTACATTTTTTGGAATTTTTTTGCTATTTATTAAGCCACTTTGAAAATTTCTGATCCAACGGTAAACAGTAAAAAACAGCCAAATTTTCTGGACCACCGGATCAGAATTTTCAAAGTGGCTTAATAAATAGCAAAAAAATTCCAAAAAATGTAAAATTTGGTCTCCAAGCACATTTCAATATAGAGAACATGTTGAACGGTTCGGATGGGTTGTTTGGATTTTGAAATTGCAAAAATGACCCGTTAGAACTTCGGCCGAAGTTCTAACGTTAGCACATTAGCCAGTCTCTCTCTCTCTCTCTCTATATATATATATATATATATATATATATAGAGTAAGGCTACGGTGCTTTGCAAAGTAAAACCCCTTCTTTATTTCGGGCTACTTTTTGCAATTTGAAAATCCAAACAACCGATCCGAACCGTTCAACATGTTCTAAATATTGAAATGTGCTTGGAGACCAAATTTTACATTTTTTGGAATTTGTTTACTATTTATTAAGCCACTTTGAAAATCACTGATCCGGTGGTCCAGAAAATTTTACTGTTTTTTACTGTTCACCGTTGGATCAGTGATTTTCAAAGTGGCTTAATAAATAGTAAAAAAATTCCAAAAAATGTAAAATTTGGTCTCCAAGCACATTTCAATATTTAGAACATGTTGAACGGTTCGGATGGGTTGTTTGGATTTTCAAAATGCAAAAAGTAGCCCGAAGTAAAGAGGGGGTTTTACTTTGCAAAGCACCGTAGCCTTACTCTATATATATATATATATATATATATATATAGAGAGAGAGAGAGAGAGAGGGGGGTTGGCTAAGATCAAAATGTTAGTTCTTGAGCCTTGGTGCTACAATTCATTTTTGCGGTTTTCAAAGTTCAAATAGTTAATCTGAAGTGCTCAATATGTTCTCCATATTAAAATGTGTTTGGAGACAAAATTTTACATTTTTTGGAACTTTTTTTTATGGATTTTTAAAAATCACTCTTTTTCAGATTTTTATTTATTTATTTTTAATATTCAATACAGTGATTTTAAAAAATTCATAAAAGTAGTAAAAAAATTCCAAAAAAAATGTAAAATTTGGTCTCCAAGCACATTTTAATATGGAGAATACGTTGAGCACTTCAGATCGACTATTTAAACTTTGTAACCGTAAAAACGAATTGGTAGCACCAAGGCTCAGGAACTATCATTTTGATATTAGTCAACCTATATATATAGGTTGGCTAATATCAAAATGTTTGTTCCCAGGCTGTGGAGCAAACGCTTCGGTTTTTACATTTTTAAATTTCAAACAATCGATCCAAACCGTTCAATATTCAATCTATATTAAAATGTATTTGGAGACCAAATTTTACATTTTTTGAATTTTTGTACTATATATTAAGTCATTTTTAAAATCGCTGTTTTCAATGATCCAAAAAAATTTCACTATTTATTAAAATCAGCTATTTTAAAACTGACTTAATGATAAGCCTCAATTATATATACTTTCAGTTAGGGTTTTACCTCCAAAACTGTACCAAATTTCTTGTATTTTAGCATAGTTTAGTATATAATACACCAAAGAACCAAATTATTGTCTTTGCCTTGTTTAATTTACAGAATTGAAGCAAATGGAGCATAAACACAAGCTGGTGTGGGCCGCACAAAAATAATTGATGAGAAAAATGAATTTCAGAATTAAATCAAGAAATCGCCAGCCGAGTCACAGAGTTCTGCAGCATGTACAAGTGATTTTATGCGGGCCGCACAAGCCATAAAACTTCAATTAAGCGGGCCGCAGGAATTCTGTGTGGGCCGCACAAATCCTTTTTCCTTAGCGAATTGCAATCGACTTTCCATTTTGTGCGGGCCGCATGGATTCCATGAAGGCCGCACGGAGGCCGCAACAATGCCAATCTTGCCTTATTTTGCGATATCTTCTCAGATTTACTGCCAGATTATGGGGGATTGCTTCCCAAGGCACAGGAATTGCTATATATTGGCAGGGAGGCAGCAGAAGAAAACATCTTTTTACCTAGTTATAATTCGACACATCTCTCTACATCTTTTCTATCTTCTCCAAGTGAATCAAGGAGATTTGAACGAATGATTGAAGATTTCTCGAGCGAGGAAAGTGAAGACAAGGGGCAGCGAGCAAGGAGATTGGTGTACTCTATTCTCTTTCTTGTTTTTCTCAGTTTTTTATCATGTTTACTCTTGTATTTCTCTTGGATGTTAGCGCACCATGAGATGCTAGATTTCCTCTCTAGGGGCTTAGGCTTTAAGCATGAACTTGTGTTAAAATCTACCTTACTTGGATGATTTTCTTTATGATGATTGTTTGCTTGCATGTTTGTTCTTGTTGATTTTATAATTAATGTGATTATGTAATTTGTGTGCTTGTTATTAGTGTCCCGCTTAGGTTTAACCAACTTGAGATGATTAGGATCAAGAATTGATGATACCAAATTATGTACATGAATAACTCTAGGATTTGAGATTAAAAATGACCATCTAATTCTTAGTCCGGAACCACAAGAAACAAATGTTGAATTGAGGTGAAGGACTTAATCGTGAAGCCTCATATTTAATTGGGACCCCTAGAATTGAACCGAATATTGGTGTGAATGACTTAATCGTGAAGTATCGGTATTTGAGAATAGACTGGGCTAACCTATGCTTATGGTCTAGATAGCTAGGGTGAAGGACTTAATCGTGAAATCCGAATTGGCTAGGCACGTCATTAATTCACGAAAGTGATCTGCTTAGTTGAAATCGTTTGAATTGATTTGTTTATCGTTAGATGTATGGCCACATCTAGATGGTATTCCAAGACTTGATATTCTTTCGACCAATCTAGGTATTTGAGATAGGTTTGTGAACCGAAAGGTGAGACCAAGCGGTAGCCGAAAGGCGAAGTTTTCCTCGTATCGAGAGATCGAGGTTATCTTTAGTAGACCAACAAATAACTTAGGATAATTGAACCAATAAACGAGAGTTGAAGTTTAAGAACCCTAAGAAGGTGTAAATTGAGTTTCGTACCAAGCAATTAAGCCAATAAACGAAAGTTGAGGATTATAGACTTAGGTACGGCCAAAATTACTTTGCACAGGAAATCTATACAAAAACCAATAGCTGCTGTATCAACTCGAGGGCCACACGGACCGTGTATGAAAGTACACGGCCCGTGCACATTACACACGGCCCGTACATGAAAATGTACGGACCGGGTACTTGAGGCAAAGCTGAGACGAAGTCGAAAACCCTAGGAACCCCTTTTTATTCATTAAAAACCCAACTAAATTTACTTTGTTATTTTAAATATTGTTATTGAACATTTAGGACTTTAAACAAAACCAAAACCAACCTTTTGCAGACTTCTAGAGTTTCTATATAATTTAAGTAGAATCCAATCTGTCTCAACCGTCTCTGTGGATCGATACCCGATAATATACTACGTGCTAGGATTGTGCACTTGCAATCTGAATCAAAAGTGTATTTAAGGTTAAAAGGTACAGCTTGCTGTACCGAAACTTTGTACTATACCTTTTTGGTGTAACATGATCTTTTTTTA